>CM076573.1:224869507-225316072 GCA_034641835.2 Pinus albicaulis
TCTCTCTTTTTTTGCATTTCTCACTCCAATGTTATTGCTCTCCTCTTTATTCAATTTCTGCTTCTTACCATCAATACTGAGTTCATTTTCTGAAAACAAAAGAAAATACAATGCAGAGTGTAAGACATGAACGACAATGAACGCTAGAATATAAAGTAAATTTGACTATAAATAGTTTATACGACATATACCTCATGAACATCAAAAATGTCAAAACCATTTTCCCCCATACAAGTAAGAAACTCGCTTCAATTGGGCGATAGTGGCAACTATAATGTGGCCAGATGACTTGTATAAACAAAGAAAATAAAATGTCACCATATATAGAAAAAAACACCTTAGTAACTTAATATTCAACCTTCAGGGAAATCTTAGGAACAATCATGTCAACTAATTTATATGCTAAAAAGTTCAAGTTGTAGATAACTTGTGAAAACGAATAATATGAGGTGTGATGTTTACATCTAGACAACAAAGCTCTATCAAAAAAACATTGAAGATAGAATGAAGCATAGCAACACCATATTTCAATACATGCAAAGGCAAAATGCCAAATCATATATACGAAATGTTTAGTTGGTTTAAGTTTGGTGTCCACGTTTACTCAATTTTAAGGAATATATTTTCCTTAATATTATGGAAATTTTATTAAAATATATAATGTATTTAGAATTGATTTAAACAATATGTATGAAATTGTAGAAGGCTACAATATTTACAGTATACCCAATAAGAAACATTGTCAAAAAGTTGACAGTGTCTAATTGATAAAAATATGAACACAGATATAAACCATACACAGACAAGACTAAATTCTTATCATTTAACATGAATGTGTCCACTAACCTCCAATAAACCACAAACCTCTTCCTCTTGGCCAAAGAAAACAAAAGGTTGGGATATCATTTCTCTGCTCTACTATCTTTCAAAAATCTCTCCAGTGTTTGAGTGTAGGCATGAAGAGTCTGAACTGTAGATTCTATCTCGGGATACCTGAAACCAGTATACCTTGGCTCATTTAGTCATTTGCAATCAACGATCAAATAAGACAAGTGGGTAATGGTAATTCAAGCTTCCCAGTCTGTCTACTCACTCTACAGCCCTGGATTTTCCTAAAACGAACCTAATCTGTCTTCTACCAGCCACCAACATGCTTTATCCTACCACCCTACCACAAACTCATACATCTCTCAAGGACATGGGTTTCTTCTGCTGGTTATGGGCAATGCCAGTCATGGAAAAGCATACAAGTTCCTTGTAGCGTGAGGAAGAATGGAAAAATAATAATGGAGGAAGAGACTTTCCCAATGAAAACTACACATTAGATCCCTTCCCATGCATGAGGAATACATGTCTTCGCCAAGGATGTGACAGATTTGCATCGTGCACATAAGTCTAAGGCAAGCGGCAAAGCTTTTTACTGAAGCATGGGAAAAATTAGAGTACTCTACCAACGAACATGTCTCAAGGAAAATACACCCATGGGCCCCTTTTCCTCTTCCCCTCTTATGCATCCACAATCCATTTAGTTAAGAAATAGTTCAAGCACAACATAAGAGAATAATTGGTGGAAAATGATTTAAACCATATTCAACAATATATTAATCCAATGGTATCAATATATCGTACATGGATGTAATCACCTCATAAACTGAAGAGTGCCAACACACTAATAACTCTTAAATATACAAGGATGAAAACTCATAGGCTAACACATATGTTGCCCATCAAGCAACCTTTTGGGTGGTTATTACATTATCCATTAAGTTTTGGTTGCGTAACATTTAAACCTAACTCCCCATAACCAATAACACAACTTGGACTCGTGAACATTCACTAGTTAGATCTATTACCTCCTAGATCCGCACATGAGAGAGTCCAATTTTTCAAGTACAAACCCTGGGGGAACTATCTCAAGTTCTACCCACTCTTACCTTAATAGAAACTACCTTTTCTTTAGGCCAGCTCTCCTCCAGCACAAGGAGGATTTTGCTAATATCAGATCACTAATATATCTAATATCACACATCTGAAAATTAGATTAGTGATTTTTGTTTAATGATATTTAAAATATAAAGTGAGAACACAAGAAAGAATGAATAACTTATCCTTTGAACAAACAATTAAAGCAATGTTGGATGAAGAAGCTTAATATAAGGGAAATCAGCAAGTTATGTGTACTTAAGCATCATAAATAAAATAAAAACATTTTGATATGAGGAACTACATGATAATATCATTATGATGCTAAATCATTTCCAGCTGAAAACCAACCAACATATAATGCAATGAATGAAGCAAAGAGATCAGCAACAACCATCAAATAAGAATGAACAACAACCTTTACATTCATTAGCAAACATTAATTACATCTTGGGAAAAACATGGCATGAATACCTCTCCAATACACCCTTCTCTAACACCAAAATAACCCATAAGAAATGTGTAACATCTCCAAAGATAAATATATATACCAACAAATTTTGATATGGTGTGAATACCTCTCCAATACACTCTTCTCTGATTTTTCGTTGATTTTACTTGAACACACAAAATTGCAGTTCTTGCATTTGCTGATATCCCTAATAGTGTTTGCTTTCCTGTTTGATCTTTAGCTCTGTTATTTGCTGCATCTCTATCATTTTCTTCCAAGAATTTGTGAGGTTTTATTCCCATTATTGTTGTTAACTAATGATCTTCTTGTCTAATCTGACACTCCCTTAATCTCAATTTTGAAAACTATATCTCTAATTTTCTATTAACCATTGCCAGTAAGTTGCATAAAATTATGGTAGGCTTACATAAGCCATTGTTTAAATCATTTTATTGATATTGGTTTGATGTCTTCTAAATCTTCTACCATCTTTGAGGCTATATAAATACTTTTTGCATGGTACCTACACATTTGTTTTCTCAAAAAGTACCTATCTTATGGATTCAAATGCTCCTTGTCTTGGGAAAAATGCCACTTATTGATAAACTGAATGACATATATGTCCAGAAGAAGTAAAATGGTCAATGAGAAATGTAAAATCTAGGATATATTAAGCTATCGAATATGAATCATTTAAAATTGTCAACACTCAAAAGGGTCTGGAAACAAGCTTTTGGTTCTCCAGCATGACCTCTTTCACTATCAATATATTTTTATGTTTTGAAATGACCTTGTGCCAAAATTCCCATATTTCTTATTGGTTTTATTCATGTTTAAGTCTGGGATTTTCTATTCAAAGTCAATAGAAGTCTACAGAGATTCAGCTAACATCAAAATAAATTCATTTACTTTGGCTATTTTGTGTAGGATGCAATGCAATAAAGGTCAATTTACATCATACAAGTTTGATTCTAAATATTTGGTCTTTGCTGGACATAAGTGGGATTCAGCTGAGGGTTGGGCTCCAAACACTAACGGGACACAACAAGAAGCTGTGTGAGTTTTCAATTTATTACTGCACTGTTAGGGTTTTCACCCAAAGCTGCAAGATAAGTTCTTTTCAATTTAACTGTTTGTGCAAAACTATGAAATTTTAGGGGTTTCAAATATGTGTCATGATGGACGAAAAATAATTTGATCTTCTTACATTCTCATTGTAAGGGGTGATAGTGTGACATGCAATGCTTGATCTCATCTCCAACTTATGCCTGTAAAAGCCCCATTATCAATTTTGGCGTCGCATGTTTGTTTTGTAATGATAAGTCCATGGTTAATTTGTAAAATATATAGCTCTCCTTATTGGCAAACTTGAGGCAACAACTGCGTTCTGGTAGTGATTGTGTGGGAGCAATAACATGAAAGTAATTTTTACTAGTTTGGGCCCTGGGTAGGTCACCCAACCTAGTGCACTGTTAATGAATTATTTTTGGTCATTAAATGTCATAATGACATTTATTATTAGTATATTATTAGTGATTGTAGTGAGAGAAGTGAGATGCATTCTGCACCTCAATATGGATGAGATGTGTACCATGAATAAGGTAGAATGAAAAACAACTTGATGTCTAAAAATTAAACAAAAACTGAAAAAAGGAAACATAAAAAACAAAATAAAGAAAAATAAAAAATAACACAAACAAGTATTGATCCATCTTATTCCAGAATTCTTTAGGTGCCAAGAGGTTTGCAAATTGGTTATTTTTTATCTCTCTTGGTGCTTAATAGATCTGTGGTTAAGAAGGATCTATGCTGATTATAGAAGTTTGGCAGGATAACTACCAAACTTATAAATAAAGCATGTCAAATATTATGTAATGGTCACTCCAATTTTAATAAACTTACTTTTGTGATATTTCCTCTGTGTGTGTTTCAAGTTTTCTGACAGTGGTATCATTGCATTCTTGAATGTCGTGAGGATGAAGTCGAGAAAAGTATCAGGATAGAGAAAGAGTTATGAAAGTCAAGTCATAAGTGATGCATTTGATGTTTTTAAAAATTGACAAACATTTTTCAAAAGTTTGTTATGTTAAAAAATATACAAAAAGAGGGCAGAAGGAAGGTGGAAGACGAAGACATATATCACTACAGTGAAAAAATTGAGCTTGCGATACAGTGGCAACATACCTAGCTGGTGGCTGTTGGGATTTACGAGGGTCAATAAAAGAATCAATGGAACCAAGTCTCAATCAAATTTTGAAATAGTCTCCTCACCCAAATTCTGAAATAGCCTCCTCACAAGTGCACTAGAGGCTAGTGTGCTAGAGAAAAAGTACAAAATCCAAGCACAAGTGATGAAAAAAAGAAATATACAAGTGTGCCTAAGAGATATGCCAATTGTAAGGTGCTAGGGTAATTCTTCCCTAGGATTTTTTTTGCACAGTTAGGGTTCTTGCCTACGGTATCTATTTTATGAGTAGATGGCCCAATGTTACTATCTTCTATCGTTCCACTAATCGATATATCCATTTCCCTCATATTTCCTGTTGGTTTGTATGCAGTAACAAGTATCCTTCGGTTCCCCTTTGGGATGACCTTGACATTTTCTTTTGGATTCAACAGAGAATTTACCCTTACTTGCACAGGCTTTTCATTAGCAACCAAACTCAATACTGAATATTGAACAAAAGAGAAGCCTCCTCTCTTTGATCAATATTCATTTGTGGCATTGCCTGAAGAGTGCCAAATGACATTGTGACATGTCGTGATGTAGTGACCATTGCATTATGTTTTGTGCCCTTACCACCATTTCTGGGCCTAATTTCATACTTAATGTCGCAAAACTCCTGAAAGGTTAGGGATGCTCGAGTACCCTCTTCTAGCATTTGGTACTCCCTCTAATAGTCTAAAGCATCTTTGTTCCTTTCTAGTAGTCCAAAATTCCCTATTTTCGGCCCATATAGGATTTGGGGAAGCCAAGGTCCTAGAGTGTTTTGATTGGATGCCCCAATGCTAGTCTATCCAGGGGTATTAGGCTGAATAAGAACATGTTGATTGCTACCCGCATTATTCCCACATTGGGCAATAAATTGAGTTAGCAGCTATTGGTTAAGCTGCCATTGAGCAATTATAGTTTGCCTTGTTTTTTTCGAAGCCTGCTCCTCCATTGAAGCTTTCCGTAAAGATCTGGGTTAGTGAAATCAATCAAAATTCTCATAGGTTAGCAGGGTGAGCCAACTTTGAAACCATTGTATTGTCCCAAGGGGATTTTTTCCCTTACAATTATTTTTTGAATAGGGTTTTAACATTTTATGAAGAGTGTTATAACTTATAAACCATAACAACAATGCATGTTCATTTTCCCATATAACAATAGATATCCTCAGTGATGTAAAATATGCATGACAATCATAAATTCTTCTACAATTTCTATAGATTAAAACTGATCAATAGTAAGCCTATTCAACTAGAACAATTTCCACTTATAATGTTGGTATTCAACAACAAATGAAGAATATTGATCCACAACATTATCAATAATTGTCCTAGGTACATCGGGTCCTTAGTCTATAAAATTTCGACTATGCTAATGATGCCTTAACTAGGTTGGGCAGTTTTCTACCCTTACAGATCCACTTGCCTGATAGTTGTTGTTCTAATTAGTCTGCCCGTTGCTTTAGTCTGTGACTGTGGTAGGACGAAAACTACTTTTATTGATGCAAGATCCCTAACTATGGTACCATAGTATATGCCTTCTCAACTGCCAATATTCCTTTAATATGCCTTAAGGAAATCCTAATTATATCTTATCATCTTCCACAGGAAACCATTGGAACAGAGGTCTTGGCCTCTATTTGCTCCAACAACAAGCCTATGTTCATCACCAATGTAGTTTCACCGTAGTCTTCTACCTTCCAACTAGAACTATCTGACTTTGTATCTTCCCCTACACTTTCCTCTTTGCCAACATGTGTAGAGGTTCCCCTGGCCCCAGAGGATTGGCCATTACACTGCAAGGGCCCTTGTGGGAAGTTTTGAGATTGTGACGATGTCTATTGTCTTTTTTCTTGTTGTTGGTCACAATAAAGTGAGACTGAGTGGTGAAGCTATGACTTTGAAGTTGCTGGATTCATTTGGAAATAATACTCATGGCCTTGGGGAATGGAGGGATGACAGTAATGTGTTAGAGTTGGAAAAGAAATAGTTGCAGGTAGTGGATTGTAAAGCCCACCCTGCCCTTTCTCGCTACCACAACTGCATGTGTTGCATATTCAAGAGGTACTCAAATTACCCTAACAACCATTTGCTGAGGTGCTTGAGGATTTGAGCTTGTTGGTGAAGGATTGGACCTTCTGGTGTGCAAACGATATTTCTGTCCAAATCCAAAATATAAAATCAACAAAAAATTGGATATTAACACCTCTCCTTATCAATTTAAAAGTGAATTGGAGATTAACACCATGCCTGGACAACTAGCATCCAGGTTGGCCCTTTTTGAGTAGCTTGGCTTTCATTTCTCACACACACCACATCAGGGATCAAGGTGGCATACCTGTTAGCAAATTTGGGGGTGGACACCGGAGAGGGAAGAACTCTTTGTATCAAGAAATTGAATAAAAAGTTAGGGGAATTCATTGCTAAAGATGAAATGAGCTCTTCCCACTCAAATTAAAGTTCATTAGTTGAGAGTTTTAAGCTCCAGAATAGAGTGAATGGAGTAGCTATGTGATACTCTTAAGTAGCTCTATAATAGAGTAGTTATGTGATACATTTAAATAGCTCTATAATAGAGTATCTAGGTAGCACTCTTAAGTCAATATATAGTTAATTTCTCCTTATCTGTTTAGATGTGCATTTGAGATTAACACCATGCCTGGACAAATAGAATCTAGATTAGCCCTTTTAGAGCAGCTTGGATTTTATCTCACACACCACAATGGGGCGCAAAGTGGCAGACTTGTTAGAAAATTTAGGGGTGTACATTGGAGAGGGAAGAACTCTTGGATCAGAAAATTAATAAAAAATTAGGGGAAGTAATTTCTGCAGATGAAATGATCTCTGAATTCTCAGTAACAGGGGATAGGAACTCTGGGGATAAGGAACTGATTGATTCTCCAAAAAATTTCACTGCATAACAGGAAACCAACCAACAAAATGAAGTGCAGATGGGAGGTGGAGGACTCAGGCTCATATTGACTCAGAGAGAGAAAGATTCAAAAATGACACATTGTTACATATTATTTTGTCACCATGACATTTTACTGTCTATATGGGTTCATCAATGCCTATATAATGCTCCCGTAGAGGTATAAAACCCTAAAGTTCCTAAACCAAGTCTTGGATTTGGAGAAAAGCTCATAAAAATCATAAAACCCTAGTTCCGCACTTTTCCTAGCCATTACCTGTGGTACCGCACCTTTTGTAAAGAAAAACTGCGGTACCTACCGCACATTTTGTGTATTAAAACTGTGGACCCCCGTAAAAGGTAAAATGGAAGAAAAAGTAAGTTCTAGAAGGTGTTATCTGGTCGAAGCTTCACTCCCTCCATTCATGAACCTTTATCCCTTCATTAAAGGAGCCTATCCCTTGGTATTTGGAGCTTCATCCCTTTATGAGAGGAATTATCACTTCCTTTTTGGAATTGAAACCACTTCCCTTCTGCTATAAATTTAAGCCATGGTTCAGTCTCAAGGGTAGATATTGATATGTAAAAAGGTACTTGCTTTGTACTTCATACTACATTAGAGAAGAGAATTTCTGAAGAAACGTACTCTTTTTGCTAGCCATTATCCATGAGAGAACGATTACACACTCGTATTTACGCTGGTTCAAAGAGTGGAAGGGCTTGTCAGACCAAAGGAAAACGCTTGTTCTGGACCCCGGAAGGACCTGTATGACATCAAGGCGAACGCGGTTGTAAGAATCCTTCTTTTATTTAAAGATAATACAAATGGATCTTGTTTTCTCAATAAGTTGTTTATGTTTTTACTTGAATGACTTATTTCTTAAATTCCTTGATCATTAAGATAGATTTATGATTTATGAATTTGTATAATGTGCAGGTGCTTTTGATTCTCTTCCATGTCTTTGATTGCAGGTCTTAAGAGGGACTTCTTTGGAGCGACAAAAAGAATAATACAACTAGCATTGGATCACAGGTAGGTCCTTTCTTCATCATAGAAAACTCTAAATCATACATAATCTAGAGAAAGTAGTTTACATTTGTCCTGTTTGTTTCTAACTATCCTTGTGATACTAGGGAGATCCTTCTTGTCTGCAAGAACGATTTATCCACCTAACACACATTCAATTCCATGAAGCAGATAGAATGGAATGGCAGGGAGGATAGACACAACACTCAGGATGTCCAGTAACAACATGTTTGGACACAAATGGAGCAAGAAACAACCACTGCAATCAAACAGGGTAGAGTCAAAGGTGGCTATTCATTTATATTTTTGGCATCCTTCCCAGAATCCATGGACTCATTTTATCCATTTAAAGGATTAGGGCACTAGAAGGAATCTAAGCTCTCTGTTTCTAAGCCAACCCCACTGATTTAAGATAGAATAATGAATCAAATAAAAGTGAATTCTGTCTAAAGAAATTAGTAGAACTTGTAGCTTCAACAAATTAAATATTTTGAGCGTGTTTCTTGTCGGAATGCAGCCAATATAGAATTAGTTGTTGTAAAACTTGATGAAGCAAACTATAGTTGGTAGAACCAAATTTTATGAAGGCTTATATGGAAATCAAAATTCTGTTTTAAAGGTTCAATACAAAAAAATGCATGCTAAAATCCAATTTAATTATGTCCTTATGGTGGTTGAAATGCATCCAATAAAATTGTCGCATCGTATTTCATGCAAGATGTTAGGCCTTATATTTATTTTCTTACAAAGGTATTTTCTCAAACATGTCAATTAGCAACTTTGCAAAAGGAAAGTAACTAAAACACTCTATGCAGCATCTGGCCAGGCTTAAACTCACAAATGAGGTGAAGGCACCCAATTTTTCCACAATGGTCATCTTAATGCAGACCGGTGAGATAATCATTCATCTTACATATCTAAAGGAAAATATCATAATCTATTATACGTGGTTTCAACAGAGCCTAGAGGTACTTTTAACCACATTTTTTTAAAGACAAAAATGGGATAACCAAGGGAGCTAACCCAATTCAATATATGTTGGTAAAAAATTATGAAACATATCAACTATACTGGCATGGGACCATACATTTCGAAGTGTGAGGAAATGTATTATTAGAATGGATCTAGTTTGAGAGGTGAATTTGAATGCATGAGAAAGGTAACAATAGATGATATCATAGACTCTGATCTATTGGAAGAGTCCTCTATAGAATCCATATAGTGCATAGGCAAGGAGGGTGATAACACAATAATACAAGGAGCAGAGGAGGGATAGAGGATGGGTCAAACATGTCTGATATAATAACTGTTCAGTACATGTTAGTAGTACTCCTGTATTGAGCAGTGAAGCAAGGATAAGAGACCTTTTTGAGGTTTGTATTGTTATGGAAACCAATATTCACAATGTCAGAATTAAAGATTCATATTGAAAAAGACAACATGAGTGTAAATTTGTAAGCCTATACAGGGAGTTCTATCTCGAATGCAGTCACTGTAGTCCCATCCTATTTCAATGACACTCAACATCAAGTAACTCAAGCTCCCAAACACATGATCACTAGAGTTCAAATAATTTGGGCATACAACTAACATGATGACTATAAGTGCATCTTTTCGAACCCTGTCGGCTGCATAAGTAGAGGCTCAGAAGAGACCTTGAGCTGGGCATGAAAATGTAAGTAGGAAACCACATAAATTCTACCTGCAATCATAAACACCGTCTTGAACTAAATTGGAACCTGAAGGGAGGAAAATAATATAGAGAAAAATGCCTAGTTTCATAGCAGAAGTTTCCCAAGAAAATTAATTGGTGTAAGGTCTCTCTCCTGTGTATAATATATATAGGTATGCGCATTGGAATTAAAAAGAAAATTAAACAAGAGGGCAGGGGGAATCCTAAATTTGGGACAAAATCAGCTTTTGTTGTTGGAACCAACCTTTATTTAAGGTGATTTGTACACATGTGAAATGAAATTTATGATGGGTTGACTTGTGCGTGTAAAGTATTGTGACCATTGCTAGGAGAAATTTTCTCATCCTATGGGGAATTGGCTATTGAAGAGCCCATTTCTTTGCACAACAGACACATGGTAGAAGTAGGGTGTTCAACCCAGCTTATGAGGACACAGAGGATGAGTTTTCCCACCTTTAAAGGATCCAGATGAGTTCACTTTGAAGCACTCTACACTTGGAGAAATATTGGAGGCGTAGTTTTCCCTTTGGTCGTTCCTTTGCCTTGCTTTGTGTGCCATGTCCCCACTTCATAACGGTTTTGTGGCCCTTATAATAAATAGTTTGAAGGTCTATACACCCTTTGAAGGGTCATTTATTGGAGGTACATGGACCTATATTAGAGAAAACGGGTTTAGTGCCCACTTTGAAAGACATTTGGAGGTGGAACTCCCTTGTTTAGTGGAGGATTTGTTACAGTTGGGGGGAACTTGAAGGTCCCCCTCTCCCACTTGGTCAATGGAATTGGGAGCCCTTATACCTACCTTGGAGGAGAATTTTGGGGTTTTATGCCCACTTTAGAGGCTTTTGGTGGGCAAATTTAAATACTTCTTAGATAAGCTATGTTGTTGATGGGCCTTAGGAGGTTGGATGCCATGCCAAAAAGCGCAGTCTCTGTTTCGAAGCCAACCCCATTGATTTAAGATACAATAATGACTCAAATAAAAGTGAAACCTGTCTAAAGAAATTAGTAGGACCTGTAGCTTCAAAAAATTAAAGATAATTGTTAGAAAAGTTCCCTAGATCTTTGAAAATAACAAACAAAATGCAACTTCTATGTCTTCAATAAACTGTATATTCTCTTAAGGTAGATGTTTATACAGACTCCCTACGGACTGATGATGCTCTTGGGGCATCTCTAACATACTCTTCCATTGCAGAAATGAATGATGCGGGTGGTTGTTCGTTCAGTAATTTGATTCAAAACAAACAAAGTAAGTATAACAATGCATGTCTGTAATGCCCAACAACATAACATTACAGTAGAAAATGGCACTAAATATGATGAAAAATTTCACAAATTATCTTTACCTGTTCAAGTGTAGGAAATTTAAAACCACATCCAAGGTCAAGACCTTTGAAAACTTCATAAAATTCTGATAATATTTCAACCTACCATACAAGTGGAACAAATAATTTCAAAAGTGACACAAAATGCTACTCAAAGAAATGATGCCAGAAAATTTGTTTTTGTAAACTAAACATTTGGAAATGAATAGGAAAGTATGTATATGAAACATGAGAGGAAGATAGATGGCTACCAAAAGGAGCAGTGATGGAGAGATGACGGAACCCTAACTGGAACAAACCCTAAATTTTTTGGTGGACACCGTGAGAGCTTGACTAGCACAGGGTAGAGCACTGAATTGGTTCAGGACAACTGCTGCTTTTCTTCGGCGCCGTGAGGCCCTGGTTGAAAATTTTGACACTACATAGGGGAGGTTCTCACTACCATTTTAAGGTAGCTCATTGCTCATTACTTGAGTTTTATAGTGGACTATCGTCAACGGTCACGGGACCCACAACAAAAGACTAGCAGCTGCATGCCTTTGGCATTATCTCAAGAGCTTTGACAACCCGATAGTGGGTAATTATTTTAACCCTGGTTCTCCTCGGACCACCCTCGAGTGGATTAGAGGCCCCACCTCATACATTCCTGGATCCTCCATTATCTAGCGAGCCATCACTAGATACATTCACATCATCAAGAAAGGCCTTGTTTGGAGAATTGGATAAGGTGAAAAAGTCGAGATTGGTGTGGATGCTTGGTATGGTTGTGGTCAAGTGTACCAATTACCTTTGGCCATTAGAAAGCACTTGATGGGCGCAGGAATTCAAACCATTTCACAAATTGCTAACAGAGTTAACTCCTCTTGGATCACGCAGGCCTGGAAATTGGCACAAGATCTCGACATCTCTGATATTTGGCATCCGACTTGGAACAATTATCCTAGGGCCTGTGTCACCAACATTAGAATCACTAAGAGGGAGGATGAAATTTTATGGGCTTTATCTCCTAGGGGAAGGTACTCTCCAAAGGAAGGGTATGTATCTTTATGTACAGAACTTGATACCCATAACAAACTGTGGTGGTGGAGAGACCTTTGGAAGTTGAAGGCACCACCAAAGGCCAAACGTTTCATGTGGTACATACTCACTAGTTTCACCCCAACTAAGGACAACCTCATGAGGAAATCAATCCACGGTCCCTCCAGATGATGTTTCTGCAAATCTCACACCAAGGATGTGGATCACCTCTTCCTCACCTACCCATCTAGAAAAATAATCTAGCATATTACCACAACTTCCCTGGGCATCACATATCATTAGCATGGAAACTCTGTTTATGAGGCTTGGTCATATTTGTGGCAATCGATAATCTGCCCAAAAGAATGTAATCTTCCCCTCTTGATAACTTGGGGCACCTGTCTGGCTCGTAATTAGACTATCTTTCAAAGTTTTTTGATAGACTAGCCTCACATAAGTAACACTATTGTGACGCTCTTCCTCTCAATTCCAAATGATAAGCTCAGAGCACAAGGAATAATTCTAACACTAGAGGCTATTGACAATTCCTACCCATGGACCTATTTTTACGGGGCATCAAACATCTATGGCCTTGTAGGGGGGGCTACTCTCTATCTCTCTGAATCTCACTAATATAATATTAAAATGGGATTAGGCCTGAGTGCAAACAACTATTCCAAGCTTAATAGTCTAAAACTCCTCCTCACCTTCGCCCGAGAGAAGAGTTGCAACAGGATTCAGATATTTTGGGACTCCAAAATTGTTATTAAATGGTTCAAAAATGAAGCATGATGTCATGTTCATACACTTAGAGCTTTTCTAGATAATTTTATGGCGCTAAAGTAATTTTTTGATTCCATTACTGTTGCTCCCATTTACAAGCAAAGGAAACAAGTGGCTGATCAACTATCCAAAGAAGCATCGCAATTAGAGTGGGGTCACTGGCTCATTATTGAACAGGATGGAAAGAATGAGTATCAGTATTTCCATAGACCCTTCATAGAGGATATGGAGGGAAAGGGGGTAGTCTAACCAGGTTTTCGATTTTGGCTAGTTTTTGGTAGGGATCTGACAGGCCTTTTATTTTTTCTCATGTGATTATGTAGATATTTTTGTTTTTCACAGTATTTTTTAAAATTTTTATTTATGAACATATGAAATATATGACTGTAAGTGTTTTTGAATTATGCATAGATGACTATGTTACTAATAAAACATGTAATTTTCTCTCATAATGAAAATTACGAGTATTTCCTAGAAAAAAAACGTGAGAGGGAGTAAATAATGATAAAAACTTCAAACACGTTCAGAGGGAATCCCACTGAAGCCTAAAACTATATGAAAAATTTCCCTGAGCCAAAACAATGGTTTTCTCCCTAAATTAGTCTATGGTTTTTTTAAACCTAGAAGGAAGTCATTCAAATAGAAAACAAACTTTTCCTGAGACTAATTAGAGGGTTTTCATAACCCTATGACAGACCCAAGTCACAGGACCGAGACGCTGGAAAAGGCATTATAATTTCTTATGGGGCTAGATAGATCTGTACTGAGGCAGACAATCGAATTATTTTGAAGTTGATTTCTTGCAAGTTCATCCCGAGGCAGAAGCAGAATGATCTGAGGCAAGATATTATCAAAATTACGAGGAAAACAAAACCCTGAGACTAGTTATTTACGTAATTATTCTGAGGCAAATTAATCTGAATTTTTTGAGCATCAAAGGAGGCTAGTCCCAGCCAACCCCCTTCCTCAAGCCATTCGTGGATTATTTATGCTCTGCAATAGGTCTTGACTTCTGAAGAAATTTCATACTCCTATATACAACTCGGAGTGGTTTTCTGAGGCAAGTATAGAGGAATTGATTTAGGACCGAAGTAGATCCAAGACTCTTTAATACAATGCAGTGGTATTGGATAGATTCTCAGAGAATTTTCTGAAGGAAGTCCAAGAAAGAAGAAGAGTTTTATCCTCTGCCTTGACCCATGAAACCATTATGATATTAGCCCTTATCGGAATTCGTAAAGGTTTATTTAGGTCTACAGATTTCTGGTTAGAATACAACTTTGTCCAATACGAAATTATACTGTAATTGTTGGAAACTATACTAAACTATTAAATCTGGAGAATATAGTGATACTATGAAATTCTATTGCATGTTTGAACTATCATATTGTTTACTCTAATTTTGAGATAGAAACGTTATTTATTGAAGACTTCATTCATTTGTATTGGATGAATCTTGGTGTCATTGTCCAAAAAAGAATTTGTTGAAATCCTAGGGTGAAAATTTCCCTAGGATCTCACAAAAACAAGAAAATCAATTTTACCAAATAAATAATAAATATTAGGATCTGCAATAGCTATATTAAATCTTTAACCTACCAATTATTCTTCAATCCTAGAGTACTAAGCATGTGATGCCAACTTCATCCCATAAAAGTCATCCTTTAATTTTCATACATGGATCTCTCACCCACGCACATGAAAGCCTCTCAACTGATTGATATATATTGCCTCCTTGATTATACCATTAAGAAAAAATGTTTTTACATCCATTTGATATAAATTCCAACCAAAAATTGATGCTAAAGATATGACGAACATGATGCAAGTAAACTAGAAACTAGAGTAAATCGTAAAGGTTTCCTCATAGTCAAATCCTCTCTAGAGAATAGTCTCATTGTGAACTGAACCTTAGTACATTTTTATGGTATTTTGTATTATTGATCTGAAAATGGAACTATTTGTAAATGATGTGCAAAGTATCCATTTCCATTTAATTAAGTGTGCAAAGTATTCTCCATGTCTTGCAAGTTAAACAAAGTGTTTATGGTGATTGTTTTTGAGTTTATGTGTAAGAATATGTTATTTAAATTTACTGTTTAATATATCATAGCAGAAATGCACAGCAAGAAAAATTCACCATAGCATAACACAACAAACTAATGAGGTAGTTCACCCCTCCTGGGCTATATCTGTCGGTCCAAGGCTCCCCAATGGTGTGTCCTTGCTCTATTAATTTGCTCAAAAATGGTTACACAGCGAAATATATGCCTAAACAGGAAAAACAAGCTGTGAATTTGACTTCAGAAGGAAAAAATAAGCTAAAAATGGCTTTTGTTTCACCTCAAAGAGTGAAGTACAACCCAATACGGCTCCATCTTCCTGATGGCCCTGATGGCCCTTTCCTCTTCCCTAAAGAAAAAATGGCTGAAGAACACCTTCGTTCACTCTGAAACCTATCCCAAACAATCCAGAAGGTCGAAGAAAGCCAAAATTGACTAAAATTTCATCTTGTTTGGTCGAAAATCTTGTTTTGAAGGTCATTGGGAGTTTCAAGCCGGTAAATTTCACATACGACATCGGTTTTAAGTCCCGTTCATGATGCTAGAATCCCAGTGACGAGGCCTTTCCGGTCGTTTATATTGCAACCATTTCTAAGCACTTCCATTTTTAAGCATTGTTTTCAACTTGGACATGATCTCCTGATCACACCTCCCCATTGGGAAGCTTTTGGACCCCAAAAGCCTTCAATTACCTGTTCAGAAGATGAGGGTATAGATCCCTCACCTTTTCCACCTCCATCCATTTTTCCTTACTCGGTTTGTTGCCTTTAAGACCAATCCGAAGATAATCAACACTTACCCTCCTCGAAGTGTGTGTCCTTCTATCAAGGATAGCATCCTCTTTCATCTCATCCAAAAATTCTGGCGATAAATCCTCTATGGATGGCAGCTGAATGTCACTTTCATGATCAACAATTAAATGAGGTTCATACAAATGTAAATTTTCCACATTCACAACGGAATACATTTGCATATATGAAGGCAAATCTAGTTGAAAATCATTATTTCCAACTTGTCTAAGAATCTTGAATGGACCATAATGAATAGGCTTCAGCTTTTTACCTTCTCATTGCATTCTTTCCTTACTAATATGCAGCCATACCTCATCTCCTTCTTGAAACTTATGATCAATTCTGTGTTTTTCATGCCTCTCCTTGTACTTGCCTTGAATTTTTTCAAGCTGTTCTTGAACTTGCAAATGTATGAGCTGAATTCTTTCAATGAACATGCGAGCTTTGTCAATGTCACTATGCCCATCAATGGCAACATCCTTCTCAATAATGAAATCTAAAGATGACTTAGGCAAATACCCAAAACAATCTTCAAAAGGTGAAGTATTTGTAGAAGAGTGCTTGGCCCGGTTGTAAGCATGCTGAATGTAATGCAAGTGCTCATCCCAAATCTTGGGATGCTTGCTGCAATAACCTCTCAAGAGATGTACAATGGTTCTATTCACTACTTTTTGGCCATCTATTTTCGGATGGAAAGAAATACTCTTCTTCAACTTGCTGTCCATCATATTCCATAAATTGGACCAAAAATTCCCAGAAAATATGGAATCCTTGTCACTAACAATAGAAGTAGGCATTCCATAAATGAACCTAATAGCTCCCAAGTAATTTGCTAGATTGATTGAGATACAAATGGACAAGGGTAACATCAAACCAAGCTTTAGAATCCAAGGACCTAGCCTTCCTGGATTTAGAGAGGGATCTCTCTAGTAGGTGCAAAGATGTGAAATTTTTTTCTCATTAGGGTTGATTTTAGGCTAGATGTTAAGTGCAGGGTATTTTGATTGTTTTTGGTTGGGTATGATGCTCGGATAGATTAGATAGAAAACAAGGAATATTTTTAATTCATTGGGAAATGGAGTCTAACAAGGTCAAGGTAAGTTCATAAATGGTTTTAAGAGTATTTTCAGGGAAATTTTAACTTGGTTGGTGGATCTTTGAGGTTGTGAAGGATCATGAGATGGACATTAAGCTTGAGAAAAGAAAAGCTAATAAAGGGCAGAACAAAATCCTTTATATACTTTTAAACTGAGGTAGTTAGAATATTTATAAGCATAGCAAGAGAATCAAAGGCATAAGAAAAACCTAATCCATTTGATTTCAGATTGAAAGCAGATAATCATCCAAGACAAACATTCAAATGAAATATAGAAAGGTAAGAAACTTATAATACTTAAGAGCCTCATGCTCTATTTATGGAGCAAATGAGGAGGTGGAAACCTAAGAGGCTTCTTGAAACCCTAATCAGGAGTGATTTTTCCAATAAAATATTAAAAAACCAATTTTTCATTAATTAGTGTCTTTTGTTGACTTTTTGGCAAAAGGTTGTCTCTGTGCATGGCGCCATTTTAGCAAAAAATAGGGTCTGTTGCAGCTGCGTTTTGGACCCCTTCCCGGCATCGGATTTGGCCCTGTGATGGCTTTTTGGAAAGCTTGATGAGTCTATTTTCTAAAAATACTTGATTTGTGCTGAATGGATGCCATTTAATGGCTCAAAAATAAAATCTCCCATGACTGCTTTGTGCACAGCGCTTGGCGTAAAAAGGAGGCAGAAAGGTCAATTTTGAGGTGATTTTTGACCTTTTGAGGGGGAAAAATTGCTCCAATTGACCTGAAATTTTGTGTGTAGACTATTGGTGATGTGAAGAATCCAAAAATGTAAACTTCAGCAGCTGAGGATGCCCCAATTTGGTGCGTAGTGCCTAGGGTGTTGCGCTCCTAGGGGTCAAAATTTGGAAAAAACAAAAAGTTTCCGGATTTGCCTCAAAATTGGTGTGTAGACCCCTCAAGGGGTTTTAGATACTTGATGAGAAGAATCAGCCAAGATCCTGAGAATTTCATGCACTTTGGTCCTTTTTAGCTCTTCTAGCTCCATGAGGGCTTGCTTTAGTTTGGCATTAGCAAGCATACTCTTCCTTGCATAGTGTTTGACCATTTTCTTCTGTAAGGCAAGGCCCCTCTTCACCTCTTTGAAATTTTTATGCTCCTCTTTATAATAGTATATGAGCCTTTGTGCCCTCTCAAAGTCATTTTCCCATTCTTGATGCTGGGCATCCTTTTCTAAGAGGAGCAACTTATAACTCATCTCTAGGTCCTCATTATCACTGTCTAGATCAACAAAAAGAGGCCCTTGAGAAGTCTTCTTGATCCTTTTGCTCCTTCTTACTTGTACCTTCTGCTCAAAATTTTCCATTTTTTCTTTGCCCCTGTCCAATGTTTTGGCAGTATGAGAAGAGATGGCCCTTTGCCTTTTAGAGGCAACAAACACATTTCTTCTCCCTCTGTGATATGTGCATGTGAGAGGGGTAACAATGGAGGTTTCAAAGGCAATGCTATCATCATTTTGACCTTTAATTTGCTTGACATCTTCAGTACTTGCCTCACTCTGATTTTCTTTGTCATCCATGGACTGATTTTTGTCAAGACAGTCATGACTGTCATGACTTTTTCCTTGACTGTCTTGGGCACTTTGATGGATGTCCTCCTCATCATGCTGCTCTTCTTCATCATTTGGCTGCTCTTCTTCATCATCTGGATACTCTTCTTCATTATCTTGCTCACTACTTTCATCTTTGCTTTCCTCTTCATCAGGCTCACTACTTTCATCTTTGTGGATGCCTTCACTAATTTCATCATTTCCATCACTTCTTTCTTCATGGCTACTTCCCTCCTCTTCATTGTTTTCTTCATTTTAATCATCTTCTTTTCCATTGCTTCCTCCTTGTCCATTATTATCTATCTCAGTTTCCTCCTGACTGCTACCTTGTATTTGTTCTTCACTAGGGCTACTTTCAGCCCCCTCACTTGGCAATTTAAGGGAAGAAATAAGAGGTGAAATTCTTTGTGGAGAAGGCACGTGGGGAGATGATGGATGTGTGGAGGTAGATGGTTGTGAAGTGGAAGGAAAGTTCTGCTGGATGAAGGCCCAGGGGTCTATAAACACATCATGTGAGATGAAGGTTTCCCAAGATATTCCTTGTTGCTCTAGTTGATATAGGACAATCATTTGGATCAGGGAGTGGTGAAAGAGGCTTGACATTTGGTGGTCATAGATTTTCTTCTTGACAACTGAGGCCATTTTATCAATTCTTCAGAAAAGGTAGTAAGGTAGGTTCATCATCTTGACCTTGGTAAAATGCATCAACAACCTTATATGATATGAGTAGATCCAGGAGTATCTCCCCTCACATGTGAAAAAATTGATAATCTACCTCATCAATGCAGCATACCACTCTAGCAAATGGGAAAAAGGGAAAACAACCTTACAATTTTATTGATAGGTGGGTTTCAAATAGGGCCCATAATAACTAAACTCCAACTTCTTCTGTTTGAACCATACCTCACCAATGTCAGGTATACCTATTGCTTTGGAAATGATCTCAGATGAGAGCTCAAATTGCACCCCTGCTAGATTAACATGATGGTTTTGTAAGCTACAAACAAACAATCTAGTCAAGTTTGAATGGTTGTTGACTTGCTTGACCATTTCACAAAATTTGTAGCACCCTACATCCTGAACGCATGAAAGGATAATCGGAGATGAAGTGATTGGAGTGGTGTCTAGGGGCTCAAATCTTTTTTCTTTTCCTCCATGATGTTTTGGCTTGGTGGGAGTATGATTCTCATCACTACTGGTGTGACTGTCTCCCTCTGACATGATGACTGTTCTAAAAACATCAGTAGGTCCTTTGGAATTTTCTTGAGGGTTTTTCGGCAAAATAGGTGGTGTATGTCAACTCTTTGCAAGATGAAGGCTAAGGTGAATTTTTTTTTTTTTAAAGCTTGCACTTGGTGTTGGAGGTTAGGCCATAGTTACCCAGTCCTCTTTTTGCACTCAAAACAAATTTTTCTTGCAAACCCTAACCCAAAAAACTGATTTTCATATAGTCTAGGGTTTGGTCCAAATTTTACTATGGATGTATTCCTTGAGTTTAGAAAAAGGAAAGCTTGGGAGGAGAAAAAGGGTTCCACCAACCTTAGGCTTTTCTTGCAGAAGATTTGAAGATGAAATTTGGAAATTTGGATCTCTTTGAGAAAATGTAGTGAAGTCTGGCCGGAGCGTAGTGCCTGTGCGCAGTTTCGGGCCAATCAGGTCGCTAGAGTGCAGCCCCAGGCAGAATGGGCGGTGTCCTAGGCGCTTTCTAGTCCTTGCTGAGCCTGTGCATAGCGCCGACCCAGGTGCATAGCGCCGGGCTCTGAGCGCGAAGCGCAGTGTTATTTTACACTGCCCGCCTCCCTCCTATGCGTAGCGCCGAAAAAATTTCATAGTTTTTCTCGAAAATGCTGAAACTCTCCTCCAACGGCTTCTTCTGTTTCGCAAAGTGGAAATGATGCGGGGGAGAGTTTAAAAAGACCCTTTATAGTGTTTTTAAAAATAAATTAAAAGGAAAAAGCCACTTTTGTAAGGTTAAAATATGCCCATATTTTCAGTGTGCCTTTTGACTGATATTTGCTGTGAAACACACTTTTGACGCATTTTTTGGCAAAAATGTTTACTTATGTCTCTGTCATCTTTTGCAGAACAATCTTTTGACAAGGAGGCCTTTGTTGGGGGTCTACTACTGAGATGCAAATCAGGGGCACACTTGCTTCTTAGGTCATTTTGACAATAACTTATGCCCATATTTCATTTGCTGTGATCCCTTCTATAGGTCTTTTGACTGTACTTGCAAACATTAGTCTCCCAAACTGATACTCTTTGTATGTCCTCTGCTTTCAAGAAGGAGTTTTTGTCATCTTTAATATCTTTTCAGAACCTATTTATCATTTGTAACAAAATCTTCAATGTGTACTTTGATGGGGTTGAGGTGGCTTCTATCTTTGTAGCCTTTGTGATGGTCTCTTGCTTGTCACCACTATTTTGTTAACCAACCAAAACAAACCCTGATTATCTTTTACATATAGGCCTGTTTCCTTTGTCTTGTTTGTGTCTACCTCCTGGTGATGATCACACCTTATTACCTTACTTCTTCTTATTGCTGGTGGCCACCTTGGTTATTGATTGTAAAAATGTGAACAAGGGCAGATGTCCCTTGTAGTATTTGTGCTCTAAGCCAAGGAGGCTTTTCTTAAATGAATTTGGATCAAATTGATTGATTTTATTTCTCTTTGAATACAATCTCTTCATGCATGAAGGCATAAATTGTTGGGCACCAAATCCATCCTATGACTCAGTGAAACCTTAGGTGACCTAATGGGGGTTTTCTTGGACTTGGACTTTGGACTGAGACTTAGAATTAGGGATCACCAAGTATAAGATAGGATCTATGATAAGCTTAGTGGATTTGAAGATTCAAACATCAATCATACTTGACTATCAAAGGGTCTACAGAGACAATTTGAGACCATCAGTGTTTGGAAGTATCATGGGTGACACAACAAAGTTGTTTTATTGGTAGGTTTAGGTGGTAGTGGGGATTTTTAGGCAAAAAAAAAACAGAGGATTTGGGCCAAGGTGACAATTTAGGGTTAAAATAAATGGCTCGAGCCCATGATGGGTCTTCCGGGAGTAGTGGGCCAGTCATGACTAGATAGGATGATAAAATAGTGAAAATTTTATCTTAAGGATAATGAAGGCAATGAGATTTCTAGAACTCACAATGTTCTATAAATTTTGTTTCTAGAAATTTGAGAATAGTCATTTAGTCATCATCAAGGTAAAAAATTACTGATGACTAACAGTTTCTAAACTCGGGGAGGGCAGCTCCTTTTTAGGAGGTGTCCAGAATTTCAGATTTCTGGCTTTATGGAGACTAGTGCCTTCCTCCATTGGGCAGATGTGCTTTTTCTTCATTTGCTGATATTTGTTTTGAGTCTGTGATCTTTGGGATCTGAAAAAACATGATTTATATTAGCATCATCTCTACCTACCCAATCTACTTGGCTAACATTTTTTCCTTCTTTGGGTGCACTTGAACTGGCAAACCCTAGATATATTCTTTTTTTCTTTTTGAAAAACAAAAATCAAATTGTCTAAATGTACCCTTATCTCTTCCGAGATTCAGATTAGGCTGATGAGCTCTCTTTATTTTCTACCTAGTCTACTTATTTGTCAAGATTCAACTGTTTGAAAAATTTTATTCTCTAGGCTACTGACATAAAATTGAAAATATGGCTAAACCAAGATTAAGCAGTCTAATTTACCATAGGTTGTGGCATTGAAACAAGCTGCACACAAGTGTTATTTTTATACAGACAAAACCTAGGAAACATAAGGGCAGCATATGTCATTTGTTAAAGCATCCCTATTTTCCTCTTTGGTTTAGATTTGAGCATGTGGAACCAACATCTCTCATTCCTAACCTACACCTGTTGACAAGTCAAGATTAGATGCTTTGACAAGTTTTTATTTCACTAACCTATCAACAAAATAAATTAAAACATGTTCAACCATGATTAGGCCAGATAACTGAACAAGCCTTCTCTTTTAAAACAAACAAGTAGTGGCATTTAGACTTTCACACTTTCAGCATCATTATTTTTTTGGGTATGGGGTTGTACCACTTTTCAAATCTGCCCTGTTCTACCTTTCTTTGTTTTTTGTGTTTTTTTCATTTTTTCCAAACAATATAGAACTAAAAAGATGCTCACAAGGCTGAGATTATTTTACATATCTATCTATCTATCATAATCTAACTTATACATAATATATATTCATTTGGTGAAATCTCTTTTCCAACATAGCCAATCAAGCAGATGATTCCATGAGGGATTTTGCTTCAGCTTTTTGAGAGTGTTGAAGAAGTAAAAATGCCACTTCCACCTTACTTGTTTTTGAACAGTAGTGCCTAAAATTTTTGTCACACTTTGCAACATACTGTTCTTGGCAGAACACACTCCTCCTTTATATTTCTCAAGGAAAACAACAAATGGATCTTGGAATAATACCTGATCTATAGGATTTGAGACATAAGTTCCATTCAGGACTACTCTTTCTTCCACTTGGCTATGCTTGGTACTCTTTTGGGAAATAAACTCCACTTCTTCCTCATGATCGTATGAACTGGTAGATTCATCATATGTGGCAATGTTATCCTCTAAAAAACCTGATGTGCTTTGATAGAGTGGGCCAAAATCTATGTGAAGGCTATCATATTGATGAGCAGGAACACTCTTTGGCAACAGATATTCTTGAGAAAGAAGTGCAACAACTCTTATGTGATTGTAAATTTCCAAGCCTTCATCTACAATTTGATATTCAATGGGACTTGGTGACCATCATCCCGAAGGCTGAGAAAGGGATTGCGTGTGTGTTCCCAAATGATTTCATCAACCATTTCGGGAAAAAAAAAATTCACTTACAACTTGCTTAGAAGTTATTTTCTTCTCCAATTTCAACATGAAAAGCTGAAAGGCTTGTTGATTAAATACGCAAGTTATTAACGATGGTGATATGAAGTAGAACAAATGGTCCACGAACCCTTCAATTTCTTACGAAATTTCAAGGCTTCCTCATCCGGTGGCATAAGATGGCATGAATTGGCTTATTAATTTTTTTGAAGTTGATGAAAATGCCAAGACTATAACTTTGTAATCAATTGATCCTGCACCTCCTTACCCTTGTTTCGACATTGTAATCTTTTGATCCCACACCTCCTTGCCCTTATTGGTATCTCTTCCTTCTTTGATCTATGTTTTTTCTTCCATCATTACGACCCCAAGGTGCTTATCCCTGAGACTTCTTGGCCTTCATCCTCTGTTTCCATTGGGAAGACTTACTCCTCCGCGTAGGATTCGATTTAGTCCTCCTCCGAGTCCCTATTCCGACTCCGCTTCTGGTTCATTGGGTTCCCCTTATAGTTCTATCCCCGGTTCTCCTCATGTCACCTTCACCATTTCTGGTCCAGGACCTAACGCTGGTGGTAGTCCTAGCCCTAATGCTGGGAATACTACTAGTGGGACCGTAACAGAAACTATCCCAATTGCTCCCTTTCTCCCTTATATGGCAGGCCTCAGTCTTCCCGATTTTAACCAATTGATCAATGACCCCATACACCATGATCCTGGTTGGCCTACTATGCCAACCAACCTCCCTTCCAACATCCCCAATTTTGAAGGTCTTGTTTGAGAACATCCTACAAACCATGTCTGATCTTTCCACATGTGATGTTCGTCTAACTCCATCACTGATGACTTTGTCCGTCTTCAGTTGTTCCAGCGTACGCTTATTGGAGAAGCTTCTAAGTGGTATGTTGACCTGGCCTCCGCCTCTTATACTACTTTTGCGACTCTTGCCCGGGATTTTCTGTCTTACTTCCAGCTTCCCCTTCGTTATGACACTGGTACCAAACTTTTCACCTCTTTCCATCAATCGTCTGTGACCCGCCTATTCGATCATGTCCAGGAATGGTGGAGCAGAAAGAGCCTATGTCGAGCCCCTACCTTCGAAGATCGTGTCTACATGGACTGGCTTCTCAGATCCCTTTTTCCCGCTATTGGAAAAGATGTCGCATATGATTTCCCTCAGACCGAAGAAATCTCTCTCCAGATTGCGTTGAAATATGACTTGATCTATGCACAGTCTGGTTATGTTTATACCATCTTACCTAATCTCCCTAGACTCGGTGGTGCCAATGCACTGGGGGTATCCCATGCTGCTAACGGTATCGTTGGAGCCCTTTCTCATCCATATTCCCATCCTCCCATGGGTTATGGTTTCCCTCAGGGAGGGGCCAGCTCCTCCAGCACTTTTCCCCCTCCCGGTAGCATGTATCTAGGATACGGCATGCCTCCTCCTTTTTCCCAACCTGTTTACCACATTTTTACCCAACCTCCTTATTATCAGTATCCACAACCTTGTGATCCAAATCCTCCAGCATTAGCACATCAGCCTCCCTTGCCATCTCAACCCCCGTAACAGCAGCCACCACCTCCTCAAGGGTAGGTGTATGCACAGCAGGGCACGACTAATCCTCCTCCTTCCAAAAAGAAGAGGAAAGGAAACCAAAACCAATCTTCCCTAGGTAATCCAGGAAACAATCCCAAGGGAATGCACCTAACACTGCTAACCAGCAACAGGGCACTCAGCCCAAGTAGGACAGGCATGTTCACACAAACAAACCATGTTCTTTTTGCGATGTCTATGGTCACTACACCCATAATTTTCCTTTATTACCTCATATGTGTCAGATGTGGGAAGCTAAATCATCATCCCGAGGACAGCAAGCCTCCCCTTCGGTTCCTCCTAATGTTGCCCCTACCCAGTCGGTTGTGTTTACCAATCCTTTCCCCCAGCAAGGATTCATGGCTACCCAACCCCCTAAAGGTCAAGAAGCCACTCAACCTCCTCCATCTGGTACCTATGATTACTATATTCTCATGATGAACTCTGACCAACCCATTACCATTAACCTCAACCTTCAGACTCGGTCCCGTCAGTACAACAAACCTCCTTCTTTGTCTGCCCCTGAGCCTCCTTCTTCAGGTTCCACAAAACCTCTTTCGACAACCAATGGTCCTTTACTGATCCCTCAACCTAAGGCAGAGGTTCATACCAAGATCCCCAAGGGACCATTATACCAAAATTCTTCTTTTGGCAAAGCTTCCCATTCATATAGTATAGTAGATTATTTGGCGCAATCTCCTACTGTCATCTCAACACTGGAACTCCTCCAGTCATGCCCTATAAAACGAAAAGCTCTACTAACTACCATGGGTGTTGTGGATCCTTCAGATGATCATTTGATTTTCTTCGATGTTGACCAGTCAGAACATCCCCCCCTTCCTGCTTCCGTCGCCTTCCAAATCCCTGTCAAGATGGAATGCCAATGTCTCATGTTGTATCATTGACGAGGGGGCATCCACCTTTGTGATGTATGCTTTAGTTTGGAAGCAACTTGGATCTCCTCAGTTAGCTCCTTTCATGATCACCCTTCGAGCGTGGGATGGCCACTCTTCCCAGCTCCTTCACATGTTCTATAATTGTCCTATTACTCTTGTGGGCATGACTGTTTGTGTTGACATAAAAGTCATTGATTCCCCCTTAGATTACAACATTATTTTGGGTCGTACATACACTTATGCGATGTTTGCTGTCCCATCTACGGTTCACCGTAAGATGTGCTTTCCTCACAACATAAATATTGTCACCATCGACTAGTTGACATATTACGAACCAAAGACTTAGACCTCTCCTAAGTCCATCATTTCTTTTGTGGCCAATAAACAAATTGTCGAACCTTCGACCAATGTCTCACCCAGGGTCTATAAAGACTCCTCTTTTCTTGGTACATTCCCTGGTATTCTCCCTCCTATCTTTGATCCTAGCTCGTTGAATGTTTTCATGATGCAATCATCCCAGACCAACCTCAAGTGGCCTGCTTCGACTAGTCAACAGCCCCACCCTCCGCAACCTACTCCTAGTACTTCAACTCAACCTTCAGGACCCCCTCCTCCAAGCCGCTCATCTGCGGCTGGTGTCCATGAGCCTCTTTACCCTCCTAGAATGGTTCCCCTTGGCCTTAACCATCCCAGAGTTGTCCCGCTCGGCCATTACCCCTCCGATCAAATACCATTTCTAGCTCCCCCTCCCCCCTGAAGTATTTTCCATTCTTGTTATGGCTACCTTATCCCTTCCTAACATGACCCTATGGATCCCAGTCTGGTACATTGATCCCCCAGCTATTATCCCACCTGGTCGGCCCAAACCTTATCTTTCTTTGACCCTAGTTCAATCGATCCCCATGACCCCTCCCTTTGTTTCCGTGCCTCAGCCACCTCAACAGGAACCTACTCATGTTGTGACAGCTTCGAGTAAGGGGGGGAAACTCACAAGAAGGCACCTAAGTACAAGGCTGCCCTAACCAACCCTGCTCCTCCTCAGCCTCCAAAGCATACCCACCCATGTGCTTTGTGTGATGTTGTCGATCATGCCACCCATCATTGCCATGAATTGCCTCGTATAAAGCCCATGTTCAATGTCACATTCCCTGAGTCTACAGTCCCAGAAACCTCTATTCCTTCCTCGAATACAGCCGAGAACCCCAAGACTATTCACACCAACCACCCCTGTGCTTTTTGTGATCTCCATGGCCATTATACCCACCTTTTTCCCCGCCTCACGCATTACTATGCCTCTATGGAGGTAGTTCAGGAGCACGAGATTGAACAAAACCAGTCTGCCTCTCCCGTCCTCGAATAATATGCGTCAGGCCAACCTGAGGATACCTCTGCTCACATTGACATTCCCCCTCCTGATGTCGAGATGATGGAGCCTTCAACCACCATCCTCTACCTGTCATCATCCATGAGATCCACGGTGGAAGCTCCCTTTGAGACTTCCCCTTCTATTTATCTTGACCTCCCTTCAGTGATCACCCTGGGCTCAACATCAGTGGATCCCTTATCTGCTTGTTCTTCCGTCACCCCCCGTGACGATGCGCATGTGAACCTTTCTTCTCATGATGATGATTCGGTATCTTTTCCGCGTCATGTGGTCACCCTTCCACCAGTCACCCCATATTTTACTATGATGATGACATTATGGAAGCCTTTTCCACCCCTAATTTCATCTTTCCCGCCCATAAGCAAAATGACACCATCCGTGTCTATGGTGACTTTCGCGACCTGAACACAAGCTACCCCCAAGGCAGTCCCCACACACCCCCTACCGGTTGGTGTGCTGGTGGTAGACATCCTACCCAGAGCACTCCCTCTTACAGTGTTTGTTTGAATTCTACTTTCCGTTTGAGTTGCCAGCATTGTTCACCATCCCCTCATTTTTTGTCTTGTGGCACCTTTCGGATGGACCCCCGTTCACACCATATATTGTTTATGCCGATGGTGCAATTCACTACTCCCAGAATCTAGCCTCAACAGCCTGGGCCATTTTTACCCCCTTACATTCACTTGTCTTTTATAACGGTGTATGCATTGGAACTGCCACCAATAATCACTCTGAATATGATGGTGTGATAGGTTTATTAGCCGATGCCCTTTCCCATCGCATCCTCCACCTCCATGTTCGTTTATATTCCTTGTTGCTTGTAATACAATTGAATGGTGTATATCATGTGCATAAACCTGTCCTGTTTCGAAGATATTTACGAGTGAAGCTTCTGATGCGTGAATTTGAAGTCATTACTTTTATTCATGTACTTAGAGCACAAAATCACTATGTAGATAGCATTGCAAACAATTTTCTATATTGGCATTTATCACATGCATTTCACACAAGATAATAATAATAAACCACAAAATGATGCATATCCATTATATGTGTCATACAAATGTTTTAGAGTCCATCTACTCTGATATATATGACATGCCCATAGCATGTTACAAAAATAAAAAACTGGGGGCACCACCCGCCCCTACATCTAATCACTATCTAGAGGATCCTAGGCCAATGGCTCAACTCCAGAAGCTTGTAGATTGTGCATCCCCTGTCCGGCCATCGCCATGCGCCGCATGACCCCTCGCCACTCCGAGGGTAGACCAATACATGGCTCTATGTACTGGTCATCCAAGTCTTTCCAGTCGTGCTCTGAAACACCGGTCAGCAGCCTCTCACATCTATGATGGATGTCCTCCAGGAGGGCCACTGCATCCTCATTTTGTGATGCCATTGATCCACTAGGTCCTGCAGCTCCTGATACTATAGGCCGTCCCATGTACCTGACCAGTTTTACCGGTGTTGTATCTACATACCAAAAGTGAATGAATCAGTACCATATACATTATTCTAAAATTTTAAAATGCACATTAAATATGAGCAACTTTTCACTCACCATCGAGCCCCCATACTCGACCAGGCGGCAATGGCAAGTCCAAGTCCCCACGATAACTCATCCCACTATAGAGATAGTCGTCTATGTATAGTGGCATCTGATCCCAATGAGCAAAAACTTGGGTCGGAACACCCGTTCGACTGCCCCACATCCCCCACCGGCGCATCCTCGGCTCTCTCAGGCCCCCATGCTAGAGCTGTATGTGAGGCCAAAGTGTCGGGATATTCTCAAAGAAGAGCGAGCATAGCACTGTGCCATATGCACATTCATGGTTCACCTACCACTTACACAACGATAACTATCGTTTCAACGACGACGGCACCATTTGGGCCCACCCATAGTAGGTCCCACTCAGCATGCACTCCACAAGCATCATTTGATCCCCAATGATGTGGTGGAGCGCCTATTTTCCCAGGATCTGCAGCGCCACTGCGGCCACAACACGAGTCTCTAGCATTTCTACGTCCCCGATCGGTGTTCGTGTCCCCTTCACATGGAGACCTGGTTCACAATGGCTCTCCACAAACTCCATGATGTTCCTCGCCCGTGGTAACACTAGCTGCGTATTCCCTACCATCCCAAGTGGTGGGAGACCAGTCAAGAAATATATATCCTAGACATTCAACTCGATCTGGTGCCCCTGCACTATAAAGACCTCATGGCCCAGATCCCAATAGCTGACAATCCAGGCCAACAAGGGCTCTCCATCTCTCATGAAAGGGTTCTCCACAAACTTCAGAACCCCAAACCTGGTCAGCATAGCACGGACAGCATGATCCTCTCGAATCTCTGATCGTAATGTGTCCAGGTCTCTCTCTCTCCAGTTTATCCTCAACTCTGCCATATCTGCACAAAAACATCATATTTTTCAGTGTACAGAAAGGAAAGGTTGCATCACAACCATAAAAACCTAGCTCTCAGCCAAAAAATAGCACCAAAATCCCTCTCTCTGACAGGTCGCACTTTTCAGGCTTTTTCTAGGGCAGGTCGCAGTTTTCTTCCCAAAACCTACTACCCAGGTTGTAGATATGGCCCCAAAAAGTGCGACCCAACTGTGAAGAACAGCGGGTGTTTTTTACTGAGCTCTGTGTGCATAAAATAAACTTTCAATCCACTGAAATTAAAGAGTAGGGATAGGCCTCTTACCTGCAACTGACGAATATCAATTCCAACGATCAATTTGTCTGCTATGATTACCGCAAGATTTAGGGCCTTTTCTCCTCTCTATATTCACAATAGATACACTTGCAAATGAATGAATTTGAAGGGAAATTTCCTTATTAAAAGAGAAACCCCATATTTTACTTTCACCAGCTACAACCAAACCATAGCTCAGTTTAACAAACTATCAGCACCATTGGAAAGCTCTCACCGAGCTCTCAAATGGGTATCCTTTAGTTTTTTGTGATTTGATATTTCACTCGGACACGTTTTTTTCCAAGAATGGTCACTTCACCACTCCTCCAAATCGAATTTCTTCATTTGCAACACTTGTACTTGGGGCACCATTTTTCCTCCATACTTGTCCATGCTCGTGTCGATTTTCGTCGTGAGTAACCATCTTATACTCATGTTTTTATGGTCCCCACAGGGCTTGTTCTGTGTGGCAGCATCATCAAGTCGCCCTTGTTTAAAGCATCCGAGTTGAGTCATCATCACATCCATGGAGTCTGTCCCGAGTCCCTTTCTATTCCGCTACAGTTCTCCATCCTGCATTGCTTTGTCCCTCTCTCGTGTCACACATTTTGGCCTTAAGTCATATTGTCCCCTATCCCCTCCGATGTCGAGTCAGTAGCTGCCAGGTCATCAATGCCTTTCATGCTCTAACAAGGGAAGTCGTCAGCCCGCTACTCAGTTCCCACCCATTTCACCATTATCCCTGGTGTCAGTCTATCAGTCGCTCTACTATTATCCCTCGTGCCTTAGTTGAGGATCCCTTATTTCCCCATCTATGGCGGACCTCCTTCTATCGACATCAGCTTATTCATTCCAGAAGACATGTCTAGAGGGAGGTGTACCTTGGTTCCAGCTTCCACTCTTGTTCGGTGCCTCGGATCAAGCAAAGGGACCCCTTATTTCCCTTCGACTTGATTGTTTCTTAGCTCCAGCTCCTTATGGCATGATCGAGATTCGTATACTCGATGGTTCAGTGATTTAACAGATTGTACTGGTGATTCTTGGGTGTGTGTGAGATGTTTCAGACCTCATGAGGTGGTGGCCCTTCAGGTAGCCCCCCACATATCCGGATGACTTATCTACTATAGCCTTGGATGCAGCTCCATAGATTTGATTTTTTCAGCCTCAGCCGCTTGTAGCACCTCTTTAGTTTGCATGTATCATTCATATTTTCAGAGCCCTTTCCTGTTTTACAGGGCCTCTTTGGTTGTACTTATATCGCATGTACTTAGATATTATTGTATAAGTCTTGGCTATTATCCCAAGCACAGTATGTATGTGGGATTCATTATCATGTTTTTATCTGGCCCATGTTTATGCCAGCATGTACTATATCGTTCGGTCCCTTGTTTACTGGACACATTATTCTTTGTACTTTGTTATCTCGGCAGCCATAGGTATGCCTCCCCTGCCTCTTGTAGAATAGGTACTCACTCATAAAAGAGACTTGTCACACCTGTAAGTCTCACCTCCTCAGGGTCTTGTCCTCTCGTGCTTCAGTCTACCTCACATTTCTCTCTTTCTGACTCCCCCTTCGGTGTCTAGTGATTGAGTTCTTACAACATACTTCGGTCATACGATTAGCGACTAACGCTTGCACGTTGGGGGGAAACTATTACACCAATTTTTGGTCATCTAACCTGTTACTATTAGATGGACCAAAGTACACCATGTAAGACCAATTCTACCCTAGTAGAATTTCTTTCACTATGAAAAATAACTTAGTAATCCATAATTTATTAAGTTGCTTACAGTCTAAATAGGAAACACCATGAGGAAATATCGAATAAATCCCTATTTGTTTGGTTTTCCTCAAGGGATAATTAATTAAATCATAGCTTAATTAATATTTCTGGTCATATTTAACCCAAAACAGGAAAATTAATTAGATAAATCATTATTTATCTTATTATTTTCTAGGAATAATTATTTAAACATTATTTAAATAATATTCCTTGTTAAATTTGACTAAATCATTTATAAATAATTGAATAAATCATTATTTATTTAATTATTACTCAACCACACTCTTAAAATAATAAATAAATCATTTATTTATTTATTATTTACAAATAAAGGGATATAACCAAATTCTTTTTCTTTTTCCCTCCAACAATTATAATAAAATATTCCATAAAAGTTGGATCTAGATTTGGTTAATAATATTTTAATTATGAACCAACATCTAGACTAACTCAATATTTTGTTATAAATAGAAGGGTTTTTCCATTCATTCACTACCTTTTTTTGCCTAAATATCACTCTCGATCTATACGTTTGGTCTGACTTTGATCCTCCATCATTGTCATATTTTTCTACCTTTTTTGCTTGTGAACTCCATTTGAGTTCCATTTTTGTTTGGGTTTTCTACACCATCAAGAGAGAGAGATCTTAGATCTGAATCGCTAAGGACATACAAGAACCCATCCCATTGAGGAGGACTAGTAACATATTTCTATGTTCCCTTCCCATGTCTCATAATACAAAAATTCTTTAAAAACATTATTTTCTTGTTCATTGGATGCATGGTGCAACTATTATTATTTGTTGTTTAATATCTTTAACTGCATAGATATGAAGTAGAATTTATCTTGTTCAACTAACTGCAGATCTAAGGAAATCGGTAGCCATCTTTGACTTTAGGGTTGTTTGTTATGCACAGTAAAGTGAGATTTTTTCATACACATGCGATTATATTTCACACTAACAGGGAAGTACACAAAATCCACCTTCAATGATCGAAACAGTAGAGTGCAAGCAGTCCTTGAAAGGATCGACTATGATATATGTGGACCTTTCTCGATGGCCTCCACGACAAAGCACATGTATTATGTTATATTTGTAGATGATTTCTCCCGGAATATTTGGATATTATTCATGCAAAAGAAATACCACACATTCTCCAAGTTTGTTGAATTTAAAGCTTGTTTTGAAAGAAACTAACAGGAAAGTGAAGGATCTTAGAAGTGATAATGGAGGTGAATATGTGTCGAATGAGTTTAAAAAAATTTGAGAAAAAAAAGGCATTCGACAAGAATTGATAGCACCCCATAACCCACAACAGAATGGGGTGGTTGAGTGGAAGAAAAAAAGTATTTTGGTAGTTTCATGAGCGATATTGAATGACCAAGGCCTACCACTACACTTGTGGGTTGAATCATCCAACACAATTGTTTATTTGAAGAACATGAGTCCTCATCAGATTCTTGGAATGAGTACACCAGAGGAAGTTTTTTCAGGGAAGAAACTAGATGTGTCACACTTTAGGATCTTTGGATCATCATTTTACTAGCATGTTTCCAAGGAATCAAGGAAAAATCTGGAGCCTACAACTGAGTTGGGAATATTTGTGGGATACACAGAAACACCGCACACTAATTGTGTGTATTTTCCATCTCTTAGAATGACAGTTGTTAGGAGAGATGTGAAGTTTGATGAGAAGAAGGAAATGAGGTGTTATATTGAGAGGGAACTTTAGTTGCATTCAGATCAGTGGTTTTATCTCCAAAGGAAGAACCTCAAGAAGTTGTGGAGCAACCACAAGCATAGGAAAAGAGAGCGAAGACACCCACTCAGGAAGAGACATACAGATAAGGAAGGAGGGAAACCAGGGAAGCTAAAAGATTATTGCATGATGCTAGAGAGAATGTGGGATCACACACATTACAGTGCAGGAAAAGGATTTCACCAGATTGGTACATTAGCTACATGGCTCTGATGAGCGAGCTTGTAGAGACTGAGCGATCCTTATTTGAGGAAGTTGTAGAGAAACCAGTATGGGTTGATGCTATGGTAGAGGAATATGATTCCATTATCAGAAACGGTGTTTGGGAAGTGGTCCCAAGACTAGAGGACAAATCAGTGGTGGGTTCGAGATGGGTTCAAGTTAAAGCAAACAACAAACGGAATTATTGAGAAACAAAAGGCAAAATTTGTGACCAATGGGTTTTCTCAGGTGGAGGGAATCGAATATGAGTAGAAATTTTCTACAGTAGCAAGGTACTCATCCATCATATCAATTTTAGCACTTTCAATGCAAATGGGATGGAATATCCACCAGATGGATGTGGAGACAAAATTCCTCAATGGAGTGATTGAGGAAGAGGTGTACATTGAACAACTAGAAATTTTTGAGACCGTTGATAGAGATTCGCATGTGTGCAGACTCAAGCGAGTGTTGTATGGATTGAAGCAAGCACCCCATGCTTGGTACACCAGGATCAACAACTATCTCACTAGGTTGGGCTTCCCCAAAAGTGACGCAGATGAAAACCTTTACCATATTGTTGTTGAAGGTAAATGATTGATTATTGTGTTATATGTAGATGATTTGATTTTAATCGGTGATGAAAAGTTGATCAGTCCTTGCAAATAGGATCTTAGAGAATTCGAGATGAAGGAAATAAGACTCATGCATTATTTCCTCTATTTGGTATGGAAAGGAGGTGGGGAATTGTTTATCTCTCAAGGAAAGAATGTCAGCGAGATATTGAAGAAGTTATGCATGGAGAGTAGAACCCATGAACTCTCCTCTAGCAGGCATTTGGAGGAAGGAGGATGCCACTTCAGGTGAGGAAGTGGAGGCTACCATTTACATGCAGCTTGTGGGTTCACTTATGTATTTTGTGAACACACGACCAAACTTGTGTTATTCGGTTAACCAACTTAGTCAAGTTATGGTTAAGCCAACCAAAATATATTTTATGGAAACTAAGCATGTGTTGAGACACCTCAGAGGCACTACTCAGTTTGGTCTTTGGTACAGACGAACATAGGGAGTGAAGTTGCAAGGCTTCACAAATGCAGATTGGGCATGGATTCCATTAGACATGAAGAACACATTAGGAGGAATTTTCAGTGTTGAGTCAACAATGGTTTCTTTGTACAACAAGAAGAAAAAATTTGTGGCACTCATCTCAGCATAAGTAGAGTACATTACTACAAGTCAAGAAACATGTGAAGAAATCTGGATGAAAATGATTCTTGTTGGGTTATTTGGTTAGATGATGGATCTTACTATGATTTATTGTGATAATCATAGTTGTATCAAACTCTTTGAGAATCCTATATTTCATGATCAATCCAAACATATCGATATCTAGTATCACCATCTATGACATTGTGTGTAGAGGCAGATTATGTTGTTGGAATACATTCCTGTAGAGGAACAAGATGCAGAAATTTTGACAAAGGCTTTGTCAAGAGGAAAAATTTTGTTCCATAGAGGAAAGATTGGGGTATCTGATAATCCCTTTCATGCTGAGAGGGAGCATTGAAAATGCAGCAAGAAAATCTATTTTTTACTTTACATTGGTCAAACTAGATTAAAATTTGAATTTCTATTTCAACATAAATATTGGAGGTATTTAATGGGGTGACATGGCACTTGTCACTCAGTTAACTCAGTTAGTTCAAGTTGGAGACACTTGAGTTCAGTTCAATATGATTGATTGTTAATTTCTAGCAATCTATTTCAGTCAAGTTGAGTTATTGTTAGTTAAAATAGTTCCAATTGTTAGAGGAAGTAGTGGAAGTTTCAATAGTGGGGTGTGACTCTAATAATCTTTAGTGATCATTTAGTTAACTAATGAATCAACCCATAATAACTTATGTATGCAAATAATTTGAGTTACCTAGTTGAGATAAGAGTTCAAGGGCAGTGTACTATCAGTTGTACACTAATCCAAGTTGTACATATGGTGCATGCAATCGGATATCAACATAAAGGAATTGTGCAATCTAGATTGAGGAATTTCCTAATTAATAGGGGCTACTTCCTCAAGGAACAAAACAAGGAAATAGGAGCTTGGAAGGTTGAGAAATTGGCTAAGTATTGGCTAGAGTAAGTCAATGAAGCAGCAAATTAGAAGATACAAATGCAGGTCTCAAGCTTGAGCAAGCATATGTATTCATCAAGATTCTTTGATTAATGGAATACATATAGGAAGGGTTTTTGAGTATTTGTTTTCCCCTAAATAAATCTTTGTGTATGTGTGTTGAATCTTGATGCATTTTTATTATTTTTGTTCTCGGTCATGAATTGCTTTCTGTTAGTATGAATCTTAATCGCAAGCGTGCAAAAAAGTACCACTTTAGCTGTGCATAACAAACAACCCTAACAGCAAAAATGGCTGCCAATATCTTTAGATCTACAATTAGTTGACCAAGATAAATGCTACAAAAATCTAGATCTATGCATTAAAAGACAGTAAGTAGTAAATAAAAGCAAGAGTTTCTCCATGCATCCAATAGACAAGACAAGAATATTTTTAAAGAATTTTTATATTTATGGCACCTGGGAGGAGAACACAGAAAGATGTTACTATTCCTCCTCAATGGGATGGGTTCTTGTAAGTCCTCAGCACTTCAGATCTAAAATCTCTCCCTCTTGATGGTGTAGAAAACCTAGACAAAAATGGAACTCAAAGGGAGCTCACAAGAAAAATGGTAGCAAAATATGACAATGATGGAGGATCAAAGTCAGACCAAACGTATAGATCCAGAGTGATCTTTAGGCAAAAAAAGGTAGTGAATGAATGAAAAACCCTTCTATTTATAACAAAATATTGAGTTAGTCTAGATATTGGTGCATAATTAAAATATTATTAACCAAATCAAGATCCAACTTTTATGAAATATTTTATTATACTTGTTGGAGGGAAAAAGAAATTGACTTGGGTCAAATCCCTTTATTTGTAAATAATAAATAAATAAATTATTTATTTATTATTTTAAGGATCTGGTTGAGTAATAATCAAATAAATAATGATTTATTTAATTATTTATAAATGATTTAGTCAAATTTAACAAGGAATATTATTTAAATAATGTTTAAATAATTATTCCTAGAAAATAATAAGATAAATAATGATTTATCTAATTAATTTTCTTGTTTTTGGATTAAATATGACCAAGAATATTAATTAAAATGTTGTTTAACTAATTATTCCTTGAGGAAAATAAAACAAATGTGGATTTATTTAATATTTCCTCATGGGGTTTCCCGTTTAGACCATAAACAACTTAACAAATGTGGTTTACTAAGTTATTTTTCATAGTGAAAGCAATTTTACTTAGGGTAAAATTGGTCTTACATGGTGTACTTTGGTCCATCTAATAGTAACAAGTTAGATGACTAAAAATTGGTGTAATAGATTGCCCCCCAGCGTGTGAGTGTTAGGAGCTAATCGTATGACCGAAGTACGTTGTAAGAACTCAATCACTAGACACCGAAGGGGAAGTCAAAGAGAGAGAAATATAAGGTAGACCAAAGTGCTAGATGACTAGACCTTGAGGAGGCGAGACTTACGGGTGCGACAATTTTCTTTTATGAGTGAGTACATGTGCAATAGGCAGTGAGGGAGGCATACCTATGCCCGCCGAGACAAAGTACAAAGAATAATTCATCCTGTAAACAAGGGACTGAACTATATAGTACATGCTAGCATAAACGTGAGCCAGATAGAAACATAATAATGAATCCCACATACATACCGTGCCTGGGATAACAGTCAGGACTTATACAATAATATTTGAGTAAATGATATATAAATACAACCAAAGTGCCCCTGTAAACAGGAAAGGGATCTGAAAATCTAACTGATACATGCAAACTAAAAGGCGCTGCAAGCAGCGGAGGCCAACATCATCAAATATATGGAGTTGCATCAAAGGTTGTAATGAAGAGGTCATCCGGGCATGTGGGGGGCTACCTGAAGGGCCACCCCCTCATGAGGGCTGAAACATCTCACACACACCCGGGCATCACCAGTCCAATCTACTGCATCACTAAACCATCAAACATACGGATCTCGATCATGCTGTAAGGAGCTGAAGCTAAGAATCAATCAAGTCAAAGGGAAATAAGGAGTCCCTTTACCTAATCTGAGGGACCGAACAAGAGTGGAAACTGGAACCAAGGTACACCGCCCTATAGACCTTTGTTCTGGAATGAATTATCTGATGTCGATAGAAGGAGATCCGCCATAGGTGAGGAAATAAGGGCTCCTTGACTAAGGCACGAGAGAAAATAGTAGAGTGACTGACAGACTGACACCAGGGATGATAATGAAATGGAGGGTACTGAGTAGAAAAAGGACGACTTCCCTTGTTAGAGCATAAAGGGCATGGATGTCCTGGCAGCAACTGACACAATATCAAAGGGGATAGGGGATAGTAGGACTGAAGGCCATAATGTGCGACACGAGAGAGGAAAAAAGCAATGAAAGATGGAGGACTATGGCGGGATACAAAGGGACTCGGGATAGACTCCATGGATGCGATGATGACTCAACTTAGATGCTCTAACAAGGGTGACTTGATGATGATGCCACATAGAAAAGGTATAATGGGGACCATAAAGACATGAGTACAAGATGGTTACGCATGACGAAAATCGACACGAGCATGGACAAGTATGGAGGCAAATTGGTGCCCCAAGTACAAGTGTTGCAAGTGCATAAATTCGATTTTGAGGAGTGGTGAAGTGACGCTTCTTGGAAAAAAATGTATCTTGGTGAAGTATCAAATCACAAAAAACTAACAGAAACCCATTTGAGAGCTCGATGAGATATTTCCAAAGGTATAGACAATTTGTAAAACTGAGCTACGGTTTGGCCGCAGCAGGCGAAAGAAAAATCAAGGGTTTCTCTTTTAATAAGGCATTTTCCTTCCAAATTCACTCATTTGTAAGTGTAGATGTGGTGAATGTAGAGAGGAGAGAAGGCCCTAAATATTGCGGCGAGCGTAGCGGACAAACTGACTGTTGGAATCGAGATCCGTCAGTTGTAGGTAAAAGGCCTAACCATACTTTTAAAATTTCAGGTTAGACACCCAGAGCTCACGAACAGGCCAAGTCGCACTTTTTGGGGTCTATTCTGCGACCTAGGTAGCAAGTACTGGGCAGAAAACTGCGACCTGTCCCAGGAAATGACCTGAAAAGTGTGACCTGTCAGAGAAAGGGGGTTTTAGTGTTTTTTTTGGCTAAGAGCTGGGATTTTTATGGTTGAGGGGCATAGGTGCCCCCAAGCATGTTATGTTCATGCCAAAATGTAATTAGAAAGGGGGAATCTAAACACACTTTTATGATGTGGTGCGCCATTTGTTTTCATTATGGTTATGTAGTTCGAGAAAGGGAATGGAGGATTACCTATCTCTTTTGGTACTACATATATGAAGCAAATGGACTAAGTTTCAGGGTTGGCATACATGGTGTCACTATCCCAAAAAGTGGATTTGGAGATAATGAACTGGTGCTCTCCTAGAAAACCCACAGGTTGGTCAACAACAACGTCTAGGGGACTAGGTTGTTGATGTAAGATGAAGGAATGATGAGGGTTATCATCCCTAGAGTGATCTGAAGTGATATGGGACTCTAGAGGTTCTTCTAAATTTGGAAGAATAATGGTACTAGAGTTGACACTACTATATACACTAGGAGAGTTGTGGAGAATTTCTTCTCCTAGTCTCTCAAATATGGGTGCCCCTTACCCAAACACTGGGTGTCAATTTCATGGCCACAAGGTGTATGTGGTTCGAATGCATGGGTTTGATGTAAGGTAGGATAGATAAAGTCATGGGTGGTGACTACTTCCATAATGTCGTCATCGTAATAGAATATGGGGTAACTGGTGGAAGAAAGACCACCTCAAGTGGTGAAGATACCTAACTCATCATCATGAGAAGAGAGGTTCACATGCGCATCGTCACAAGGGGTGATAGAAGGGAAAGTAGATGAAGGATCCACCGATGTTGAGCCCAAGGTGATCACTAAAAGGAGGTCAGGCAAAACATAAGGGGAAGGCCTAGGGGCGTCTTCCACCGAGGATCTCATAGATGGTGACAGGTAGTGGACAGTGGCCGAAGACTCTGTCATTTTGACATCTGGAGGGGGGATGTCTATGGGATTGGATGTGTCCTCTAGTTCTGCTGAAGAAAAATGTGCAAATAAGGGAGCGGTGGACTCGTTGTGCTTGGCCTCAAATTGGTAGACCACTTCCAAAGAGGAGTGATACTCTTCAAGGTGGGGACAGAGGTGAGTGTAGTGTCCATGGAAATCACACAAAGCACAAGGATGATTTGTGCGCAAGGATTTGAGTTTTGGGACTGAATTAGGTATAGTAAAATAGACCTCATGGATATCATACTCTGGAAACATCTCATTGACCATGGGTTTGAGGTGAGGCAACTCCGGACAGGTATGGGTGGCATGACCGACAACATCACACAAAGCGCACTGGATGGTGCGCTTTGGAGGCTGAGGGGCAGGGTTTTTCGGGGCAAGCTTGTCTTTAGATGCATTTTTGCAAGCTTTGCCCCCTTTACCCAAAGTTGTCGCGACAAGAGGAGGTTCTTGTTGAGATGCCTTAGGCACGGCACCAGAGGGAGGGGTCATGGGGACCTGTTGAATAGGGGTCAAAGCAAGATAAGGTTTGGGCCAGGCAAGGTAGTGTCTGGGGGATCAATGTACGAGACTGGGATCCCTATGGTCAAGTTAGGAAGGGATAAGGTAGCCATAACAGGTATCGAAAAGACTCCAAGAGGGGGAGCTAAGAACGGTATCTGACCGGAGGGATAATGGCCAGGCGGGACAGCTCCGAGGTGATTAAGGCCAGGAGAAAATATGCCAAGAGGGTAGAGAGGCTCATGGATACCAGCTATAGGTGAAGGGCCAGGAGGAGGGGGTCCAGAAGGCTGAGTCGAAGTGCTAGGCGCAGGTTGTTGAGGGCGGGGTTGCAAACTCACCGAAGCGGGCCGTTTGAGGGAGGCTCGAGACGATTGCATCATGCAAACATAAATGAGTTGGGATCAGAGACAGGAGGAGGAAGACCAGGGAATGAACCAAGCAGAGAGGATTCTTTGTAGACTTCAGGTGAGACAATGGTCAAAGGTTCGACGGTTTTCTTATTGGCCACCGAAGAGATAATGGACTCAGGGGAGGTCTGAGACTTCGGTTCATAGTATGTCAACTGGTCGATGGTGACTATCTTTCCGTTATGAGGGAAGGACATCTTACGGTGAATCGCGAATGGGATAGCAGACATGGCATAGGTATAACTACGACCTAATAGAATTTTGTAATCTAGGGGGGCATCAATGACTTCTACGTCAATGCAAAAATTCTTGCCCGCAAGAGTGATAGGACAATTGCGGAACATGCCAATGGGCTTGGAGGAGTGGCCATCCCACGCTCGGAGGGTGATAGTGGAAGGGTCCAACTCAGGTGATCCTAGTTGCTTCCAAACCGAAGTGGACATAACACAGCTGGATGCCCCCTCATCAATGATACAACGGGAAATGTTGGTGTTCCAGACCTTGATGGGGATTTGGAAGGCGACGAAAGCAGGAAGGGGAGGATGTTCTGATAGGTCAACGTCTAAGACAATCAAATGATCATCTGAAGGATATGCAACACCCATAGTAGATATTAGAGATTTATGTTGGGAGGGGCACGACTGGAGGAGTTCCAGCGTTGAGATGGTAGTAGGAGATTGTGCCAAATCATCTACTATACTATACGAATGGGCAGCTTTGACAAAAGCAGCATTTCGGTGTAATGGTCCCTTAGGGATCTTGGTATGAACCTCCACCTTAGGCTGAGGGATCTGTAGAGGACCATTGGTTGTCAAAAGAGGCTCTATAGAACCTGAAGAAGGGGGCTCGGGGATGGACGTAGCGGGAGGCTTGGTGTACTGACAAGACCGAGTCTGAAGGTTGAGGTCAACGGTAATGGGTTGGAGTTCATCATGAGAATCTGGTAATCAGAGGTACCAGATGGAGGAGGTTGAGTGGCTGCCTGTCCTTTAGGTGGTTGGGTAGCCACTAATCCTTGCTAAGGGAAAGGATTAGTAAACATAGTCAGCTGGACAGGTGCAGCATTGGGAGGAACCAAATGGGAGGCTTGTTGTCCTCGCAATGTTGCTTGAGTCTCCCACATCAAACGCATCTGTGGTAAAAGAGGACAATCATGGGTGTAATGACCATAAACACCACAACAAGAACAAGCATGTCCTGCTTGGGCTGAGTGCCCTATTGCTGGTTAGCGGTGTTAGGGGCATTCTCCTTGGGATTAGGTCCTGGATTACTGGGGGAAAATTTATTTTGGGTGCCTTTCCTATTCTTTTTGGAAGTAGGAGGATTAGTCGTGCCCCATTGTGCATACACCTGCCCCTGGGGGGTGGTGGTTGCTGTTGCGGGGGTTGATAAGGCAAGGGAGGCGAGGGTGCTAATGCTTGAGGAGCTGGAGCACCAGGCTACGGATATGAATAATAAGGAGGTTGGGTAACATTGTGGTAAATAGGTTGGGCAAAAGGAGGAGGCATGTCATATCCTGGATACATGTTACCGGGTGGGGGACAAGTGATGGAAGTGTTGGCCCCTCTCTGAGGGAAACCATAGCTCATGGGAGGTTGAGTGTATGGATGAGAAAGAGCTCCAACGGTACCATCGGCGGCATGGGATGCCCCTGGCGCGTTGGCATCATTGGGTCTAGGAAGATCAGGTAAGATGGTATAAACATAACCAGACTGAGCGTAAATCAAATCATATTTTAACGCAATTTGGAGAGCGGCTTCTTCGGTCTGAGGGAAATGCAATGTGACATCTTTGCCTATAGCACACAAAAGGGTTCTAAGGGACTAGTCCATGTAGACACGGTCTTTGAAGGTAGGGGCTTGACATAGGCTCTTTCTTTTCCGCCATTCCTAGACATGATCGGATAGGCGGGTCGCAGACGATTGACGGAAAGAAGTCAAAATTTTGGTACCAGTGTCATAATGAAGGGGAAGCTGGAAATTTGACAGAAAAGGCCGGGCAAAAGTCGCAAAGGTGGTATGAGAGGAGGAGGCCTGATCAACATACCACTTAGAAGCTTCGCCAGTAAGCGTACGTTGGAACAACCGAAGACGGACGGAGTCATCGATAATGGAATTAGACGAACACCACATGTGGAAATATCGAACATGGTTTGTAGGATCTTCTCCAGCAAGACCTTCGAACTTGGGGATGTAAAAAGGGAGCTTGGTTGGCATAGTAGGCCAACCAGCGTCATGGCGTATGGGGTCATTGATAAACTAGTTAAAATCGGGAAGACTGAGGCCTACCATATAGGGGAGTGATCTAAAAATGAAAGTATTTGTACTGTTGTTCAAAGTATTCATTTTCATTAATTTAAGTGTGCAAAGTGTTTGTAAGGTCTTGCAAGTAAAACAAAGTGTTCTTGGTAACTATTTATGAATTTAAGTGTGAGGGAGTGTTGTTTAAATTTACTGTATAACAAATTTAATCTAAATAACACACCAGAATAATTTCACCATAAACACACAGCAACATGATGAGGCAGGTCACCCCTCCTGGGCTACATCTGCCAAGTCCAAGGCTCCCAATGGGCATGTCCTTGATATATTATGATGCTCAAATTGGTAATACAGTGAGAAGAATGCCTAAACAGAAAAAACCAGCTATGAAAATGAATTCAAAATGCAGAAAGAAGCTAAGAATGACTCTTATTTCACCTAAAACAGTGAAGTGTAGTCCAATGTAGCTCCTTTTCCCCCATGGCCCTGATGGCTCTCCAAGCTTCTCTGAAGAAAAAATGGCTGAAAGACACCTATTTTGGCTTTGAAACCTATCCTAATGGCTCCAGAATGCTCAAAATAGTCGAAATTGACTAAACTTTCATCCAAAAAGGTTCAGTAACCTGAAAGTTATGATCAAAATAGTATTTGCCCAGCCTTGCCTAAAAAACCTCCACCAAATTTGGGAGGACTACAGATAACTCCACTAAAACTGGAAAATCCGCCCAAAATGGCACACTCCACCCAACTCTGTCGGAACCGTAACCGTTACATTAAATGCTGAGTGGGTGGGGTCACATGGGACTGCCACCCTGACTGCCGGAGGATTCGTCTGCAGTAACCATGGCATTTATCATTTGAAGTCATGGTCACATTGACCCCTCATTGCCTAAAACTTCAACTTAACCACTGCGATAAACCACTGGATGGATTGGCGTTTGGTCACCGCAGTATGGTTATATGGTCGAGGGCTTAAGCCCAGGAGCTATCCACCACACTGTTCAACCGTCAACTGGGCCGCTACAAGGTGACCCGAACGCGTTCGAATCGAGTCGTTCTCCGCCCGACTGACCCGTTGGGTTCAAGACTCCGTTCACGGGTGACCTCCACCTGACTTGTTGCACGTAACGTTCAGCTCTGCCTAAATTCCTGCACGAGGCTTTGCACGCGCTTTTACTGCAATTTCCCTCTACACCACGACCTGTCTACATACATCTCTCCACGGGGTTTTCTGCACCACTACCCATGGATTTGTTCATTTCTGCATGGGAGTTCGTTCACGGGTGATCCGTGACCCATCGGGTCGGGTCGTGCCCGACTGACCCGATGCGTTCAGCTCGGGTTGAGGCTGACCCGAGAAGTTTTTTTCGAACACCATTTTTTTTAACCAGCAATTTAAACCTTCGGCCTGGGGTCATGTGGAAGCCTCCAGGAAATCCACGTGGCACCCTCTAATTGGCCACCAAAACCTCATAAAAAAATGAATTTTTTTTCCATAAAATATTTTCTGAAGATGACAAATTCTTAAGTTAAAAGGTCCTATTTTGAAAGTTATTAGGCAAATTAAAACTTGAATATCTTCCACATCCGACATTGGGTTTGAGTGTCATTTTTGGCGTCAGGATCGCAATGATGAACACTATCCGATTGATCAATTTATTACCAATTCTGAGTAGTTCCAATTTTGAGCATTTTTTCCCTCTTGGACATGATCACCTGATCACACCTCCCCATTGGGAAGATTTTGGACCCCAAAAGCCTTCAATTACCTGTTAAGAAGATGAGGGTATAGGTCCCTCACCTTTTCCACCTCAATCCACTTTGCCTTACTCGGTTTTATGCCTTTAAGACCAACCCGAACATAATCAACATTTCCCCTCCTCGAAGTGCGTGTCCTTCTGTCAAGGATAGCATCCTCTTTCAACTCATCCAAAAATTCTAGCTAGAAATCCTCTATGGATGGCAGCTGAATGTCACTTTCATAATCAACAATTAAAGGAGGTTCATACAAACGTAAATTTTCCACATTCACAACAAAATACATTTGCATATATGAAGGCAAATCTAATTGAAAAGCATTATTTCCAACTTGTTTAAGGATCTTGAATGGATTATAATGAATAGGCTTCAGCTTTTTACCTTCTCCTTGCATTCTTTCCTTACTAATATGCATCCATACCTCATCCCCTTCTTGAAACTTATGATCAACTTTGTGCTTATCATGCCTCTCTTTGTACTTGCCTTGACTTTTTTCAAGCTATTCTTGAACCTGCTGATGTATGAGCTGAATTATTTCAATGAGCATGTGAGCTTTGTCAATGTCACTATGTCCATCAATGGCCACATCCTTCTCAAGAATGAAATCTAAAGGTGACTTAGGCAAATACCCAAAGCAAGATTCAAAAGGTGAAGTATTTGTAGAAGAGTGCTTGGCCCGGTTGTAAGCATGCTGAATGTAATGCAAGTGCTCATCCCAAAGCTTGGGATGCTTGCTGCAATAACCTCTCAAAAGATGTACAATGGTTCTGTTCACTACCTCTGTTTGGCCATCTATTTGTGGATGGAAAGCAGTACTCTTCTTCAACTTGGTGTCCATCATCTTCCATAAATTGGACCAAAAATTCCCAACAAATCTGGAATCCCTGTCACTAACAATAGAAGTAGGCAAGCCATAATGAACCCATACATGTTGAAAATATAAATCAGTAGTTTGTTCAGCAGTTATAGATTTCTTACATGGCATAAGAATACACATCTTGCTGAAACGATCAACTACTACATAAAGATAATCATGTTGCTTTCTAGATAATGGTAGCCCTCCAACAAAATCCATAGAAACACTTTCCCATGGTCTAGAAGGTACCGGAAATGGCGTATATAAACCAAGCTTCCTATTGCTAGGCTTGCTTGTAGCACATAATGAACAACCTCTAATGAAACATGAAACACTATCTACCATGCAAGGCCAATAACAATACCTCTGTAAATGTGCCACTGTTTTGCTTACCCCGAAATGTCGAGCAATAAGAGAAGAATGAGTTTCTCTCATGATTCTTAGTCTCTCCCCTTGTGGTATACATAACTTGCCCATATGAAACAACACATTATTATGCAAATGATAATCATTCTCCTCAACATGATTCCCTTCACTCAAGTTAGCATACACATCCTTAAAATCAACATCTGATGCATATTGTTCTATGTAGCTCTCATGCACAATAGAATCATTCTTAAGCAAAGTACTAGCACTAATAATAGGCCTTGAAAGCATATCAGAAACCTTGTTGTAAATACCTTTCTTGTACCTTATTACCAAGTGAAATTGTTGTAGGAAGCCCATCCATCTGAAATGCCATGACTATTGCAATTTACTTTGCGATTGCAAGTATTGTAAAGGCTGATGGTCGGTATGAACAATTGTTTCTTTGCCCATCAAATAGTGTTTCCATTTTTTGACACTTTGTACCAACGCATACAACTCTTTATCATATGTAGGATAATTCACAACAGCACCATTAAATGTCTCAGAATGAAATGCGATAGGCTTACCATGCTATAAGAGAACTGCACCCATGGCATAATCACTGGCATCTGTCTGAATCACGAATGGATGTCTCAAGTCTGGTAATGCAAGGACTGGAGCTGAACTTATCTTTTCTTTCAAAGACTCAAAATATTTATGTTTCTTGCCTCCCCATTGGAAAGCATGCTTCACACTAGTCACTGCATGTATAGGGGTTGCTATGGCAGAGAAGTTAGAAATAAACTTCCTCCAATACTGCGCTGCACCCAAAAAAATTCTTACCTCTGTAATGGATTTGGGAGTAGGCCAATTCACAATGGGTTCTACTTTGGAAGGATCAATTCTCAAAGCACCTCCTCCTACTATGAGTCCCAAATAAACCAAAGAAGTCTTTTCAAATTCACACTTTGACATTTTAAGAAATAACTGATTTTTCTTCAAAATATCAAGTACTTTCTTAACATGCATGACATGCTCTTCTCTAGTCTTGCTGAAAATTAAGATGTCATCTAAGTAGACAATAACGAAATCATCAATAAAAGGACGTAAGACATCATCCATTACCCGCATGAAAGTTGCAGGTGCATTGCATAAACCAAACGGCATAACAAGCCACTCAAAGAGTCCCTGTTTGGTTTTAAATGTTGTCTTCCAAATGTCACTTTCTGCAATTCTAACTTGATGATAACCACTACGTAAGTCTAACTTAGTGAAATATTTAGCATCTTTCAGCTGATCTAACAAATCATCTATCCTTGGAAGTGGGTAACGATTCTTTACCGTTATCTTGTTCAATGCCCTGAAGTCCACACACATGCGCCAAGTTCCATCTTTCTTTGGAATCAACACTATCGGTGACCCACATGGCGAAGTGCTTGGTCTTATGAATCCTTTGTCCAACAAGTCTTTAATTTGCCTCTTGATTTCAACATTCTCCATGATAGACAAGCGGTACATGCCAATGTTAGGAAGAGGACAATCTTGATGTAAATGGATCTCATGCTGAATCTCCCTTTTAGGAGGTAAACCTGTCGGTTCCTGAAACATCTCATGTTGTGCATCAACTACATCATATAAATCTGATTTAAGCTTGGAATCACAATTTTCAAATGACTCATGATTCATATCAACCTTGGGCTTAACCATAAGAAGTACAAAACTCTTACTAGAATTTACTAGCCTTTTTACCTGTCCCGCATTTACCATCGCTATATTTTCCTTCTTGCGATGTGCTCTGACAATGAACTCCTTGCCATATTTAAAGAGATGATACTTATTTTCATGGCGATGGAAGATCACTTTCCTGTCAAATAAGTAAGGACTTCCCAAAAAAATTCCTGATATATCAAGCGGTACTACATCAAGTTCAACTGTGTCAATAAAGTGTGCAGTAATGGTGAATCGCAATATGCACTTTCTTGAGACTTGTAAGTTTGCATCCTTGCATATCCACCCAAGTGGATAAGGCTTTGGATGTGGAATGGTCTCAAGTTTAAGTTTTTTGACCAAGTCTTCTGATATGAGATTTTCTTGTGACCCACTGTCAAACAGTGTGTCAATTTTAGTATGTTTTGAGACTACCCTCACATGGAACAATTCAATTATTTCTTCCTCATTTGGAGGTTGTACATGACATTTTGAAGTACTAGTGCTTGGCTTAGTTTCGGTTTCCTTTCCTTTCATACTTTTCAAACCCATGGCTGCAATTTTGCTTTCATCACCTAAATCTTGTGGTGTATTTGTAGTAGCTGCAGTTTTATTTTTTCCTTTGTTTTTGTTAAACTGAGTTCTTTTTTCAGGATGTAATTTCCAACAATTTTTCTCTTCATGGCCCTCTCTTGAACAATGTTTACATATTAATTTTTCACCCTCTTGTTTGATAGATGCATTCTTTTTTCCTTTTCCCTTAAAGGTTTTATCTTTGTTCTTCCCTTTAAAAGGCTTGTTTCTACCCTCATCAAAAGTGTTTTTCCCTCTAGGCTCTAAATGCGTAGCTTGTACACAAACTTCATCTAGACTAGTAGGATTGAACATAAGGATAGTATGTTTAAGGTAATTGTGCAAACCACCTATATATTTCAGCAAAGTATCTTGACTTTGTAAGTCTACCCCTAATAAGAGTGCTCTTCTCCTAAACTCTTGGGTATAGTCCTGCACATTTTGTCCCTTAAGTTGTCTAAAGTTTTTCCAATTCATGATAGCCTTTTGTAAATGAGCTAATGGATAAAATTGATTTTTAATTGCAGTAATAAATTTAGCCCATGATAAAGTGATCTTACCATGTTTTTAAATTTCATCCTTGGTCTTGGCTTCCCACCATACCAATGCTGCTCCATCCATTCTCAATGAGGCTAACTGTATCTTGGTGTCGTCATCATGAAGGTTTTGTATCCTTAAATAAACTTCCAACTATCTGATCGAATTGTCAAGTTTCTTTGCATTGACTTCACCATTAAACATAGGCAATTCAAATTTGCCATCAAGCTTTAAAAATGGACTTTTACCAGTGGTTTTAGACTTGTGAGATTGATTCACCGAAGTCGAGGATGATGATGTAGAGGAAGAGGATAAATATGGGGATGGTGGATCACCATTTCCTCCATGTCCTTTATTTGACTTGTCATCACTTTTCTTTCCTCCTGAAGAACCCTCTCCTTCTTTCTGGTTTTTAGACCCTTCTCCAACAAGCCTATCATTCCTTTCTTGGTAGAGTACCCTCACCATCTTAGTCATATCCAAGAAAGCTTTCCGGAATACTTGTTCTTCTTCCCCGGGATCCATATCTTTAGGAGCTTCTCCCTCTCTTGAAGACATGCTTGAAGCTGCTTCTATGGCTCTTGGAGGTGGTTCTCTGACCCCTCTTGGTTGTGGATTATTTTGTGCACTAACCAAGTTTCCTTCACCTCTCTTGAGTTTAAGCCTAGTAAGCATCAAAACTTGCAAACAATCAACTATTTCTTTGCACAAAACAAATGTTGAGTAAAACTCTAGCTTCTAAGGCTCTAATCCTTAGCTCTGATACCAACTGATCTGAAGAAAAAAATGGCTAAAAGACACCTCTATTGGCTCTGAAACCTATCCCAATGGCTCCAAAATGTTCAGAATAGTCGAAATTGACTAAAATTTCATCCCAAAAGGTTCAGTAACCTGAAAGTTATGATCAAAACAGTATTTGCCCAGTCTTGCCTAAAAAACCTCCACCAAATTTGGGAGGACTGCAAATAACTCCACTAAACTGGAAAATTCGCCCAAAATGGTGCGCTCCGCCCAACTCTGTCGGAACCGTAACCGTTACATGAAATGCTAAGTGGGCGGGGTCACATGGGACCGCCGCCCTGACCGCCGGAGGATTCGTCTGTAGTAACCGTGGCATTTATCATTCGACGTCATGGTCACATTGACCCCTCAATGCCTAAAAATCCGACTTAACCGCTGCGATAAATCGCCAGATGGATTTGCGTTTGGTCACTGCAGTATGGTTATATGGTCGAGGGCTTAAGCCTTGGAGCTATCTGCCACACCGTTGAATCGTCAACTGGGCCACTACAAGGTGACCTGAACGCGTTCGGGTCCAGTCGTTCTCCGCCCGACCGACCCGTTGCATTCAAAACTCTGTTCATGGGTGACCTCTGCCCGACTTGCTGCACGTAACGTTCAGCTCTACCCGAATTCCTGCACGAGGCTTTGCACGTGTTTTTACCGCAATTTCCCTCTACACCACGACCTGTCTACATACATCTCTGCATGGGGTTTTCTGCACCACTACCCATGGATTTGTTCACTTCTGCACAGGAGTTCGTTCACGGGTGACCCGTGACCCATCGGGTTGGGTCGTGCCCGACTGACCTGATGCATTCAGCTCGGGTTGGGGCTGACCCAAGAAGTTTTTTCAAACACCATTTTTTTTAACCAACAATTTAAACCTTCGGCTTGGGGCCACATGGCAGCCTCTGGGTAGGCCACATGGCACCCTCTGATTGGCCACCAAAACCTCATAAAAAAATGATTTTTTTTGCCATAAAATATTTTTTGAAGATGACAAATTCTTAATTTCAAAGGCCTTGTTTTGAAAGTTATTGGGAAAATTAAAACTTGAATATCTTCCACATCCGACATCAGATTTGAGTTTCGTTTGCGGCGTTCAGATCGCAATGACGAACACTATCCGATCGATCAATTTATTACCAATTCTGAGCAGTTCCAATTTTGAGTATTTTTTCCCTCTTGGACAGGATCACCTGATCAGGGAGCAAGGGAGCAGTCGGGATAGTTCCTGTTGTGGTCCCACTAGTAGTATTCTCAGCATTAGGGCCAGGTCTACCACCAGTGTTAGGTCCTGAACCAGACATGGTGAAGGTGACAAGGGGAGAACCGGGGGTGGAACCAAAATGGGAACCCAATGAACCAGAAGAGGAGTCAGAATGCGGACTCGGTGGAGGACTAACTTGGATCCTACGCAGAGGAGTAAGTCTTCCAACCAGAAACTGAAGATGAAGGCCAAGAAGTCTTCGGGATAAATGCCTTGGGGGTGCAAAGATGAAGGCACAAACACAGCACAAAGGGAAGAGAGACCAACAAGGGTGAAGAGGTGTAGGATCAACTGATTACAATGTCGAAACAAGGGCAGAGAGGTGCAGGATAAATTGATTACAATGTTAAAATCTTTTACTGGCGATGTTAACCAGGCTCTTCTTCACTTAGGGTGTGTGTGATTAAGTGTGTTAATTTTAATTTTTAAATATAGGCGTTTGTAGAGAAAAAGAAAAAGTGTGTTGTATAGTTGTAAATAAACCTGCAGATAACAGTATATGAAACTGAAATAACAGAAAATAAACAGCTAATTATGCATGAATCTAAACCCAAGAAGGCGGGCCTCTCAACAACTAGTTTGTGGGTGGGAAAAAATCTAGTCAAAACACACCAAAATAGCCAATAGATCTAAAGTCAAGAGGTACAATGATCTAAAGGTCAGATCTGTTGGAAATAGGTGCAGAAAAACATCAAAAAATCAGAGGAAAAATTGTTGTAAATGAGGTGGCAAAAGGCTATAACCTGGAGGGAATCGGAGGAGACCCTAGAGGAAAACCCAAACAAAACTAAAAGGAGGTGTTTTGGATGGATAAATAGCCAATCTGAAGTGGATTTGAAGGTAAGGTATCAGATCTGAAAAAAATGTCTCAACACTCTGAAATTTCAGACAACCTGCAGCAGTTAAAACTCTTCCACGAAAGGTGGAGGGTATTGAAGCCCTTAGGGGGCTAGGTTCCCACTTTGATGAGTAAAAAAGAACAAGTACAGGTCCAAAACGGGTGGAGACGGAGGCCAGACAACCCTGAACAGAGGCCTAGACAAACCTAGGAAAATCTCAGAAAAATTCTCGCAAAAAAGTGAGGTCGCAGTTTCTGACCTGTTTCTCACTGAGGGCACAGGTTTTGGTCAGTTTTCTGTGTCCTGAAGCTCCAAGTCGCGGGTTTTGGCCCAAAAAGTGCGACCTGAACTTTCGACACTCTCGGAAGCAGGTTTCAGAAAAATTTGTCGTCTCAGCTGCGGCTGATGCCTGTCACCTATGCAATAGGTCCGGAAACACACAGAAGTTAGAATTTTTAATTTTTTAGGGTTTCATAGGTTAAAAAAAAACATCGAGAAAATCAAAACAAGAAGCTAAAGAGAAATCATAGGGTTTGAAGCAGCTGGATATGCAGGGATCTGAAAAATGACAGCAGTCGTAATCGTAAACCCTTGTGGAGTCGTCAGTTGTTAGTATGAATCTTAATCACAAATGTATGAAAAAAGAACACTTTAGCTATGCATAAAAAACAGCCCTAACAGCAAAAATGGTTGCCAATATCTTTAGATCTGCAATTATTTGACCAAGATAAATGCTGCAAAAATCTAGATCTATGCATTAAAAGACATTAAGTAGTAAATAAAAGAAAGAGTTGCTCCATGCATCCAATAGACAAGACAAGAATATTTTTAAAGAATTTTTATATTTATGGCACATGGGAGGAGAACATAGAAAGACGTTACTAGTCCTCCTCAATGGGATGGGTTCTTGTAAGTCCTCAGCACTTCAGATCTAAAATCTCTCCCTCTTGATGGTGTAGAAAACCCAGACAAAAATGGAACTCAAAGGGAGCTCACAAGGAAAATGGTAGCAAAATATGACAATGATGTAGGATCAAAGTCAGACCAAAAGTATAGATCCAGAGTGATCTTTAGGCAACAAAAGGTAGTGACTGAATGAAAAACCCTTCTATTTATAACAAAATATTGAATTAGTCTAGATATTGGTGCATAATTAAAATATTATTAACCAAATCAAAATCCAACTTTTATGGAATATTTTATTATGTTTGAGGGAAAAAGAAATTGACTTGGGTCAAATCCCTTTATTTGTAAATAATAAATAAATAAATGATTTATTTATTATTTTAAGGATGTGGTTGAGTAATAATCAAATAAATAAAGATTTATTTAATTATTTATAAATGATTTAATCAAATTTAACAAGAAATATTATTTAAATAAGGTTTAAATAATTATTCCTAGAAAATAATAACATAAATAATGATTTATCTAATTAATTTTCTTGTTTTTGGGTTAAATATGACCAGGAATATTAATATTAATTAAACTGTTGTTTAACTAATTATTCCTTGAGAAAAATCAAACAAATGTGGATTTATTTTATATTTCCTCATGGGGTTTCCTATTTAGACCATAAGCAACTTAATAAATGTGGTTTACTAAGTTATTTTTCATAGTGAAAACAATTTTACTTAGGGTAAAATTGGTCTTACATGGTGTACTTTGGTCCATTAGATGACCAAAAATTGGTGTAACACTTTTTGTAGATGAGTAGAGTATATTTGAATCTTATGTTTTAGTAAATTACATGAACAATTTTGAATCTACATAGGAATTTATATAGGTAGATAATTCAAAAACAACTATTAGGAAATCATTCAAAATGACACAATGACCTGTTTTCTTACATAAGGAAATGTTTTGGAGGCATTGAATGGGTGATCCTTATGAATGGCCCAATGGCCTATTTCCTTTGAATCATGCCAAACTTTTGAAAGGGATAGCTAATTTCTTGGCTGCCATGCGGCAGCAATTGAAAGCTTGCAGGTGAGCTAGAGGAAGCCAATTCACCTTTGGCACATCCATATGTGCCTATTTATTAAAGAGGGTGCTTACATTGCGCCCCCACATTGTATCCAAGATGCAGGGGTGAGGGAGCCTCAAATGAGCTAATGGGGAGAGTGGATGAGACAACAAGGAGACAGTGGTGTGGCCAATGTCTTCTGAGCCAAGTTCTTTGCACATAGGCATGGCCAAAAATTCAAGAAAAATATTGATTGTTTTATGCTATTCAAGTGATTCCTTAAAAAAAAGTATTAATGGAAACATGAAAAGGGTGTTGTTCATGGTCTCCTTCCCACACAAAGAGGATTAGTTAAAATGTGAATGAGTTCACAACCTTCATTGGAAAGAGACAAGCATTGCACCCCTCCTCAAGCGTGGTGATAAAGGAAGATAATTACATGAAAATTTTGATGTATTCATTGTTATTATAGTGAAAAAATACTAAACTGTTTTTTTATTATGTCAAATTTTTAAATTTTATATAATCATTATGAAATATTTTTAAAATGGTTATATAAGGAGATTAAATTAATTTTTATAAAACTAATATAATTACGTTGTAAGGCGTTCCTCTTTGAAAAAAAACTCCCCCAACTGCCACTGTGTATTGGTCTACACCATTGGATGGAATGTTAGACGATTGAATATTTTTACGCCGTCAGATTAATAATTAATAGTTAAGAAAAAACGGATAGTTAGAGCTTCTTTTTGCGGAACTGTTTCTTGATAGCTTAACGATTTATTGATGGTTTATCCATAAGAGTGTTTCTCTTGTAGTGATTTTCAGTGTTGAGCATGAAATATCGTTTTTGGAGATGGACTCTTCAAAGAAACCATAAATATTTACTGGAGGGAAAGTTCTCACATCCACCCAATTTCTAAATTTCATTTGGTTTTTTAAGGAAACGATAGCACATTTTTCAGTGTTCAATCCATTTTTAGACAATTTGGGTAGATCTGTCTTTCAAGGAAAATGAGAAAAATTCTAGGATCTTCCTCCCCATGTCCCGAAAAATGGAGTGGGAGTGGCTTGGAATAGATACTTCAGAGAGTTCGTTTTAGCTGGGAAAAATAGAAAAAACCCCACGGGATTCTACGTGAAAGCTTTTGAAAAGGAAATTGAACCACTAACTTGTACAGTCGAATATATCACATTTGGGAATGGAATTTTTGTGCTGCCAAGCTACGATGAATTCGTTCAGCTAATTGTAGACAAGGTATACATACAGTATGTGTGTGCTCATGAGATTTTTTGTGATAACAGAATTATGATTTATCATATTTTTCATTTCATGTTGCCTTCTTTTTCAAGCAATTGATGTAGTTGTAGGATACATGACCATCATAGAAAATCGATCCCAAAAAGTAGAGTTTACACAACCTTTCTTAGACACAAGCCTAGTGGCAGTAGTCTATCTAAAAGATGAAAGTTTGATTCGTTTTGCATTGATTTTTATGAATCCTTTTAGTAACCAAATGTGGCTACTAATAGTTTCTTTCTTCGTTTGCGGGGGCTTGGCGGTCTATCTTTTGGAGCACCCAAAGAATCCACCCGTCCAAAGGAGGTGAGCTATTAGCCAATTTGAGGCATTATTCATGTACGAAACATCTTTGGGAATGCTTTATTCAAACACATTAATGGATTAAACATACAGGCACTGAACTACATGGAAAATCCATTGTATGAAACGATAATTAATAATACATATATGTTTGCGTGCAGGTACACTTTTTCGACATGGTTCCTTAATCCTGGTAAGCTTAATTCTTCTACAATACCATGACTAGTGTTTTGTAATTAAAATAACCAAAATCTTATAATGATCCCCATATTGAATAATATGGATATAAGCAGAAGATACTCGAAGTGTTATGGGGTGCACAGTTGTTGTAGCCTGCCTTGTTATTACGGGAATTATGTATTCATGTTATACTACAAATTTATCGGCTATTCTAACAACCTCACAATTAGAGCCAATCTTTAAGGACATCTAGAGTGTGGTGGCAAGGCAGGACATAAAAATTGGGCACTGGAATGACTCCTTCGTAGGACATTTCTTGAAAAATAAGTTGGAAATAAGTTAAAAGAGGCTAATAAATCTAACCGCAAAAGTTGATTATTACAATGATTTTTCCAAAGGTGTAGTGGATTCCATTATAGTTGAACGCCCATACATGAAGTCCCTAGTGGCCAACCATTGCAGTGAACTCACCTTCGTTGGCCAACCATTCACTAATCTAAACTGGGGATTGGTAAGTGCTTTATATCTATATCTATCTAATTTCATTTCAATTTCCCAAAACATTAATGAAAATTTTGGGTGGTTTTTCATCCTTTTGGACAGGCTTTTGACCCAATCCTTCATCAGCTAGCAACGAATATATCTAGCAGAATACTCCAGTTAACGGACAACAGGGAATTGTACACAATTCAAAAGGATTGGTTGCCTCAATATGAGAGTTATTGTTGTAACCAATCTATGTCAGATTCCAACCAACTTCACGTTCGGCAGTTCTTGGGGCATGTTCGTCGTATCAGCATTAGTGACAGTGATAGTATTAATGGTTAATATAGTGTGAAGAATATGCAAGACATCTAGACGAACAGATTCAGGAACTCCTCGAAAGAGGAGTTTTATCGATCTACGACAAAGAGCATGGGCGTCGAGGCTAAGCAAGAGGATTGGAATGTCTATTTTAGAAACTTCCATTTTCGAGAGGAAGTCGCCTGATACAAGTAAGTGCCTTGTTTTTTAGCAACAGTCACCTGTTGGACACCATGTTTCAGTTATATAGGGTTCTTAGGCTGATTTTATATCTCCATACTATGAGAATATTGATACACTCTATGATAGCATATGTGTGTAAATATTATGTTGTATGCATTTCAATTTTGTAACTCGATGTAAATTATAATTTTTTAATCATTCTTAAGAGTCTGTATACCTTAACATTAAATAAAGTAGAATATACAAATTTAAATTTAGATATGATTCATCTTTTTTTATCTTTTTAATGTTTTCACTCTTGTCATGTTTATAAGTGATCTGTAATAAATTTAGTTTGTTAATATTGGAATAGGTTAAAGGTAATAGAGGACCATTTTCAAGCTTGTTTGTCATTGAAAAACAATTTAGATAATTGTTAAGATATATCTATATGTGTGGGGGGTAGAAATGTGATTAAAAGAATAAACCTATTTTATTAGAAATATGACTAAAATATTTATGTGTGGGTGGGGTAAAAATAAGATTAAAATAATAAATCTATTTGTTTGAAAATATATATATATATATATATATATATATATATATATCTATATATATATTCAAAATCTTACTTTTAAATATAAAATATATATATATATATATATATATATATATATAGTTATTTTGCACTAAGTTGATATAATATTTTATATTTAAAAGCTAAGATTTTGAATATATATATATATATATGGCTACTTATTATAAAATATAGGTCACAATATTACAATCGTCATCCTCTGGAATTGGCCAGCGAATTCCAGCAGGAAATGCCAAATTCAAAACTGCAAAATAGGGGCTGCCCCAAATGGGGAAACCAGCCCATGAAATATGTCCATGAAACTTAGAGGGTATTGACCATATAGGGAAACTAGCTTTGTCCATACCATATCTAGACCAAATTTTAAAAAGAGGCAAAATAACTAGACCAAAGCGAAATCGACTAGAAAAAAACACAGAGAGAAGACAAGTGGGAATCCAGTAGTTAAGCTGTCGATTTTTTGTCATCTTGGATTGGCAATTGAAGCGGCTCTTCCTCAATTCGGCACTTGTAATCTAAGTCATCGTCCTCGAGCTTGGACACCTGGTTGTTCAACAGAGGAGAGGATGTCGAGCGAGCACCTGTTCCAACATTTGTGTCATCTTCATCCGAGCTATAGCTTCCGTCACTGTTCGAGGCCAACTGAACCGGCAAAGCCACCATTTTGCGAGGGGGAAAGAGGGAGGGGGGGAGATGGTGGATTTACGCAAACTTTTCCTGGAGTGAGAGCCAGATCTAGAGGGCTCAGCAGAGGCCTCAGGAGTGTGCAAAGATAGGTGAGCAGAGAGGCTAAGGGGTTCCAAGACCTCAGGCTCATCCAAATTTACAGACAAGTCCAATGTTCTGCCAGCCATGGTGTGAATGGGAAGGCGAGAATGGAGCCCGCATCCACCACCTCTGCGGCAGTGCATGCGATTACAACAAGGCATGGTTGAGGTGCAGGGATGTAAATGAGGTGTAGGGGGTGGCACAGCGTCGTGACAGAGAGACAAATGAGCAGAGGAATTGTGCAGGGGCTTGGCATGAGCAAAGGCATAGGGAGAGACAGAGCCAAGCCTCAGAACAACAGAAATACCACAATGGAAAACTAAATATATAGTCTTATGGTCCATGTATGACAACAAGAAACGAGAAGGCGTGACTTGCGGAATGAATGTTGGAGGGACGACATAAATGCAAACTTGTTGCAGAGAGGACGATGCATTGAGTTCGAGGGTGGTGAAGTATGAAATACCCATGCCCCAAAATTTATTCAACTTTCCATGGCCATGTGCCCCCGCGTGAGGAGGAGGATTGTCCATCATTAGCGTGGCCAGGTGGCGACAGTCCATATCACGCATTAACACCCGCATCCGGGGTGAAAATATATTTTTTAATTTCAATTTGTTATATAATTAGAGACATCAAATGTTTAGAGCTTTAATTTTTATTTTTATTTTGATTCATGGACTCATATAGTCATGTGTCAATTTCATATTAATCAAAGAAATATTTACACATTAGTGGAATAATTATAATTACTATCACTAATAAATCTAGAAATTTATATATTTAGTTTTTTTATGGTTTTGGAAACTTTAGTATTTTTCATTTTATTTGTTTTAAAAGATATTATATAAAATATTGTGAGCACCAATGTGAGCTACCTCAAGTGGTCACGCTTTGTTGAAGTAGCCAAGGATACAACGATTAAGTTGAGATGAGCCTCATCTCATTCGTATGATTTATTTCTTGTTATTATTTAATTACTTCTATCTTACTTCATTTATATTCTTAAGAAATAGTATTAAAGTTTTGGATGCTTTAAGAGAGAGATTCAAAAAGTTGTGAGCTAGAAAAGTTGTTTGTTTATTGTATTTATGTAGGAGGAATATATTGTTGCTAGTTGCAGATTATCTAAATCTTTGAAGAAAAATTCATATTGTTGTGTTTTATATAGAAGTTTTTGTTCATGTATGTTTCAATAGAGATTAGATCTATGATTGTGAGAAAGAAGTGTAGTGTTGCTTCTATTCTAGAGGCAACAATTCAACCATTCATTTGATTGTTGGAGTACCATTACTTTCTTCACAATAACCATATTGAGAATGGATCTTTATCAATCCATTTTTAGACAATCTCGAGAGATCCATGGAGTACCATTACTTTGTTCACAATAAAAAGATTGAGAATCGATCTCTATATTGGGTGATACCATTTTGGGTGATAGGTATTTGTGAATTAATTCTTATATATGTTTTTTTTTTAATTTTTTTCTATTTCATATTGAAATATACTTTTATTATCAATATATATTTTTAATTATATTTAATAATTTTTTGTGTAACATAATTTATATGATAAAGTTTTTTTTTTTAAACATATCATGGCATTCATTGGAATTGAATCAAAATGGGGAGAATTACATTTCTTCCTTTGAACCAACCAACATAGCCCAATTGACAACTTATAGGATTATATTAGCTTTTTATGTAAGGTAAAAATTATTTAGTAAGAGATTGAAGAAAATGTTATATGTGAAGTTTATATGGAAAATAAAAGAAATTATACAATATTTTATGTTAAATATGAAATATATCATGATAGTTTTGTTGAATTAAAATGTTAACATAATTGGTAATGCGGACATGTGAGAAATTCTTTTAATTCTTTAATGTTTTAAGAATTGACCAACACTCATTTTACTATAAAGATCATAAAACATCATTCTAATCTCAATAATAAAAATATCTATACAAATCTATTAATTATTATTATTTCTACCCTAAAATAAATAATTAAATAGAATAACATTTCACATACATCTTTTTAACATTGGATGAGGGCAGATCTAGCCCCTATTCTCCTACAAAATGGTAGAATAATTTTTTTCCCTTTCTTACACCCCAATTACAAGATATTAATTATAGGGAATATTTATAAAAAAGTTTTAAAAAAACCAAAAAAACAATAGAGGATATAGTTATCTCTTTGTTGTTAATCTTGATTTTTTCACTTTTTATTAAACCGCAAACTTTTAAATTTCTCCCAAAAATTGTAGCCACTCCAACACTTTTGAATTCCACTCTTTCCAGTGTATTAAGAAGGAGTGGAGAACTTCTGAATTTCACTCTTTCCAGCATATTGAGAATGAGGTCCATAGGCTCTCAAAAGAGCAAGAGATGAACCTTTCCTCTGGCAAGTTTATTTTGTCAGATATATGTTATTTTACATTAAATTTTGAATATTATTACTATAATTACATAAATATGTGGTTATTTTTAAACATTAAAAAAACATTATTTTTATTTAGAATTTCAATGTTATTGCAATAATATTGATGATCATCATCATCATCATAACAACAACAATAATGATGACACTGAAACTCAAGATGGTTCATAGGGAGAATAACCAAAGTGTGGAGTCATCAAACAATTCAGAGAGTCTTAAGGGCTTCCAAAGGCAAACAAAGGAGGATGAAGAAGTATCTAGCACTGCAGTTGGGTTGAACAAGAACTTTCGTACAAATCATAGCTTGTTTCTGTAGATGTTGGAGAAACCAAACAGACAAAGAACAATAACTTGAGGATGCATCCTCTAATATTGCCTAATAATTTAAAAAAATTCAGATAAGGAATCTCTGAAGGGGAATGGGATATCTCAGGACCTAGAAACCATGAAGGGGAATTTAAATGGATTAATAAGGAATATCTGGAGTGTAACACTAGTGCATTGTGAATGGAAGATTATGTAGGGAAGGAAAACAATGTCAGAGCCAATTAGAGTGGGCCTGGAAATGAGGATTGGTGTTTAAAAGAAAATCACTGTAAATACTCAACAAGAGATAGATGCAAAGGAACCGATTAAATTTGTGGTTTTGAAGGGGGCACAAAATTTGCGCACACTGAAAAATGTGCATAAAGAATGCATTCATTCTCATTAAAATGAAATTCACAAAGTAAGTAAGCCATCTTGGATTTGAAGTAAAACTTTCAAAAGAAAAGAAGCAACATTTGAATTTCACTATTCCAAAACTGGTATGTAAAGAAACTAGCCCTTCACATCCAGCTATTGTTCATAGGAAAATACAGCACCATATGGACACAAGTTTTCCTAAAGTGATACATGAGTAAATCCTTCCTAAATGTTCCAATGAGGTCCAGAAGGAAAAGTACCAGCTCTTGGACAGAAGGTTTCCTCCTAAACATGACTAGAGGAAGGAGAAAATAACTCTTTCATAGCTCAAGGAGCATATCTAAAACATTCAAGCAGAACTTGATAATACAGAGGGAATGAAACATGTTGAATATTATACATCGAGTATGGAAAATGGACAGAGTGCAACTCAATATGAATTTAAAGAAGCTTATGTTTCTAATGAACATCAGAGAAGAGGGGATGGATCTCTAATTTTTCCAGCATTAAAGGATCCCTTACCGAGAATTCATATTCTTAGTGATTTGGAAGAAAAGAAACATATGAAACAGAACCCATTAGAAATGGAATAGGTGTGGTGGAAACATACAATTGAATATGTAGAATCTATTTTTTTTTCTAGTCACATGACATAAATAGGGGAAATTTTATTAATTGTCCACAGTTAAAGGAACCAGTGACAATTGTTTGTATCAATGTCAAGCATACAAAAGAAATGAGACATGGTGAAGAAAAGTTTCCAACCTTACACACATTTTCCCTTATAGACATGAGAAGTGCAATGAAAAATCATGGAATTTGGCAAATGTCACGAAGCCTATCTCAAGTTCCATTCATTTAGATCTGAAGTACATGGAAGAATAAAAGCAGGCCAAAGGAGACCTATCAAGAAGATATGATTCTTTAGAACTAAACGATGTTGAAAAGGCTAAGGTGGACCAAATAACATAATCAAAAATAGAAGAGGACTCATCAGAAAGAGGGTTAGTCGAGGATTTTGGAATCCATATGAGCTACATTATCTCACTGATTCAAGCAAGCACTCAAAAAGAGATTGACAACAATTATATAGAGACAATGTTTCAAAAACAAGAGAAAGCTGGAATTATAGCCCGAGATAGAGATAAGGGAAGATAAACACTCTAGTTGTAAGGTGGAGTGAGAGTTCCATGAGTAGTAGTTCACTAAACATAATTCTCCACCCCTTTTTCTGGACGAGTTGGAGCCGAGAAAGTTCCTACTACCTCATCAGTTGAAGAAGGTCCACATGAGAAAATCTGAAGAGATTCCAAAATGTGATTTTCATTTGACATTCAATCACTCTGCCCTTTTTTGTCTAGCATTCTCTTTACCTCTTCCCTTAAATCCAATGCTCAGAAAGCACTAGAAAAAAGACACACACCTATTTCAATTAGTTGAAAAAAAAAGGTCTTTCTAAAGGGTCTCTTGGGGAGGAATATACTATTTAAAATATCACGAAAATAATTTCCTTTCAAAACCAAAATGTACTATAACCAAGGAAGGGAGTTCTTACATTTAAAATTTGTTACCATTCTTCTCACTAGAAATTTTGATCGTTGATTTTTATTCGATGGGAAAGTAAATGATATTTAAAAAGAACTAAGGTCTTGAATTATGATCCTTAAACAAGTCACTAGATTCTCTGATTATGAGTTATTTTTGTCTTCTTACTTTTGGGTCTTGATGATGTTTGTTATTATGACCAAGGTGCAAAGTTCTAAAGCAGTGGAATATTGGGCGTTCAAAGAGGAATAATGGAAATATGATTGTAGATAAATTACTAATATAAATTTATTTGAACTAAGATTTATTAAGCATTCCCAAGGGTTAAAAAAGGCCCAAATGTCCCTTATCCATAAAACTTAACGATTAAGATAACTCTATGCTCTATGTTGATAGCATAAATATTAGAATTATATACCATACTTAAGCTTCATAGTAGTCTCTTATGAAGTACAACTTGTCATAGTGATAAGTTGTTATGCCATTAAATAATTCTAGTTGTAAAGCGGAGTCAGAGTTCCATGAGTAGTATCAAAGGAATTCAACATTGGGAATGTGTTGGAAGCAAGTCATTTCCTGGAAGGGTGAAGTCTACCCAACCTTTTCAAAAAAACCAAGTGCAACTTTCATGCAGAAAAAATAAATAAATAAAAAGCATACAAATTTCCTCATATAGAGGTCTTGAGTACTTTGGCCAAAGTGTCTCATCCATTATGAAAAAACACATCTTACATGCAATTAATAACAATGCAGTTGTTCCACAGCAATTAGCAAGACAAATATTTTGATTTTAGGTGTAGTAGTTCACTAAACATAATTCTCCACCCCTTATTATGGAGGAGTTGGAGAGGAGAAAGTTCCTACTACCTCGTAAGTTGAAGAAGGCCCACATGAGAAGATATGAAGAGATTCCTTAATGAGATAGTCATTTGACATTCAATCACTTTGTTCTTTTTTGTCTAGCAATCTCTTTACCTGTTCCCTTAATTTCAATAACTCAGAAAGCACTAGACAAAAAACAATTTCCTATTTCAATCAATTGAATAAAATGGGTCTTTCTGAAGGGTCTGTTGGAGAGGAACATATTATTTCAAAGATCAGGAAAATAAGTTTATTTGAAAACCAACATGTACGATCACCAAGGAAGAGAGTTCTTACATTTAAAAGTTGCTACCATTTTTCTCACTAGCATATTTGGTTGTTACTCTTGTTAAATGGGAAAATAAATGATTTTTGAATTTTTTCATAGAAAAACACCAATAAAGAAATAAAATTGCATAAATTTTTAACTTCTTTCATTTATGCTATTTTTTCCTATGCTAGAGCCTTATGTAGTTTCCTTTGCAACATGTGGTGCAATTGCTAGTTTATTTATTTTGGAAAATCAGTTGGATCTACTTTGGGTGGTTGAAAGATAGTTTGTTATCCTTTCCATTGTAGTTTAGGTCTTACTTGAGTTCAAGGATGAGGTGAGAAATTACACATGTTTAGTTTTTATTTTGTTAATAGAATTCAATTTTGTTAAATATTTTTCAGCAAATGCCATATACAAAATTAATTATATTTTATAAGTTTATTTATTTATTGAGCTCAAAGGCTCATTCTAATCAATGGAGGGATGTCTTATCCATCCCTCTTGTCAACATAAAAAACTAATGTCTATTTTATAAGAAGTTATGTGTTATATTCTACAACTCCTCTCGTTCTTCCCACTTTTTCTTCATTAATGTTATTCGCTTATCTTCAACTCCCATTCTTCTTCCCCGCTTATTTTATCTCCATCAGCCTTCTAATAATGTTTTCGCTGCCTTCTTCGATGAAGTTTATTCCCAGTCGTTGGCGCAGCTCCTCAACTAATCCCGCGCCCCATTGCAGTTTGGAACAATGAGACACATCAAGCTCCACCAACGAGTTACAATGCTGAACATTGGGCGGCATCTGTAGATTTAGAACATCCAGACAAGTAAAGCTTCTCCAACGAGCTCAAATGCTGAAAATTGGGCAGCATCTGTAAATTGGAACACCCATTCAAGTTAAGATACTCGAGTCCCGTTAAGTTCGCAAATGAGTCTGGGAGCCCCTGCAGGCTTGAGCACTGCGGCAAGTTGATGCTCTGGAGGCCCGTCAGCTGCCCCACCGAGTCTGGGAGCCCCTGCAGCTCAGCACTGCCCCAAGGGATGCCTCCGCAGCCCGCGCGCTCCCACCGAGTCCGTACCCCCGGGCAGCTCTGAGCACTCCCGCAGCCGATACCTGAGGCCCGCGCCGTCTCCACCGAGTTTCCTAGGTGTCTCCGTGTGCTTGGAGACCCCACAAGTTGATAAAGTACTGAGGACTGCCACGCCCCACCGAGTTTGGGAGCCCCTGCAGGCTTGAGCACCACCGCAAGTCGATGCTCTGGAGGCCCGTCAGCTGCCCCACAGAGTCTAGGAGCCCCTGCAGGCTTGAGCAATTCGACAAGTCGATGCTCTGGAGGCCCGTCAGCTGCCCCACCGAGTCTGGGAGCCCCTGCAAGCTTGAGCACCACCGCAAGTCGATGCTCTGGAGGCCCGTCAGCTGTCCCACCGAGTCTGGGAGCCCCTGCAGGCTTGGGCACTCCCACAAGTGGATGCTCTGGAGGCCCGTCAGCTGCCCCACCGAGTCTGGGAGCCCCTGCAGGCTTAAGCACCCCCCAAGTCGATGCTCTGGAGGCCCGTCAGCTGCCCCACCGAGTCTGGGAGCCCCCGCATGCTTGAGCACTCCCGCAAGTCTATGCTCTGAAGGCCCGTCAGCTGCCCCACCGAGTCTGGGAGCCCCTGCAGGCTAGAGCACCCCCACAAGTCGATGCTCTGGAGGCCCGTCAGCTGCCCCACCGAGTCTGGGAGCCCCTGCAGGCTTGAGCACCCCCGCAAGTCGATGCTCTGGAGGCCCGTCAGCTGCCCCACCGACTCTGGGAGCCCCTGCAGGCTTGAGCACGCCCGTAAGTCGATGCCTGAGCCCAGCTGCCGCCCCACCAAGTCCGGGTTTCCCCGCAGTTTGAGCACTCCAACAAGACGATGCCTCGGGAGGCTCACAATGTTTCCCACCGACTCTGGGAGCCCCTGCAGGCTTGAGCACTCCCACAAGTCGATGCTCTGGAGGCCCGTCAGGATCCCAATTGAATTTGGCAGAATTTCAAAAAAACTATTTTTGAGGACAATTTTTTCGAGCTGTTTCAGCATCCCAATAGACTTTGGAACCTCTGAAAGTGGAGCATCAATATACAATTCCCTCAACTGTAATGGCACCTGCAATGTGTACATAAAAGCATTAAAGTTGATTTGAACCTGTAAATGTCACCTATTTGACATTGTGATAAACAAGAGACAATTCTTAAATACAAGCAATTTTTAAAATTTAAAGAAAAATGTAAATCAATCTCTCCAAATAAATTAACATGACTACCTCAGATTCATGCTGCCATAATGTTTTCAAATTTCTCCCCTCTATGTATAACACTCTTAAATTCCTTGTTATAATTGGTAAACATATGGAGGAGATCGGACAGTTATTCCATCGGAGATATATCAGCTGTTGTAACTCCCAACGGCTGAATACATGTTCAACGAAAGAATCTTCACCCCTAAGCAGTTCCAAGCTGCTTAAGTTGCAGTTGCCCCCAACGTGTTGGCAAAATTGTTCTCGGCCATTTCCATAATCCATGCTAATTCCACGCACCTGGAGCTGTTAAAAACATGATTTTTTCTTTAAAATATTCAAAACATATAGGCAGTTTAGTTATCACAATGCTAATTTGAAATTCCCTAGAGAGCTTCAACCTACGTACATGCCATAAGCCGGAAAGAGTACGAAGAAGATTGACATTTGGTCGCGAAAGCCGAAGCTGACAACCCGGATGTTCCTTCTCTGCTACATCTCTGCCGAGGTCACGGAGGTGGTCGTGCATTCTTATACAGTCTTCACTGTCGACCTCTACCAGGCATCTATTCTCTAAGTTGCGGAGACCCAGTGATCCTGCCCAGCCTGATCCGTTCCATATCCTGATCGCGGTATCTCTCTTCTCTCCAATAAAAAAACAAGCAACATCTAAAAATATATTCTGCTCTTCTTCATCGAGACCATCATAGCTAATTTTTAATTTGCTATGAATATCCGTGGGAAGTATTCTTGAGTTTTTTTGTAAGTGGCTTTTCCAAACCCCAGAATCTTTTCCACGAATAGCCGCTCCAATCACCTTAAGCGATAAGGGCAATCCATTACAAAAATCCAGAAATTCTTCAACCAGTTTTTCAAATCCTGTCACAGGAAAGGTCTGATCGAAGGCATGCGAGCAGAATAGTTCTTTGGAGTGCTGACGGTTAAGGCCCGTTTGCTTGTAAATAGAGGCTTCTACAATCCCGGAGCTTGTAAGTACATCTCTATTGCGAGAAGTAACCAAGATTAAGCTACTGGATTTAATGCTATCTTTCACCGGTGAAAACAATGAGTCAAGTTGATCAATATGATCAACATCATCTAAGACTATCAGATATGATCGGGAGGATGAGAGATGCTTTAGGAGCTTCTCTATGCCTTCATCAGTGTTGCTTATTTGCTCGTCCTGATAAGCCAAGTCTTTAAGAAGTGTTGTCTGCAATGAACTAAGAGAGTTTTTAGCTGCGGTTTCTCTCACATCAGAGAGGAAACAATGTCGATCATAATTTGATCTGTAGCGGTTGAAATATTGTTTTGCAAGGGTCGATTTCCCTACCCCGCCAAGACCCACAATTCCCACAACCTTAGACTTCTCGGTTTGGTGCTGCAAGAGCACCATTCTTTCCACAAGTTCTATTTTCTCGTCGAGGCCAGTGGGATATTTGGCCACATGAAGAGGTGTTTTCTTAACCTTTCGGCACACTTCTTCGACGACCGCATCAACTAGCAGCCCTTCGTCACTGAACAATATGCACAAACGTAATATGATTATGGAGGAAAAAATACCTTTATCTTTGGTGAAATAACTAAGAAGAACAGGATAAAGTATGGCCCTTACCCGTCGTATGCGTCCATAACAAAACCGCTTTTATTGGAGACATGAGAGAGAGCTTTCCTCCATCTTTCCAGAGTGGTAGAGTCATGTCGTGGCTTCGTTTCCATGGTATTAGGATCCAATGTTCTCTTCTTTTCGAGCATCTGCAGGTCTCGAGCATACGGTCTATCTCCACTCCGCGTCCACCGAAGGTCCGAAGGATCGACATCAATGAAGACCGGAATAATTGTCGACTCGGATTCCACCATTAGCGCGAGCTCATCAAGGCACCAGGTTGATTGGGCATATGTTGGAGAGAATAATGCTACATGCACGGAGGCGGTTCGAATAGCCTCTTTGATTTGAGGTAGTATGCCCTCTCCCTTCTCCAGTTCTGGCTGGTCCAGAAATACATTTAATCCTCGTACAATTAGGCGACGGTAGATATGGCTGGCCAGACGTTTCTTTTGGTCGGGACCGCGGTGATTCAGAAACACTTCATAAACATGGCTGTTGGTGTTGCCATGTGAAGACGAAGAAGATGCGATGCCATGGCCTGCCATCGGATACAGAAGAAGAATACCCAAGACGTTTTACAGAGATTGGGAATGAGCGCTGAAACTCAATATTTTCGTCTGAATGTCGTCACCGGTTCAAGACCACCTACCAGGGAATCGATGAGAACAAAAGAGAACACTAATATGTGGTCGATTCAGAGGATTTGTTTTTCGCTGAACAAACCAAGTCGATATATTGAATGAAATTTAGGGTACTTCTGTTTTATTATTAATTTGATTTTAAAGGGATAGAAGGAACACATACTGTAATGTGAACGGTGAAATCATGAAAGTTGCTGCGAATTTCCTGTTGATTATTGAGTGCCGTTTGCCTGAGTCGTGCCCATTCACATTCCCGTTGATTTTAATCTTTATTCAAAAGCAATCATCCACTAACTAACCACAATGAAATTTTTATTAAGACACAATGATTTTGGTAAAACCACAAAGTCATAAAAATTAAAGAAAGAGATGAAATTACTTTACCTTGATTAAGTTGAGCAACATGCTCACATGGTAAAACCTTATGAACAAATGGCCTTTAAACTCAATGTATATCTTTTGAAAATAAGCACAAATAATTGTTCATAGTTTTGAAGCCAACAATCTATGTAATCAATAAGTTTACATTCATCATATAGCACAACATAATTTACGACGACTACCTTTCGACGTTCCTTTGTACTTGCACTTGCACTTCCCAGCAATTATGGTACCAATTGTTCAAAAATGCGCCTTGAAATGGCACTGACATCACTTATCGATGTCGATCCATTACAGAGTCTGGAGGCAGCTGCTTGCTGACTTGAACACATGAAAGAAGATAAATGCGGAAACTGAACTGGGTCAATTTCATGTTCACTTCACGGTTAGCCATTTTATGAGCTTCCTGAGTTACCGGAACGTCAATTTCATGTTCACTGACAGTTGGCTATTTTATGAGTACCTGAGTTAGTGTGAACGTCAATTATACCTGCTTTACAGCGGCTTATCGGCGAGTCCCTGAGTGAACGCCAATTCTGCGTCTGCTTTAGAGCAGTTGGCTGGAGCCGGTATATATCTTGTTAGTGAACGCTGACTTATGTCTGTTTACATACCATTTTTGTTATGCATCGGCTATGAACGTCAATTTAGCGTCTGCTTTACGTCTGCTATCGGCGAGGTTCAAATTTTTCTCATGGTATCTTCCCCCTGAGTGGAGATACCTGTCGAAGTTTCTCATTACATGTAATAAAGATGCAGCAATTTCTCTGCGGGTGAAACACGAAAATGTTGCTAAACCAGTGAACCCTACAATGCAGAGAGCAAAGTCAAAAGCATTGTTTGAAAACAAAAACACAGCAGTTAAACCCCGTATCCAGGAGAGTATGTCGTTAACGCAGGAAAGCACATTAAAGTTAAACCTCACGAATGTGATTACCTCGAAAGCTCAGGGGAAAAACATGAAAGCCAAAAGCAGTGCGGGACCCCACACGCAAAGAGAGATTCGCTGAAATCATTAAATCGCATCCCACGCAAGAGAGAAATATCACAAACCAACACCAGTGTTCATAGCGCTGATTTTGCTATTATCAACAGCTTGCGCATCGGCCGCCACACCATCAATCGCTTTGACCATCGGCTTCCAGCCCCGCTCAGAGCATTAATGGGCAGATAGCAGCCGAAATAAGTGCTCGCCCCTGAATTTTCATCGATTATTGAGTGTTGCTGCCGTGAGGCTCATTTGACCATATATTCCTTTGGCTGATTTCTTGAATTTTATTCAAAAGCAACTGCATCCACTCAATCATTCCGAGACATGATTGATTGCTTTATACAGAGAAGCACTTATCAAGCGAAGCATCGCTGCATCACTTCGTACCAGCAACAGCATCGGGAGTCGACGTCCATCTTCGTAAACAAAGCAGATGTGGTCCCAATATTTACAAAAGCAACGTACAAATCATCAACCTGAGACATGATTGATTTTATGTTTTAAAGTTAATTTATTGCTTACGCTGGCATCACTGTAAATTAAAACAAGAGCAAGTATCAGTCCACCGTTGCAATTAAACCAGCATTTAGACGATAGCTAGCGTCTCACTGAATTCATTAATCTGAGTCCGCTTGCGTTGCAACTTTAGCGAAAACTATTTAACGATCTGAATTAAGCCAGATGACAATGTCATGTCATTGTTCTCATGTCTTGAATCTCATTACAACTTTATGTTAAGTATTTATTATGTATTCTATTATCTTTGTATTTATTAGAAGTTTTATTGAATTTTTTTATAGACCCTAATTTTCGTTTTTTTCAAACCACTAATTTTTGCTAATTTTTACTAATTACATGCATTTCTTTATAATTTATACGCGAATTAATTTTTTAAGACCTTTAACACCAGTTGTTATAATTAATATTTTCTTCAATACATCTTATAGAAGCATCATCGAAATGCCACTATCATATGTAGTGCTTTTTTATTTATACTATATTTAGTAAGTAACAACCACCTAATGCAATACAATCTTTTTAGCGCCTAATTGTAGGTATATTTTAGACTCGTAAGTTATGATGGTTTTAGGACGGGTTTGTTAATCATCCACATTTAAGCTTTTTCAAAGCAATATTTTTAGTTAATGAGATTTGTTCAACATCTTCAATTTTTTTTTGTTCAAATTAATTATCAAAATATTAATTCTAGCAATCAAGATGCTTCAAATGATGGCATTTACGTCATCCTCATTGTTAGTTCTTCTTATGTTTGCGGCATTGGCCTCAATAGGATGCTCAAGTTACTCAGCGTTTCATGTAAATCATTCTCATTTCTCCTCCTCCAATTTTCTTCATTGAGAATACCTGTTTCAAAAATTCAATTTTAAGGGTCACTACAAGTAGTAACAGAGTTTTTCATAAAGTTTTAACATGTGCTTAAATGTTAGCATAAATTTATTTTAATAGAGATGTGTTATTGTGTCTTCAAATAACAAAGAGATTCATCATTCATGAGTAAACTTCTATTTGGATAAGAATACATGCAAAATCTGAGCATTTTAATGGTCGATAATCTTTAACTCTATGTTAGCAACTCACTATTGCAACAAGTAATATGATAGGATTGTTTCCATGTACACCCTAAAGTGTATTCAACCATTTTGCAACTTGGCTACAAATCCCTATACAAACATATATCATATTTCTATTGCAAGCACTTTAGAACAACACTTAAGATTAGTCTTATGGTGTACCAAGTGAACTATATTACACCTAAGGGGTACATCTTACGCCTCTGGTTACAATACCTAGGATTTGGCTGTTTGTTTTATTGTTGGAAACTTCAAATAACAATAAATTTAGGCGCATTGAAACCATTTATCCCCAATGTCCCTAAAAACCTATTTATATAACATAAATAGATATTCCCATATATCAGTATAAAAGGAATGAGAATCTTTTTGGCAACAATAATACTTAAATGGTATAATATTCCACCATATGGAAAATAATAGAGTGATTGCAGCTCCGCTTTAACACCATTGTAAATATATCAAATAATAATATTGCACAATGTTGATTAATTTACTTCCACACCTTTTCTATGAAATTTCCATATTATCGGTTACAAATCATTCCAAGTGACTCTTTTATGACACTTATCCATATCACTTCACAAACCTCAGTAGTAAAGACTGCCCATATCCACTTTAAAAATCCTCCAACATCCCCATACTTTTCACAATGGCTTCATGCACATGCTCAAATGCAACAAACTCGTGAGATGTATATGTACCCAGCTCGATGACACAACTGTTGAGATTCTATCAAGAACAAACACCACCAGATTATTAAGCACCAAACCAGGTGGGGCCATGTTGCCACCCTTAGCATGTTATTTTTGGTTATCCTTGTTTAGGAAATGGACAATAAATTGTAATATATTCTCAATGATAAGTTGGGGATAGTTAATTAAAACAGAGCAACCAAAGCCAGTTGTGCGGATTTCCAGTTAGTGGTGGTTGGTGAGGCGGCATGCAGAGTAATTCGCTGTACCAGTCGAAGCGTACAGCATTATTACCGTGCTCAATCAGCCAACTGCCATAGTTAAAACTGTTGGCGCTTAGTTAAAATCGCTTCTACACTAGTGAGAGATCAAGTGAACAAATGTTAACAATTAATTGACAATCATTGATCTCTGCTACGAACCGAGGATTTGATGACACAGTTTGCTGCTGTCGTCGATCTAAAGGGAGACCCAACTGAGACAGGTGAAAGGCAAGTTTTCCATCATCGCTTGTAGGATCATTCCTAACAAGATACACAAAAACCGAAATGACCATCGAGTGCCTCATGATACCGGATAGTCAAGCGGAAGGAAAGAATTCCTGCCTTACGCTGGATTGCATTCACCTGTGATCACAGCGGCAAAGCCTGCTGAGTCAGTAAATTAACAAGTATTGGTCACGCATGGCGCTGTGAGATGGCACTATTCGTTGCACCGGGAGGCCTGCGAGAAGATTTTTTGTATGTAACGTTTCCCGCGATCCATGTCAATATACAATATAAGATAGTGGGGTTTTTTGATTTAAAGATTTGCCCAGAAATTTCTACAAGTCGTTGATCGGATTCTTCTTATCAGCGTGATCACATTGTGTTTTTTAATTCCCAAAATATTTGTAGAAGTTGAGCTCCAAAGATTTAACTTTTTTAGTACATTTCAGACTCCAGAATGGGCGATATACGCTTATTTTATAATTCCATATGGCATGGAGCACAGGAAACTGCGGCAGCGGCCAGGAGTTGAGTTTGTAATCGATAGAATCCGAAATTTGCTAAGGACTTTCCTTAGTGCTACAGCTTTATCCACATCTAATGGCTTTCAATGCATTTCCAGTCGATAATGACTTATGCTGGGCCTGAAACGAGATTATTAAGGCTATCCAGATGGAGGCAATGACGAAGAGCAATACGTCTGGCTGAACGAACAAGGGCGTCGACACCTGGCCTATCGGTGATGTATACCAACTAAGGGCCAAAAGAAAGTGGCAAAGAAGACAGGAGGATCCCATTCTATAGTGCTGGCGACCACATTACTCAGCCTCCATGGGAAAGAAGCCACACCATATGCAATGTAGAAGGCTTTGATTCTATCGCTTATCATGTCCGTTGAAAATGCTTCAAAAAAATGAATTGCTCAAAATTGCCGTAATCAAACTGGTCTGATAGGCCTGGCCGCCCGACTCCGCACCGTGAATGGCACTCAACCAACGACATGCGGTGTTATGGTAAGCTTCTGTTCCGGAGTTCTTCAAAATCATTAATTAAAGCTGATTTCGACTTTGAAATGCAGGAAAGAATATCTCAAAGAATGACTGAAATATTCCTGAAATATTCCCCTGGAATATCCACAGACACCACACCACAAGTGGGCGATCAATTCAGGCTATCGGACCAGAAATTTTTCACAATCCTGGAAAAAACACGTCATTTTAGGGCCTGAGATATGGTTGAACAAAAATTTGCTACTCTACAAGTTTTGATCGCTGGTATTCAGTCATGTCTACGCGTTCAACGCCCACCTGCCATATTCTATCCCGCATACCAGATTTATATTTAAAAACCGTTCAAGCATGTTTTATTCAAGGAGGAGGCCAGCCCTCCTTAGCCCATAGACTAGGAACTGAAAGGCATACATGGGGAACCAGAATCGTTAATGGGTGGGGCAATCCGTTGTGGTAGTTACATGACCTGCCCAAAAACCCTAATGCTTATTGTATAACTAATAAAGAAGCACCCGCCGGACGCGCTAGGTGGTAGTCCGCGGACCGCCACCCCAACATTTAATAATATAACACCCATTGTTCCCGCCCCCGTACGCTCCAACACCACGCGCCCGTCAATTAATAATTATTTCGCGGGGTTCATTTTTGTGAGTTTATTAGGGAATATTAATAAATTGTTTTTAATACATTCTCCCCTGGTTATTGAACCAATTATAATTGTACCTATTAATTTATTATTAATATATTCTGTTGTTTATTATGTTGTGTGAGCCGGCCGGCAGGTGCCTGCCACCATTTTTTCTTCGGGGGAGTCGAGAGCCACCGTGTCATCATTGTGAATGAGCGATAGGGGGTTATACTACCTATGATGCGAAACAGCCATTCTTAGTTTATCTATGTCTTTTGTTAAACGGACCCCGCGCCGGCCCCGTCGTTGTATGTATTTCTCACCGTACAACTAATTTCCATAAATTAATAAAAAGCGATACGCCTATCGTGGAGCCGGCGCGCGGGCCTGTGAGGTGAACCGCCCCCCACTGTTGCTTTCGTGTTATTATTGCAGGAAGTTTACTCCCGCCCGTGTATTTCTCTGATCGTACGTTAAACATTAATTTTAATTAACATTCCCCGTCACTACAAACCACCAAAATTAATGTTATTTGTTAACTCTGTAGGTGACATGCGAGAATATTTTCTGCCACTTTAATTAAATGGAAATGGATACATTTAATAAACATTTTGCTAAAATGTTTCATTTTGTGATCGCTGGTACTGCAGCTAGGATTTGTTAGGTGGTTTCAGAGTTTTGAAAGTGTTATTATAGTTGATTGTCAAAAGCTTTAGATGCTTCTTACTGTGCTTAAACCCAAAAGAGAGAAGGACAATTACAGAGCACAAGCTAACTCAACCAAGGAGGGAATATATTGCCCCCCCTCCACCACACACCCAAGAGTTACCATGAAGCCCCGTTATTGGCCAGAGGAGAAGTCCCAAAAGACATTGATCCCAAAGAAGAAGAACATGTATTTCGAAAAGCTTTCCTAGAAATGACAGAGATGGTAAGGATAATTTACCAAGAAAGGAATGATAGACTTGTTGGAGAAGGGTCTACACATCAGAAAGAAGGAGAGGGCTCTTCAGGAGGAAAGAAAAGTGATGATAAGTCAAAGAAAGGACATGGAGGAAATGGTGATCCACCATCCCCATCTTCATCCTCTTCCTCTACATCGTCATCCTCAACTTCGGTGAATCAATCTCACAAGTCTAAAACCACTAGTAAAAGTCCATTTTTAAAGCTTGATGTTAAATTTGAGTTGCTTATGTTTAATCGTGAAGTCAATGCAGAGAAACTTGACAATTAAATAAGACAGTTGGAAGTTTACTTAAGGATACAAAACCTTCATGAAGACGACACCAAGATTCAGTTGGCCTCTTTAAGAATGGAAGGAGCAGCATTGGTGTGGTGGGAAGCCAAGACCAAGGATGAAATTAAAAAACATGGTAAGATCACTTTATCGTGGGCTGAATTTATTTCTGCAATTAAGCAACAATTTTATTGATTAGCTCATCTACAAAAGGCTATCATGAATTGGGAAAGTTTTAGACAACTTAAGGGACAAAGTGTTCAATAATACACTCAAGAGTTTAGAAGAAGGGCTCTGTTGTTAGGAATTGATTTGCATAGTCAAGATACCTTGCTGAAATATATAGGTGGTTTACACAGCTATCTTATACATACTATCCTTATGTTCAATCCTACTAGTCTAGACGAAGTTTGTGTACAAGCTACGCATTTAGAGGCTAGAGGTAAACAATATTTTGATGCAAATACGGATAGTGAATTTAAAGGCAAAGGGAGGAAAAGAAATGCAAACTCTAGGAAAGAAAAAGGAAAGTTCTTTTGTAAAAACTGTTCCAAAACAAGCCACGTTGAAGACCATTGCAGGAAACTTCATCCGGAGCTAAAACTAGAAAAATTTAACAACAAAGATAAGGCCAAAGAAAAAGGAAAAACAGTTGCAACTATTGAACAAGACTTAGGGTCTGAATCAGGTGATGAAACTAAAGGCATAGCCATGGTTCTAAAGAACATAAAGGGGAAAGAGATTGTAAAGGAAACAAATCCTAGTTCTAGCACTTTAAACTATCACATAGAAGCTCAAAATGAAAAGAGGAGGATAGAGCTATTTCATATAAGGATAATCTCAAAACACACAAAGATAGACACACTATTTGATAGTGGGTCTCAAACAAATCTCATCTCAGAAGACTTAGTCAAGAAGCTGAAACTTGAGACCATACCTCATCCAAAGCCATATCCACTTGGATGGATTTGCAAGGATGCTAATTTACAAGTCTCAAGAAAGTGCATGTTGTGCTTCGCCATAACATCTCATTATGTTGATTTGGTTAATCTAGATGGAGTACCACTTAACATTACAAGTGTGGTGTTGGGTAGTCCATATCTATATGAAAGAAAAGCAATCTTCCATCGCCATGAGAACAAGTATCATCTGTTCAAGGATGGTAAGGAGTTTATTGTGAGAGCACATAAGAAGAAGCTAGAATCTTCTTTAGTCAACACAGGACAATTGAAAAGGCTTGTCAATACAAGTCAAAATTTGACTTTGTCGATGGTTAAGAAAAAATATTTTGTACATTCTCCTTTTCATGTTATTGCTGATATAAATGATGATATGTTTCAGCCTGAAAGCAAGTCATCTTGGAAATGACAAGATGTTGCAGAAAGTGCCTTTGGTGTCAATCAGTGCAAAGAACAAAGTGTCGGTGCAAAGTGGTGCAATAATCCAAGAAAAGGAAAAGCATGCAAGCAAAGAGGACACAAATTTCAGCATGGTTCAATGCTGGTTTCAGAATGGCAGATTGGTATGGCGAGAAAACTTGGTCGAGATTCGACACAAGTACATGGCTCATTTCGCAAAAATTCGCCATGAGGACAATTGGCAAGGTGAATCCTATTTTCAGTTTCCTTTGAAGTTAGACCATTGTAGAAACAATATGTATTCTACAAATTTTAGTTTCTGTTCTGCAAGTTTCAAAAATTTGCATCATGACACAGTCAAAGTTACCAATGGTCGGTCGACAAATTCAAGAAAGAATTTGTCTTTTTATTAGAAGCTCAATTTGATGAAGTCAGGAAGATTTCAGTGGTTCCAGGTTGGAAGAGTGGAGAATCAGTCTCCTCATCTTCATTTTCTGTAAATCAGAGATATTTTGGGGTCCAAAAGCTTCCCATTTGGGAGGTGTGATAAGGTGATCATGTCCAAGTTGAAAAAAAATGCTTAAAAATGGAATTGCTCAGAATTGGTTGCAATCTAAACGATCGGATAGGCCTCATCGTTGTGATTCTGGCACTGTTAACGACACTCAAATCCGACGTCGTATGTGAAAGTTATGTAGGTTTGAAGTCTCCAGTATCCTTCAAAAATCCAGTTGACCAAAGTTGACTTTTGACTTTGGAAATATTAAAAAAAGAATATTCTTTGGAATATTCTAGGAATATTCCCTAGAATATTCCACATGAGCAAATGGGCATTCGAAAAGTGGCAATATCTAATTCGGAGTTGGTTGACTGTGTAACATTTTTGGCCAATCTGGGGGTGCCACGTGTAGAAATTATATAACTTATGTGTTATATATCCAAGATTCTCCTGATCACACACTATTTTAACTTCATGCACAATACATAATCTATTCCACCATTGATCATCACATGCGGAAATTAAATCAATTGCAATGCACACATGAAACCATAAAAATTCACACACATTAACACAATGATTTAACGGGAAAGCCTGAAGCTAGAAACCCCAACTATCTGTATATAATATATGCCATAGAGATCATGTAAAAATCCTCATACAAAGCTGAACATGTCAAGCTCTTAGTACAATACAATCGCTACACACTAATCAGGTCCGATTTAGCAAATCCATGCACCGATCTCTGCCACCTGCTAGCCTGCCTCTACTGTGCAATCCTTGCTGAAGAATGGCTCTGAATGAACTTGAATCCACCTGGCTTGCACTGCGCAATCCTCATTGGCATCTCCACTGAGTGTTGGATGAAATCAATGCATCACTATAGTCACAACTGATAGTCACACTCTCTCTTTCACCTACCTCTCCATTGGTCTCCACTGAAACTGTCCATGCATTATAGTTAACTGATGTATTCTTCAGTTGATTAATGAGTTATTATTTAGTGAATTAATTAACCAATTAATTCATACCACTCGCACTAGTGTATCAATCAGTTAGACTAGATACAACTAGCTCAACTGAGTCTAACTGAGTTAAACTGAATACAACTCCACCAACTACTTCTATAACTCCACCAAACTTTGTCACATGAGTTCTAACTGAAGTCCTCATGCATTAGCTCCGGTAAACCCTCAGGAATAGCGTAATTCCTTCTATCAGCTGCTGTGCCACATCTGTGCACTTAACTGAAGTGCTCCAAGAGAATAAGATAATGTTTAGAGTCCATATATTATTAAGAGCTAATAATATTCGACATATTTATTTTTAGACTGGCAATCTTAAAATAGATTCTGCACAATATGTCTAAAAATATAAGTCCATCTATTTTTCCAACTTGACCAACCATCCACAAATAGCATCCTACAACTCATAGAATATGATTGACATGTCTAAAAATAGACATAGTCTAAAAATAGACTTTGCACCAAAAATAGCCTGGGGGCCTACTTAGTGAAGGTGATTATTTTCCAACTAGGATCAAGGATGATGTTTCAGGATGCCTCCTTCATTGTTTATTGTTGCAATCTTCAACACTTCCTCTCAACAAGAAAGGACTGTCTTTGCATGCGACATGCAACTCCTTCCTGCCTTCACCACCATGACAGCACTGCGACGCCTGACTCCATGCATGCACTCTGCAAAATCTTATTGCCAACGCTTCCAAAGCGAGAAGCTCCAGCAACAATCATTATACATTATAATGCATCTTGTCATCGAAGTCTTCCATACCTTAATTCTTCTTCTTGCCTGTGTCTTGAGGACTTTTTATTGTTTTGCTCTGCACCCAGCCACTCTACACTTGGCATCAGCTACAGGCAGTACTCTAGATGCTCCGACCTTTATCGGTTGATCACCACCATGGTCAGCAGTCATCACTTTCTTCTGTTGCTCTGTGGGCTCCTCGTAGCCAGGTTCGATTCATGAGATCCACACCATCTCAATGAATCCTGCCCATAAATCTCCTCTTGGGATTACCCATGCATGTCGCCCCACCTCTCACCTGGTGGTATAGCTGCATGCACTCCCTCTGCCCATTTGGCACGAAATTTCTCTGCATGAGTGGTTGCTCCCACTCCATGATCCTCATCTTGTGGCTACTCCACATCCGGAGGTTCACTCTTACCTGCATGCAAATCCTGCTCCCTCTCAAGCTTCAATTGCATGGCTTTCTCACACTTCCCAACAGTAAGAAGCTCCGTAGAAATCCCATCTACTTCAAGTCTGTAGAGATTCTTCACTTGAATCCCAAACTTCTTGACTTGTCCTGCTGCTTTGTACCAAAGGACAACTTTTCCTTCACTAAATACAACATCATACCCTTTATCCTCTAACATTGCGACTGAGATTAAATTCTTCTTTAAACCTGGAACATGCACTGCATCTTGTAAAAGAATGAGTTTACATGACTCCCTCTGAAAGGTAATGGTACCAATGCCGGTTGCATTGTATCGTCCATTGTCACCCAACTCAACATGCAACTGGAGATCTTTCTCCACCAAGTCACTGAAAAGGTTCACATCTCTCGTCATGTGAAAGGAAGCACCACTATCAAAGTACCACCCCGATCCCAATGCACTAGACACCATGCATGTGATCAATGAGAAGTCAAGCTCAAATTGCGAGGCACGAGCCTCACCAGCTGCAGCTCCAGTAGCCTTCTTGTTCTTCTTCTTATGTGGAAAATTTGTGGCAAAATGTGTAGAAAATTTGAATAAATGAGATATTATTCACCGAGATTCTCCTGATCACACACTATTTTAGCTTCATGCTTAATACATAATCTCTTCTACCATTGATCATAACATGCGGAAATAAAATCAATTGCATGCATACATTAAAACAACAAACAATCACACATATGAACATAGTATTTAATGGGAAAGCTTAAAGCTGAAAACCCCAACTATCTGTATATTATATGTCATGGAGATCATGTAACAATCATAGTACAAAAGCTCCTCACAAGCTCTCATGCACACCCTCAATTGCTACACACTATCAAACTAGATCTAGCAAAACACATGCTCCAATATTTTGCCACTTGATAGCCAGCCCCCTCTAGCATGATTAATGCTATGGGATGGCTTCATTAAATAGGAGATAAACCACCTGGCTTGAACTGCACAATCCTCATGGGTTACTCCACCCATCTGTGTGTTGCAAATAGCAATAGTATAGTCACAACCGATAGTTAACCTGCTCTTTCACCTATTTCTGCACTGGTCTCCACTGAAACTGTCCATGCACTGAAGTTAACTGATGCATTCTTTAGTTGATTTATGAGTTTATAATTAGTGAATTAATTAATAATTAATTCACACCGCTCTCACTAATTGTATCAATTAGTTAAACTGAATACAAATAGCTCAACTATGTTTAGATTAGTTAAACTGAATACAACTCCACTAACTTCCTCAATCAACTCCACCAAACTCCGTCACATGAGTTCTAACTGAAGTATCCATGCAATAGCTCCACATAACCCTTAGGAATAGCGTAATTCCTTCTGTCAGCTCCTGTGCCACATCTGTGCACTTAACTGAAGTGCTCCAAGAGAATAAGATAATGTTTATAGTCCAAATATTATTAAGAGCTAATAATATTCGACATATCTATTTTTAGACTCGCAATCTAAAAATAGATTCCGCCCAATATGTCTAAAAATAGAAGTCCATCTATTTTTTCCGACTTGACCAACCATCCACAAATAGCATCATGCAACTCATAGAACATGATCCATATGTCTAAAAATAGACATAGTCTAAAAATAGACTTTGTGCCAAAAATAGCTTGCGGGCCCACTTAGTGAAGGTGACTCCTTTCCACTAAGCTCATCATCTTGTTGCAATCTCAACAAAATGCCCATGTTCGTGACAGTGAAAACACTTCACTTTGGACATGTCACGCTCTTTGCCATCCGCACTGGATTGAGAAGTATTTTTCTTCCCCTTCCCTTTCCTTGCTTTGGAAGCCAAAGCATAATCCTCTTCATCATCATTCTTTGATGAAGAGCCATCCCTGGTACTCCGCCTTATCTCCTCCTGCATAAGATCCGACCAAAGTCGCTCCCATCCTGACAGTTTCTCCCGTCCATTGACAGAGTCTTCGTAGCTATGCCAACTCTTCGGAAGCCCAAGGAGAGCCAAGCTCACCAAGTCTTATTCATCAAAACTGACTCCTACACTCCCAAGCTCATCCCTGCAGTGGACAAACTTTGTCAAGTATACCAGAATAGTGTCATTCTTCTCCATTTTTATTTTTCTGAGCTTGTCTTTAAGTGCCAACTTCCTCTGGTCACTTTTGCTTTGGAACAAGTCTGTCAAAGCCTTCCACATTAAGAATGGAGTGGCTTTACCGTGAAGGCTGGACACAATGTGGTCCTTCACACCTTCCAACAGAATCCTTCGACACTTTGCTGTCTTCTTTTTCCATGCGTCAAGTGCGGCTGCATCGCTAGAACCTGGCTTAGGAACATCGCTATCAATGAACTCCTTCAGCCCATTATCATCCAACACCGCCTCCATCCTATCCTTCCATGCAATATAATTCGAGCTGCCCTCAAGGGAATACTCCAATCGCAATCCGTTGAAAGACATTTCAATGAATGCTCAACTTCGACACCAAGAAAACACTGCAGCAATTTCGAATTCCAATCAAAGACATAAATCCCCACTCGCTTCAATAATTGCAATCTACTATGATCAATACCTTCTCCGATACCATGTAGAAATTATATATAACTTATGTGTTATATATCCAAGATTCTCCCCGTCACACACTATTTTAACTTCATGCACAATACAAAATAATCTATTCCACCATTGATCATCACATGCGAAATTAAATCAATTGCAATGCACACATGAAACCATAAAAATTCACAATACGTTAATTACGTCAGTTGATTTAACTTTGTTTTCCGAAGCTAAAAACCCCAACTATCCGTATATAATATATGTCATAGAGATCATGTAACAATCCTCATACAAATTTGAACATGTCCTCTCAGCATAATACAATCGCTACACACTAATCAAAGTCCGATCTAGCAAATCCATGCACCGATCTCTCACACCTGCTAGCTTGCCTACTACACAATCCCTCGAAGAATGGCTTTGAATGAACTCGAATCCACCTGGCTTGCACTGCGCAATCCTCATTGGCATCTCCACTGAGTGTTGGATGCAATCAATGCATCACTATAGTCACAACTGATAGTCACACTTGCTCTTTCACCTACCTCTCCACTAGTCTCCACTGAAACTGCCATGAACTGTAGTTAACTGATGTATTCTTCAGTTGATTGATGAGTTATTATTTAGTGAATTAATTAACTAATTAATTCACTCCACTCTCACTAGTGTATCAATCAGTTAGACTAGATACAACTAGCTCAACTGAGTCTAATTGAGTTAAACTAAATACAACTCCACCAACTACTTATATAACTCCACCAAACTCTATCACATGAGTTATAACTGAATTCCTCATGCATTAGCTCCAGTAAACCCTTAGGAATAGCGTAATTCCTTCTGTTAGCTGCTGTGTCACATCTGTGCACTTAACTGAAGTGCTCCAAAAGAATAAGATAATGTTTAGAGTCCAAATATTATTAAGAGCTAATAATATTCGACATATCTATTTTTAGACTGGAAATCTAAAAATAGATTCCACCCATTATGTCTAAAAATAGAAGTCCATCTATTTTTCCAACTTGACCAACCATCCAAAAATAGCATCCTGCAACTCATAGAATATGATCGACATGTCTAAAAATAGACATAGTCTAAAAATAGACTTTGCACCAAAAATAGCCTGTGGGCCCACTTAGCGAAGGTGATTATTTTCCAACTAGGATCAAGGATGATGTTTCAAGATGCCTCCTTCACTGTTTCTTGTTGCAATCTTCAACACCACGTGGCAAGCCCAAAGGCTGCCACGTGGCCCCAGGCCAAAGATGTATGGTCGAACAAAATTTTGCTACTCTATAGGTTTTGATCATGGGTGGTCTGGCTGGTAGCCCACAGGCCTGACCGCCTGGGCTACGTGAGGTTCTTAACCCCTATGCATTAGAGTTTATATTTAAACTGTTCACATGTTTCATTTGGTGGAGTAGAGGGGCCAGCCCTTCCCCATAGGCCCATAGACCAGAACCAAAGGTGTATATGCAAACTGTAATGGCCAGTAAACCGCGGCAGGCAATCTGGGGTAGTTACATGACCGGTTTCAAAACTTTAATGCAACGGTTGTATAATGATTAATGAATCGGTTCCGCCGGCGACTAGGGTGGAAGTCCATGTGACCCGCCACCCCCAAAATTTAATATAAAAACTAACAGTTCTGCCATTCTGGAGCAGCCTCCAACAATTATGGCCAGTCTACCAAATTTAGCGCGTCTGTCTGCAGTTTCTCCACTTTTGGTGGAGTTTGTTTAGGGAATGTTGGGCAAAATTGGTTTTGGCCGTATCTCCCTCAATATTGAACCAATTAGGATGAAATTTTAGTCAATTTTGGCTATTCTAAGCATTCTGGAGTGTTTGGGATAGGTTTCAAAGTGAACAAAGGTGTTCTACAACCATTTTTTGCTTCAAGGAAGCTTGGAGAGCCACCAAGGCCATCAGGGAAATGGAGCTGTATTGGGCTATACTTCACTGTTTAAGGTGAAAAAAAGCCATTCTTAGCTTATTTCTGTCTTCTGAATTTAATTTCACAACTGGTTCTTCCTGTTTAGGCATATTTCTCACTGTATAACCAATTTGAGAAACTTAATAGAGCAAGGACATGCCCATTGGGAGCCTTGGACCTGGCAGATGTAGCCCAGGAGGGGTGAAATGCCTCATCATGTTGCTGTGTTATTTTATGGTTAATTTTATCTGCTGTGTATTTCTGATTTAAGACGTTAAATAGTAATTTTAATTAACATTTCCTCACACAAAAACTCAGAAATAGTTACCAAAAACACTTTGTTTAACTTGCAAGACATGGAGAACACTTTGCACACTTAATTAAATGGAAATGGATACTTTGCACAACATTTACAAATAGTTTCATTTTCAGATCATTGACGGATCTATTCCAAAGCAGTAGTGACCATAGGATATTGGCACTCAAAGATAAACTCAGGAAGATCAAGATGGAGAAGGGCGAATCCATGCCAAAATATCTAACAAAGTTTGTCCAATGTCGGGATGAACTGGGGAGCGTTAGTATAACTATCGCTGATGATGATTTGGTGAGATTGGCTCTCCTAGGACTTCCCAAGAGTTGGCACAGTTATCAAGACTCTGTCAATGGAAGGGAAAAATTTCCAGATTGGGAATGACTATGGTCGGATTTGGTGCAGGAGGAGTTTAGACGGAACACCAGATATGGATCTTCATGTAAGAATGAATATGAAGAAGATTGTGCTTTGGCTTCCAAGGAGAAGAAGGGGAAGGGGAAGAAATTCCATTCCAAATCTGAGTCCAAGAATGGCAAGAAGCAGGACATATCTAAGGTGAAGTGTTTTCACTGTCACGAACATGGGCATTTTTCTACTAACTTTTCACAAAAGAAGAAGAACAAGAAGGTTGGAGGATCTGCATCTGGTGAGGCTTTGGCCTCACAATTTGAGCTTGATTTCTCATTGATTGCATGCATGGTGTCAAGTGAATCGGGATCTGTGTGGTATTTGGATAATGGCACTTCCTTTCACATGACGGGAGACAAGGAACTTTTTAGTGACCTAGAGGAGAAAGATCTCCAAATGCATATTGAAATGGGCGATGACGGGCGGTACAGTGCTACCGAAATTCATACCATTACCTTCTAGAGGCAGTCGGGTAAACTCTTTCAATTAAAAGATGTAATGCATGTACTAGGTTTGAAGAAAAATTTAGTCTTAGTCGCAATGTTGGAGGATAGAGGCTATGATGTTGCTTTTAGTGAAGGAAAAGATTTCCTGCGACATAAAACAATAGGACAAGCCAAGAGGATAGGGATTCAAGAAAAGAATCTCTATAATCTGGAGGTAGATGGATATGCAGTAATGATGGGCAAGGCGGATCAAGTGGTGAGCTAGGATGAGGGTAAATTATGGCACAGGAGATTGGGCCATCTTCACCATGGAGCCTTTAAAGTCATGCAACATATTTCTACTGGTCTTCCCAGGGGTGCACTTGCATAGTCAGACACATGCAAGGGATGTACTATGGGAAAATATGTAAAGGCCACCTTTCATGAGAAGGAAAATCGAGCTTCAGGGATCCTTGAGAGAGTTCACATAGACATGTGTGGACCATTCTCTATTGCTTCGACAAAAAAACATAAGTACTATGTAATATTTGTTGAGGACTTTTCTCATAATTGTTGGATCTTCTTCGTGCAGAAGAAAGATCAAACATTCTCTAAGTTTCTTGAGTTTAAGTCACTGGTGGAGAAAAAGTCGGGGAAGCAAGTGAAGGCTCTTAAGAGCGATAATGGTGGAGAATACATCTATAATGAATTCAAGAACTTCTGTAGCAAAGAAGGAATTTGAAGAGAACTGATAGCGCCCCATAACCCACTGCATAATGGGGTCACGGAAATAAAGAACATAACGATCGTGGGTGTAGCAAGAGCAATGTTGCATGATCAAGGCCTACCGATGCATCTGTGGGCAGAAGCATGCAACACTGCAGTATTTGTGCAGAACTGTTGTCCTCATAGGATACTTGGCATGAGTACACCTGAAGTGGCTTTCACTGGTAAGAAACCTAATGTTTCACACTTTAAGATTTTTGGTTCATCTGTTTATGTGCATGTGACCAAGGACGCCAGGAAGAAGCTAGAATCGACAGCTGAGGTCGGGATTTTTTTGGGGTACATTGAAACACCCCATACTTATCATGTGTATTTTCCAAACAACAGAATGACTATTATGCGATGGGATATAAAATTTGATGAGGATAAAGCCATGTGGTTTTCCCTTGAGAGGGAGCTAGACTTGCATGTAGAGGAGGAATTTTTGGTTCCCAAGGATGAGTCTCGAGATGTGGATCAACCACATGCCGAGGTTCATGGAGTGGAGGAAAACACTCATGCATAGCCATCCATAAGAAATGGAAGAAAGCACATCACGGAAGCTAATAGATTGAGACTTGATGCTGCAGAGAATGTAGGATCCCCTACTTCACAGCGCAGACAAAGATAGTCTCCTGACCGATTTACTAGATACATGGCTCTTATGAGCAAGTGTATTGTGACTGAACCATCTTCCTTTCAGGAAGCAGTGCAACAACCAACTTGGGTTGATGCAATGGTGGAGGAGTATGACTCCATTTTAAAGAAAAATGCATGGGAGATTGTCCCAAGACCGGTCGACAAATCAGTGGTTGGATCGAGATGGATCTACAAGGTAAAGAAAGCTACTGATGGGAGTGTGGAGAAATAAAAGTACAGATTTTTTTCCCAAGGATTCTTATAGATCGAGGGGATAGATTATGATGAGACTTTTGCACCTGTTGCAAGGTACTCTTCCATAAGATTCATCCTTGCACTCTCAACATAGATGGGTTGGCGCATTCATCAGATGGATGTGAAAATTGTGAACAAGCTCAAAGACTTATACAACAATCTACCTTAGATGACACAATTGTTGAGATTCAACAAGAAAATTTCAGCACCCACGCCTAGTTTCATTAAGCACCTAAACTAGGGTGGGGGCCATAGTGCTATTTTTAGGTGCATGTCTATTTTTAGTTATCCCTTAATTAGAAATGGACAATAAACTGTAATCTATTCTCAATGATAACTTGTAATAGTTAACTGAGTGTGATGAACTTAGTTTGCTAGTGGATTTCGAGTTAGAGGTAGTTAGTGCGGCATGCAGAGTAATTCTAGTAGTAACAGAGTTCGAAGTGCAGTGATGCATTAGTTAATGCAGATTTTAATCAGTTTAACACAGTTGAGTGAGTTAAACTAAGTTGCGCTAGTTGTAACTGCTTGATACACTAGTGAGAGATCAAGTGAATTAAATATTAATTAATTCACAATCAATGATCTCACATGCAACTGAGGGTTTACTATTATTAGCTTCATGCATGTTAGATCCAGTGAAGACCCAGTTGAGATATAGGTGAAAGGGAAGTTGACTATTAGTTATAGGATTATTGGGTTGCACACATGCAACCAAACACCCATTTGAGTGCCCATGATACTTGTGCAGTCAAGGAATGCAATAATTCCTATCTTTTAGGGATTGCATTCATCAGGGATTGCGCAAGAAAGGCAGATTGTTTGGAGCCATTAAATTGGACAAGTATTGGTCAGTTTTTGTATGACAGTGTGAGACAATTAGTTGTGTACTAGAGGGCTCTTGTGAGAAGAGTTTTGTATGTACTTGTTTCATGATCCATGCTATGAATATACAATTGAAGATAGTGGGGTTTTGATTTGTAAGCTTTCCCTAGGAAATTATCTATGTTGTGTTTGATTTGATTCTTCTTTACTTCATGTGATTGGCGATTGTGTTTTTAATTCCACAAAAGATTTGTAGAAGCAATTCAGTATTTAATTTTAGTCCATTGTTAGATCGGGTGAATCCATGATATACATGTTTATTGTATAATTTCTACATGGTATCAGAGAATAGGAAATTGCAGAAGTGAAGCAGGATTTGAGTTTGTGACTGGATAGAATTTGAATTTGTAGAAGGACTTTCTTGGTGCTACAATTGATTCAAGATCAAAATGGCTTTCAATGGCTTGAGGTTGGAGTATGCACTCGAGGGCAGCTCAAACTATATTGCTTAGAAGGACGGGATGGAGGCAATACTCGAAGATAATGGCCTGAAGGAATTCATTGATAATGATGTTCCTAAGCCCATTGTGACAGATGCTACAAATCTTGATGCATGGCAAAAGAAAGTGGCAAAGACGAGGAGGATCCTGTTAGAGGAAATACAAGACCACATTGTCTCAAGTCTCCATGGAAAAGCCACACCATGTGCAACGTGGAAGGCTTTGACAGATCTATTCCAAAGTAGCAGTGACCATAGGAAATTGGCGCTCAAAGATAAATTCAGGAAGATCAAGATGGAGAAGGGAGAATCCATGCCAAAATACCTAACAAAGTTTTTCCGATGTCAGGGATGAACTAGGGAGCGTTGGTATAACTGTCGCTGATGATGATTTGGTGAGCTTGGTTGTCCTATGACTTCCTAAGAGGTGGCACAGTTATCAAGACTCTGTCAATGGAAGGGAAAATATTCCAGATTGGGAACGACTGTGGTCAGATTTGGTGCAGGAGGAGTTTAGAAGGAACACCAAATATGGATCTTCATCTAAGAATGAAGATGAAGAAGATTATGCTTTGGCTTCCAAGGTGAAGAAGGGGAAGGGGAAGAAATTCCATTCCAAATCTGAGTCCAAGAATGGAAAGAAGTAGGACATGTCTAAGGTGAAGTGTTTTCACTGTCACGAACATGGGGATTTTGCTACTAATTGTCCACAAAAGAAGAAGACAAGAAGGTTGGAGGATCTGCAGCTGGTGAGGCTTTGGCCTCACAATTTGAGCTTGAATTATCATTCATCACATGCATGGTTTCAAGTGCATTGGGATATTTGTGGTATTTGGATAGTGGTGCTTCCTTTCACATGACGGGAGACAAGGAAATTTTCAGTGACCTAGAGGAGAAAGATCTCTAGATGCATATTGAAATGGGTGATGATGGGCGATACAACACTACCAGAATTGGTACCATTATCTTCCAGAGGAAGTCGGGTAAACCCTTTCAATTAAAAGATGTAATGCATGTACCAGGTTTGAAGAAAAATTTAGTTTCAGTCCCAATGTTGGAGGATAGAGGCTATAATGTTGTTTTTAGTGAAGGAAAAGCTTTCCCGTGACATAAAAAAATAGGACAAGCCAAGAGGATAAGGATTCGAGTTAATAATCTCTACAATTTGGAGGTAGATGGTTGCGAAGCAATGATGGGAAAGGCGGATCAAGTGGTGAGCCAGGATGAGGGCGAATTATGGCACAGGAGATTGGGCCATCTTAACCATGGAGCCTTGAAATTCATGCAACATATTTCTATTTGTCTTCTCAGGGGTAAAATTGCGTAGTCAGACACATGCAAGGGATGTACTATGGGAAAATATGTAAAGGCCACCTTTCATAAGAAGGAAAACTGAGCTTTGGGGATCCTTGAGAGAGTTCACACAGATGTGTGTGGACCATTCTCTGTTGCTTCGACAACAAAACATAAGTACTATGTAATATTTGTTGATGAATTTTCTCGTAAGTGCTGGATCTTCTTCATGCAGAAGAAATTTCAAACATTCTCTAAGTTTCTTGAGTTTAAGTCACTGGTGGAGAAGAGTCGGGGAAGCAAGTGAAGGCTCTTAGGAGCGATAATGGTGGAGAGTACATCTCTAATGAATTCAAGAACTTATGCAGCAAAGAAGGAATTCGAAGAGAACTGATAGCGCCCCATAACCCACTACAGAATGGGGTTGCAGAAAGAAAGAACATAACGATCGTGGGTGCAGCAAGAGAAATGTTGCATGATCAAGGCCTACCGATGCATCTGTGGGCGGAAGCATGCAACACTGTGGTATTTGTGCAGAACCGTTGTCCTCATAGGATACTTGGCACGAATACACCTGAAGTGGATTTCACTAGTAAGAAACCTGATGTTTCACACTTTAATATTTTTGGCTCATTTGTTTATGTGCATGTGACCAAGGATGCCAGGAAGAAGCTGGAATCGACAGTTGAGGTCAGGATTTTTGTGGGGTACACTGAAACACCCCATACTTATCGTGTGTATTTTCCAAACAACAGAATTACTATTGTGTGATGGGATATAAAATTTGATGAGGAGAAAGCCATGCGGTTTTCCCTTAAGAGGGAGTTGGACTTACATGCAGAGGAGGAATTGTTGGTCCCCAAGGATGAGTCTCAAGATGTGGATCAGCCACATGCGGAGGTTCATGGAGTGGAGGAAAACACTCATGTAGAGCCACCCATCAGAAATGGAAGAAAGCGCACTATGGAAGCTGATAGATTGAGACTTGATGTTGCAGAGAATGTAGGAGCCCCTACATCATAGCGCAGACAGAGACAGTATCCTGAACGATTTATTGTATACATGGCTCTTATGAGCAAGTGTATTGTGACTGAACCATCTTCCTTTTAGGAAGTAGTGCAACAACCAACTTGGGTTGATGCAATGGTCGAGGAGTATGGCTCCATTGTCAAGAATAGTGCATGGGAGATTGTCCCAAGACCGGTCGACAAATCAGTGGTTGGATCAAGATGGATCTACAATGTAAAGCAAGCTACTGATGGGAGTGTGGAGAGATACAAGGCCATATTTGTGGCCCAAGGATTCTCACAGATCGAGGGGATAGATTATGATGAGACTTTTGCACCTGTTGAAAGGTAGTCTTTCATAATATCCATCCTTGCACTCTCAGCGCAGATCGGTTGGCACATTCATCGGATGGATGTGGAAACTGTGTTTCTCAATGGGATCATTGAGGAAGAGATGTACATAGAGCAGCCTGAAGGTTTTAAGATCTTCAATAGTGAGTCGCATGTGTGCCGAGTCAAAAGAGCACTATATGGGCTGAAGCAAGCACCCCGTGCTTGGTACACTCGGATAAACAACTATTTCACCGGACTGGGCTTCACCAAAAGTGAAGCAGATGCAAACCTGTAGCAGATTGTGGTTGAGGGTAAGCTATTGATTATTTTTCTTTATGTTGATGATCTAATTTTGACTGGTGATGAGCAGCTGATACACTCATGCAAGGAGGATCTTGCAAGGGAGTTAAAAATGAAGGACATGGGTCTCCTTCATTATTTCCTTGGATTGGAAATATGGCAGCGGGATGGTGAAATTTTTGTGTCTCAAGGCAAGTATGCAAAGGAGATACTGGGTAAGTTTCACATGGAAAGTTGCAAACCCATGGATACTCCTCTTCCAGGAAATTGGAGGAAAGAGGATGGTACTTTTGGAGAGTTAGTGGATGCTACTGTCTACAGGTAGTTAGTTGGTTCACTGATGTATCTAGTGAACACCAGACCAGACATTTTCTACGTAGTTAACCAACTGATTTAAGCAATGGTTAAGCCTACTAAGCTCTTTTGGAAGGTGGGGAAGCATGTTTTTAGATACTTGAAGGGCACATCAGAGTATGGTCTATGGTACAGACGGACAGAGGGAGTGAAGCTCCAAGGCTTCACAGATGCAGATTAGGTAGGAAGTCCATCGGACAGAAAGAGCACATCAGGAGGGATCTTTAGCATCGGATCGACAGTAGTTTCTTAACAGCAGGAAGCAGTGATCCGTGGCACTCAGTTCAGTAGAAGCATAATACATGGCAGCGAGTCAAGCTGCATGTGAGGCTGTCTGGATGAGAAAGATCTTGGTTGATTTGTTTGGTTCTCAGATGGATGTGACAGTGATTCATTGTGATAATCAGAGGTGCATTAAACTCTTGATTAATCATGTGTTTCATGATAGGTCCAAGCACATAAATATCTGGTACCATAATCTCAGAGATTGTGTGCAGAGAAGAACAATGTTGCTTCAGTACATTCCCATGGAAGATCAGGATGCAGATATTCTGACGAAGGCACTCACTAGGAGAAAATTTGAATACCATAGGGACAGGATCGAGGTGAAGGATAATACCTTTCTTGTTTAGAGGGAGTGTTGAGATTCAATAAGAAAATTTTAGCACCCACACCTAGTTGCATTAAGCACCTAAACTAGGGTGGGGCCCACAGTGCTATTTTTAGGTGCATGTTTATTTTTAGTTATCCCTTAATTAGAAATGGACAATAAACTGTAATATATTCTCAATGATAACTTTTAATAGTTATTTGAGTGTGATAAACTTAGTTAGCTAGTGGATTTCGAGTTAGAGGTAGTTGGTGAGGCATGCAGAGTAATTCTAGTTGTAACAGAGTTCGAAGTGCAGTGGTGCATTATTTAATGCAGGTTGTAATCAGTTTAACTCAGTTAAGTGATTTAAACTCAGTTATGCTAGTTGTAACTGCTTAATACACTAGTGAGAGATCAAGTGAATTAAATATTAGTCAATTCACAATCATTGATCTCACATGCAACTAAGGATTTACTATTATTACTTGCATGCATGTCAGATCCAATGGAGACCCAATTAAGATCTAGGTGAAAGGGACTATCAGTTGTAGGATTATTGGGTTGCACACATGAAACCAAACACCCATTGGAATGCCCATGATACTTGCGCAGTCAAGGAAGGCAATAATTCCTATCTTTTACAGATTGCATTCATTAGGGATTGCACAAGAAAGGCAGGTTTTCTAGAGGCAATAAATTGGCTAAGTATTGGTCAGTTTTTGTATGACAGTGTGAGACAATTAGCCGTGTACTGGAGGGCTCTTGTGAAAATAGTTTTCAAATTTAATTGTTTCATGATCCATGCTGTGAATATACAATATAAGATAGTGGGGTTTTGAGCTGTAATCTTTCCCCGGGAAATTATCTTTGTTGTGTTTAATTTGATTCTTCTTTACTTCATGTGATTGGTGATTGTGTTTTTAATTCCAAAAAATATTTTTAGAAGTGATTCAATATTTAACTTTATTACATTGTTAGATCGAGTGAATCCAAGATATACATGCTTGTTGTATAATTTTTACAACAACCACCCACCTCAACCACTAGGTTTCCTATCTCAACACCAAGCTCGATGAGATTGGTTGTGAGCTCTCTAACCAACCTTTTACCATAGTTGTCATTAGCCAAAGTAATTTAGTAGGATATGGGTGTGCCACTAGAAAGGATGACTCTTACAATGGAGTAGGACATTGTTATGATAATCATCACATTAAGTAATAAGAATTTCCCAAAATAGGCGTGAATAAGTTTGTTGATTTTGATCCCACTAGTCAAGTTACCCAAATGGGACATCATTTCTCTCTACACTTTCATACTAATAATTTATGAAACTTAGAGTGGTAGTGTTGTGCTTGGATGAAGAGTGTAGGAAATGGTGGCAATGGCATAAGAAATCATGGAGGATGCATTTCCTACATCCATTTTTTGAAGACCATCTACTCTTGTTTTGGATGAGACACTCATTATTTAGGAAGTATGAATATGTTGTGCAAAACAAGCACAAATATATGTGATTGGAAATTTACATATGGAGTATGTATTATTCCCTTTTTAAAGAATCTTTCATTAACGGTCTTGAGAAGGTAATTAGAGATAAATTCATGATGCAACGCCTAATTACTTTGTTGGAGGCTTGTGAGAGAGCTCGAGAAGTTGAGATGGGTATAAATGCATACACCAAGAAAAACCTTTTTATTTCCCTCTCCCACCATCTTTTGCATTTACTAGCACCCCCTCCCCTATCAACCCTAGAGAATCCAAAAAAATTCACCAAAAGAAGTCACAAAATGCTAATGCCCTCAATTGTGCTATAATTTTATAAATTGATACTTCAAAGGGAATAAATGTAAATAACATAAATTATTCCATGTATATGCATCCTCCCAACAACAATTGAAAGACATTTTAGTATATGAAGGTTTTGAACAAGAATCTGCATACATCACCCTTCCTCCACAAGAAAAAACAACCTTAGAATCCCCTTGTGAGGAACCCCAAATTTCTATCCATGCTTTATCATACATTTTTGTCCCAAAGCTCTAAATATTGGCTTCATCAAGAAAATCAAGGTGATTTTTTTGATTGATAGTCGTAGCACCCACAATTTGTAATAACCCAAAATGGGATCTGCTAGCAAGGCATGACTGGAAAACACATTTTCCAAGAATGGCTACTACAGGATTTGAAACCAGGACCCAGATCCCTTAGATCAATGCATCTAAGACTGAAATCCAAGAGATGGTTCAAAAGAAATCCCTCTAGGTGGGTTAAACAGATCTCCCACACCTAGTTGTCTTCAGAAAGTGCCCGATGAAGGGACTGCAACAATGTATGAACATACCATGGAATAACAATGTTATTTCACAACCATTGACACATGAAGATCTGTATAGCCAAAAAATGTATAATATGGCAGCAAATGTATACAATGCTTGAGGAATCACTCACTCAATCTAGGCAAGAGAGCCTCAACAGAACATGTACATGAAATATGAAATATACTGCTACACTGAGAATGCCCTAGGCTATGATTGCGCAGTCTATAAAGGATGATTGCTACAAAATAATGTCAATACACAAATATGACAATATAAAACTCAAATAAAATAGGGGGAGCAAGATCTCAACCCCTAGAAACAATAATACATCAATCCTTAGAAGGATTGGCTGAAATATACAAAATGGAAAAAATGTTGGAGTTGCAGGGTAGCAACTGCAACTCAAAAAATGGAAATGAATGGAGAAGACTGAAGATGCTGCATCTGATGTCAACATCTCCTCCAATGGATCTTCCAAGTGAAAGGTTGATCCTAACACTGAAGTTCTCACCCTCCAATCAATCAAACCCTCACTACAGATGCTCCATGAAAATAATGCAGTCAATGAGAGGGACTGCGTAGTAGGTGATGAAAAATGGTTGGCTTGATGCCAAGGATAATGGGATTTAGCTCAAAGCTCCTTCACTGATCCTCCAAAGGACAAAGAGACTCCCTCCTCTGAAAAATAGCTGATGGAGTGGTGTTTTAGAACCTCCACTACAACACCCTACAACACAGAATTATCCTGCTTCAGGAATAACGTTGTAGCGGAAGGAGGATGCTTGGCCTCAAGCCTGAATGTGGAGAAAATGAAGAGAAACTCCCTCAAGAGGCCTCTCTTGAAAGAGAAGGAATTCCTAAACAGGAATGCCTTGTGCTAAGCAGCACTGCAACTCTGTTGAACAGCAGGAGAATGCACAAAGTCTAAATAGACAATAAAATCTATAATCATAGCATATGAAAAAATGGCTGCCTTTCCCTCCTTTTAAACACATGAGAGCTCCCTCTCCATGGGTCCCACTCTTTAGGGTTTCCTCCATCAAGGAAACTTCCCTCCTCTTTCTCTGCACTGTCCCACAAGATGCTTTCCACCTCATACTACTGTGTTGCTTGACTTGGTCAAACTTGACCTAGCCCTCTTGCAAATGTCTCCTTTCACAGATGAGGGTGTGAAAACCAGCTCCCATGATGATCCCCTTTCATACTAAGAGGGATTTCATCCATGTTTTTATTATGCATGGGCCTCCTCACCCAATTATTCAACTCCTAAGTGAAAATAGAAAAAATTAATATTCCAATTTATTGTAGGAAAATTTTGGAATATTACAGTCCTCCCCTCCCAAATGTTGCTTGCCCTCAAGAAACTGCAAGGATAGAACTGAGAAGTTTCCCCCAAGGCTTGGAGACTGAAAAGTGTTGGGAAAACATCTTCCCCAATTGGATCCTCCATCCCCAAGCAATCATCCAGACGAAATGAGTCACCTCCCAACATGGCAACTCCTGAAAATCTCCTTCCACCTCAAGCTCCGGAAATGAAGGTGGGCTGAAATTATAATCATTGTAAGCATCATAGCATATCTCATGTTGTCCTTCTCTCCACTTATGGTAAGTGCAGAGCATGTGTTGATCCTGGACTGCAAAAGTATTTCCCTTAATTGGCGAAGTGAAGAACAATCCTCCAAAGATTCCTCCTCCAACATTGAAGAACAAGTTGGCCCCAAAATGTTTCATCCATGATTAATAGGACATGATCACCATAGATCATCCTAATGAGAAGTTTGCTGAAGGTTTGACGTGATGATACATGATACAAACAATGCCTCAAAAGGACACAGCGCAGTCTCATCCACTGCAACATCAGAAAATAGTATGGCAAGTAACATACAAGAATCATCACATCTACTAATGAATAGTAAATGGTTGAATGTGTCAACAATACATGATAAAATACTTGCCCATGGTTATACAATGGATGGCTATCAAACTCATGGCCCACCCAAAAAGAAAACAAATGTGTGGTTGTGGTGGCCATATCTCCTCCCATGCTCCCTTTAGAACATGTAGTGCAGAAAATGTGGGAATTCTCTCCCCTCAAGGACACATCCAACTCATGTGTCAATCTCCCAATCATGCTCTCAACAAGAATAGAAACAATATCAGAAAATGTAGACATGATCAGTACAAGAATGAAGGAAATACTAATGGTTTCATGTGGTGCTTGAAGATACCAACAATCTCCTATGTGTGTACGACGCAGTTTTGCAAATTGCTGCTTCAGAAAAGTACAAGGAAAAATGTTTCTTGTTACAAGGTTAATCATGTATGTCATCATATGGCAAGTAGTAGGATATAAAATTTGAACATACATGTAATGAGAAAACATTTGCCCAAGGCCACATAAAACATGGCTACCTCCATCATATAGTTTGGCCAAAATAAGATCATGGAGCAATGTGAAAAGCTTGCCCCCTTGTGGAGAAATGCACTGCATAGTAATGGTAAGAGTATACAAATAAATGAATATAAAAACAAACTTCCTACCATATGCCGGAAGTAAGATGATACATGGATCCATGAGTGAGTCCTCCATAGTGTTTTGGCATGCTATGAAGATGAATGGACCATGCACTACAAGAAGATCATCCTTCTCATGCTTGGAAACCCAAGTCAAGAAGAATATGTCATAGTGATAGATGTCTCTATCAACTATTCTGTCATCCTCACCTATTCCTTGTTCATCAAGTGCACCCAATTTGAAGTGATCCTGGGGACACTCCATCCATAATTCCCTGCTCCAAAGTGCCAGCGCTGTGAGCTCACGTAGATAGGCTCCTGTCAATACATAGCTTTTTTCTTTGACGTGCTCCTTGTCAAAGACTCCTCTAGTAATGTTGCTGCAAGTATGGAATACCTCCAAAGATGGGAGTGCTTCTGAATCATACAAAGCTAAGGAGTAGCCCCTTTGCACGATGAGAGTGCCCTCTTCTACTCCTGCAACATCACCCAACATGTGAGAGCAATTTTTCCCATGCTCTCTCAAAAACAACTCAAGCAACCAAAGTGCTTGCTGCCTCCTTATGCTCCCATCATACAACTCATGTGATGAAGACACAATGAATGATATGAGTATCACATCAACACCATGCATCCATACTACATGCTGCCCATTAATGATGCAAGCATCCTACCATCCCTCCTCCATCCCCATCCTCCTAGGAAGAGGACATGCCAAGTGATGGCCAAACTCCTTCAAGAGGAGCCAGCGCAGCAAATTCTCCTGCTACCCGGTATCATAAATGTGCAAGTAGCTCACCAGCTTCTTGCTCTCCATCCATATCCACTCAACCAACTGTGGATGTCTCCTTCCATCCTCCAACTTGGTACTCCTCCCATGAGGGCTATCATCATCCCAAATCAGATTTCTGTACTTCATGGTATTTTGAAATGAAATCTTCCCAAGGATCAATTTGATCCCATAACGATCCAAATAGGTGGTAGGAAAAAACCTCCCATCATGTTGTGCATGGCTCAAGGGATGTCCATCAAAAGCATGAGAGATGTTATCCATCCGAAGATGTCCTCCATCATCTATTTGCTCCGATGAGAAGGGAAGAACCTCCTCAAACTATTGAAGAATCTTGCACTCCATGATGTGTGGGAGTGCACCTGAGATCTCCCCGAGGATGCTTGGCCTCAAGCTTGAATGTGGAGAAAATGAAGAGCAAATCCCTCAAGAGGCCTCTCTTGAAAGATAAGGAATTCTTAAACAGGAATGCCTTGTGCTAAGCAGCACTGCAACTCTGCTGAACAACAGGAGAATGCACAAAGTCTAAATAGACAATAAAATCCATAATCATAGCATATGAAACAATGGCTGCCTTGCCCTCCTTTTAAACACATGAGAGCTCCCTCTCCATGGGTCCCACTCTTTAGGGTTTCCTCCATCAAGGAAACTTCCCTCCTCTTTCTCTAAGCTGTCCCACAAGATGCTTTCCACCTCATACTTCTGGGTTGTTTGACTTGGTCAAACTTGACCTAGCCCTCTTGCAATTGTCTCCTTTCACACATAAGGGTGTGAAAACCAGCTCCCATGATGATCCCCTTTCATACTAAGAGGTATTTCATCCATGTTTTTATTATGCATGGGCCTCCTCACCCAATTATTCAACTCCTAAGTGAAAATAGCAAAAATTAATATTCCAATTTATTGTAGGAAAATTTTGGAATATTACACAATTCTATCTGTAAGAGAGTGGTTGAAGAAACCCATTGTTATGTCCATTAAATGTATAAATTTGAAATTATGATAGCTAATGGAGGATTGATGTAACATGCTGGCTAATGTGAAAATGTGAAACTTTCAAATGGGATATTTTAAATTCAAATCTTTCATGTTTTATATGGAAATGTGTGGTTGTGATGTAGTTCTTGGTGCAAAATGGTATCACACATTGAGTCCCGATACCAAGGGTTTCAGGGAATTATACATTGGATTTAATAGGTACAGGCATAGACATACACCCATTGGGGATTAATTTAAAGTCCCTTGAATTATTAGCTCTCACCATATGGAGAATTTATCGAAGAAATGCCACTCCAACATTATTGTATAGTTCAATGCCATACAATTCATGGACAACCCTTCACAGGAAATTCATCCTAATTTGTATATGGTCATGAATAAACATCAATAGGTGTTTTAAATAATCTAGTGCATGATCATGGAATTCCCTTAGTCCTAACTAGTCAATAACCCAATATGCATCTTTATATGCCCCTTTTTTCATAAAAAATTGGAATGGAAAAGATTTCTAGGAACCCTTGGAAGTTGGAGCCATAGGTCCTACTATAGGCCCTTACTCAACACCCATGGTTATGGTATTGAAAAAAGAAGGTAGATGGTGCATGTGTTTATATTTCATGGTTCTCAATTAGTTGACCATCATTTAGATAAATTTCTCACTCCACTTATCAATGATCTCTTGGAAGAGATTCATGGAGCCAAGTTCTTCACTAAATTGGACCTTCACTCAAGATACTACTAGATTGAAATGAAGTTGGTAAACATCTCGAATATTTCCTTCTACATTCATGAATATCATTACGAGTTCTTAGTGATGTCATTTGGATTTTGTAATGCTCCATCCACATTTAACAGCCTTATGATTTTTTTTTAACCCTTATTACAAAAATTTATGTTTTTATTCCTCAATGATAACTTGATATACAACAAAACTTGGGACTCGCATGTGGAGCTTATTAATAGAGCCTTGACACTCTAAGACCACTAGTTGTTCCTTAAACATTCCTAATGTTATTCCGGGGCTTCATAGTTTGAAAAATTGGGTTAGATTAAGCTATGTGCAAGTTGATCCAAAGAAAGTTGTGTCTATTTATGATTAGCCATATCCCAAGACCTTGAAATATTACATGGTTTCTCAAGACTTACGAGCCATTACAAGAATTTTGTGAAGAATTATTGATCAGATTTGGATCAGGACCTAAGTGATAGCTCAAATTTCAAAGTGTTCAAAAGTGTGTCAAACCTGAGCGATCGAATAGATCTCTTCTTCCTGATTCTGGCGCCGTGCACAGTTCGAAAAACCGACATCATATGAAGAAGTTATCGCGATTTGAAAAGTCCAGTAAATTACAAATTTTTGACGTTTGACCAGGGTTGATTGGTCAAAGGTACAATCAGCAAAAAGAATATTCTAGGGAATATTCCAATAATATTCCCTTTGGGCCAATTGCAAAAGGACATGTGGCACAATCCGATTTGATGTATGGTTTTTGAAGGGCCAATTAAAGGGTGATATGTGGCTAGCCCTGAGGTGGCCACGTGTCCCTGAGACTGCATTACAAAATTTTGGTGGAGCGGACAGGGTTTGACCGTGAGACCTCCCTCTAGGCACATGGGTGGCTTACCAACCGCTCTATACATTTGATCTTAACCTTAATGTTTACGGCTTCTATTTAAGATTTAAAGGTTTCGTATGCGGGGGAGCGGAGGGGCCAACCCCTCCCCCATAGGACCACGTCCATGACGCAAGGGCTAAAACCCGAAGGCAAACACTAACTGATAGTCCTGTGTGGAGTGATCACATGGCGAGGTTACAACAAATGCTATCTCTGATGGTTTAAACCTTCAGAATTTTCCACAGCCGCCAACGTAAATGTCGCTATGTCACATGGAAATGTTAGTGGCAATTTTAACTCCGTGGTTTTCGTTAACCATCCACCATAACTAGAGTTTCAAACAGTCAAACCACAGTTTATCACGCGGATTCCGCCAAACAGTTAAGTTAGCCACGGGTTTGGGGTTGGCATGTGGTCACCTTAACCGCCACCATTAAATGCTGTGGTTTTTCAGGCAGAGGTTTAGAGCCAGCACAATATTTTGAGTGGGAATAATTATTCTAACTCCATTTAAACTGAAGTTCTCCACATTTAGTGGAGTTGTTCTAGGTGAAACTGGACAAATGAGTTGGAGACTCATTTTTCGACCATTCTGGGAGTGGGAATAGTCAATTTAGACTTTCTTGGACATTCCAGAGCCATTGGTGAGGTTTTCATAGCCATAAGAGAACTTCTGAGTGTGATTTAGCTTCAGATAAGTTCCAAGGGCCACTAGGGCCACTAGGAGCCAGCCGCAGAATGAGACTTAGCCAGGGCAGCTGGAGGCCATTCTCAGGAAACCAATAGTCAATTTTGGATGTTTCAGACATTATAGAGCCATTGGTGAGGTTTTCATAGGCATATGAGGACTTTTGAGCATGATTTTTCTTCAAATAAGTTCTAAGGACCACTAGGGGCCACTAGGGGAATGAGGCATAACTAGAGAAGCCAGAGACCATTCTTAGCAAACCAGTAGTCTATTCTGACTATTTTGAACCTTATGAATCCAATGATGGGATTTTCAGAATATTTTTGAGACTTCTGAAGGCCGAGGTGCTTCAGAGAAGTTTCAAGTGAGCCTAGAGCCAGAGGGTGCCACCAAATGTTGGGGGCGTAACGAGAGCAGCCAGAGGCCAATTTCAACAAGTGAATAGTCTATTATGACTATTTTGGACATTTTGAATCCGTTGAAGATATTTTTAGAGCCATTTGTAGAATTCTAGAGCAGAAGAAGCCACATGGAAGTTTCGGGGAGCCACTAGGGCTACCAAGGCCACCAGGAGTTGGAGGCCTAAATTGGGGAGCTAGAGCTCATTTTGAGAAAATGAACAGCCTATTTTGGATGTATGATATATGATGGAGATAGTAGAAAATGTTTTAGGGACAGAAAAGGACTTCTAATGGAGTTAGTGCCACAGATAATCTTAGTGAAAGTTAAGGGCACCAACAGAAGAGGTCAAGTCAAAGGATGCCTAGGTCCATTTCTAGAGAGATAGTTGCCATTCCAGGGGTATGATGGTATTATAAACCCATTGGTATAGGAAAAATAACCATTGGAGTTAATTTTTACAACTTATAAAAGAAATTTTCCATCATAATCCCAAAGAGCCAAGTCAATTGACAAAAGCTCAAGGAGACGTAGCCCAAGACATACGGGTGAAATCCTTTATTAAATTTGCTGTTATGTGTGGATGTTTAATTTTCTACAATTTATACTTGTTGTACATGCTTTTTGTCAGCACAAATTTTTTTTAATTCCTCACACATAAAACCTTAAAATAGTTAAAAACACATACACCTGAATCAAGAATTCAATTCCGCACTATCAAGTATAAGCAAGATCTTAATTTGTTTTAACTGAGTGGGAGGTGCTTGCATAGAATAGCAAGTCATCCACCCATTTTAGATCAGGATGGTATCAGAGCACTAATTTTATTGCTTGACAGAGCACAAGGTTGCTTGCTTGCTTGTTTGACTTGAAGGGTGTTTAGCAATGCAAAGAATTTAATTGTTTGCAAATTGACTTATGCTTAGTTTGAGTTCGCTAGAGGTGAAGGGGAGCTACTGCTAGCTAAGTCTAGAAGAGGAAAAGAAGGAAGAAGGCTGAAAGCATCCTCCTTACCCAAAGGAACTCAAGGCAACCCTTGAAGTACAAGAGGGATTGTTTGTAAAAGAGGCTGCTTGAAGAAGAGCTTGAATCTACAACCATATTGTTAAGAAGCTTTGTCAATTTTTTTTGAAGCTTTGTGAATTTTTGTTGAAGTTTTTTAATTCATTTACATAATTATGACAACTTCATCAAGTGAGGTTTCAAAATCCTCCTCCTTTGCAAGACTCTTTGATAAAGAGATGAAGCAATACTTATACATCTTGAAGGATATGGTGCAAAGTCTGTATGAAGATGGAAAGAAAAGCACTAGACCTCATGAGAAATTGGTTGCTATGAAGCAAGAGAAAGAAGGACTTATTCAAAAAATGCATGAGATGGAGATGCAGCTCGATCATTGCCAAGAGGCCTTAACCAAACACATGCTTGAAGTAGAGGTAAATCACTCAAATTTGTCTTAAATTTCCTCTTCAGATAGATGTGTAGGTTCATTTGAAAAACACACTAGAGGGTCCAAGTTAATGTTAAAAATGGGCTATGAAGGCAAATGTTTGGTTCTAATTGATGACGTCAATCAGAGTTCATTTAATGTCAACCCAAGAAGGTAAACTTAGAAGTGCTTATCTAAAATATATAGATCTAGAAAGATTCCTAATTTGTCCAAGATCTTAAAGTTCCCTTACAAGAACATATTCATCAAGATCTCTTTCACCAACTAATCAAACCTAGATCTAACAATTGTCAAGATCCTAAGGTTCTCTTACAAGAACACTTGAATTTTAGGATATCCTCCAATATTAGAACATTTAACAAAACTTAAAAGCTGAAATGAAACAAACCTAAATCTAATAATTGTCTGAGATATTATAGTTCTCTTACAAAAACACTTTTAGATAAGATCTTTCCAATATTAGAACATTTAACAAAACTTAAAAGCTGAAATCAAACAAAAACATAAATTAAGTTATACCTAAAATAAGAAAATAAGCATGCAAGTGAGGCCATGGGGGCCCTCCATAACTCCACAAGCACACCACTTCAAAGGAGACTCGAATGTAGAAGCAAAATATAAGTATGATTTTTTATTTCAAAATCTCCATTACAAACCAACTCTAAGGCTACAACTCTAAGCTTCTAAGATTACATACTCCAAAATTCTAAGATTACAAAACTTCAAGATTACAAATGGAGGAGATTGTTCTCCTATTTATACAATGGGATGAGTAACAAACTCATAATGATCATCCACTAATCTCTCTTTAGTTCCATACATCTCTCAACCATCTAGACACATAACCCCCTTTTGTCCTTGATCTTCTCCATGAGGTTTATCTTCTCAAATTCGAATTTGATCATTCAAGGCCACATAAAGGTGTCTTGGAAGCTTCCTTGGCACCTACACACGTCACAAAAACAATCCACTTTCCATATATGAAGTAAAATATATTATTTTCTAATATTTAATCAAGAATTTCTCTTAAAAATGCTTAAAAATAAATAATATTTGGAAGATATAAATGAGACCCATTAATGGTGAATAATAGGGAAAATGGAGTGACAAGGTGGTGGATAATGAGTGATATAATGGAATCATAGGTGAAAAATGTATGGTAATGAGTGATATTTGCATGACATTTTGAAGCCCAAACAACAAGGGTCTAGGCAAACATGCACAAGGCATGATAGAGCCTATTATGGTTGAGGAAAGGCCTAAGAAGTTTGGTCTAGGCTATGTTCAATATTATGGAAAAAACTCTACAACCATGAAGGCACTTAAGACATTTCCAAGAAGAACTTTTGTTGCAAGTTCAAACCCACAAACATGTCAAGTTTGTATTCAAGATGAATATCATTGTGTGAAACCCATGTTGCAACAAGATGTTTGTAGACATGCAACTTATGGCGAGCAAGAGAGTTTTGACAGCTATCAAGACATGAACATTGATGTAGGTTTTCAAAAGGGAACTAGAACCTCTACAAGTTCATCTCCTCAAGAAGGTAAGAAATATGGACATGCAAAGAAATATTCGAGGTATAACTCTTCCCATAGTCAAGTTGTTGATGATTATATTAAGCATGACAATTATGCATGCATGAAGAGAAGAAGAGTTGTTGTTCCTATTGTGGTTTGTGCAACCATGAAGTTTAAAAATGCTGGAAGAGAATCAAGGCATACAAGAAACAGTTGAAGAGAAGGAAACTTGCTCAAAAGATGAAAAATACTTGCACACATTTCCAGAAGAAGGGACATGTCATTGCCCAATGTTGGACACTACATCCAACTAATCATCCCAAGCATTTGAAGAAAGAGGATAAAAATACTGGTGAGAATGGAACCAAAGATTCTATCATCGATGTCAGACCAAATGTTTAGCAACAAAACTCGCCATGGAAGTGGCTTGGTAAGAAGTGGTTTGACTTCTTGACCCAGTAAGACATACATTCATTTGTACATATGAAAATTTCAGTCATGTATGCATGTATTTCTATTGTAATCTTACGTTTGTATGAGCTACCTTTGATCGATGATCAAGGACATGATTTTCAACTACCTTCAATTGAATATTTCTCACCAGAAATTTCTGGGTGAGTTCAAAGAGGATACAATTCTTGACAGGAGGACAAGAGTATCAAAGAGGGGAAGTGTTGACTACCTTCGAGTTGGGGCTCAAAGGCACTAAGCCAAGAAAGGGAAAGTGAATGGAGGTTGGAAAGGTGAGGGAGTTGTACTCTCATCTAATGAACATGTATTCAAGTCTTTTTGGGTCCAAAAGATTCCTAATGGGGAGGAGAGATCAGATTTGGATTAGGACCTAAGTGATAGCTCAAATTTAAAAGTGTTCAAAAGTGTGTCAAACCTAAGAAACCGGATAGATCTCGTCTTCCTGATTCCGGCACCACAAACGGTTCGAAAAACTGACACCGTATGAAGAAGTTATCGTGATTTGAAAAGTCTAATAAACTACAAATTTTTGACATTTGACCAAGGTTGACTGGTCAAAGGTACAATCAGCAAAAATAATATTCCCCAGAATATTCCCTTCAGGTCAATTGCAGGAGGACATGTGGTGCAATCTAATTTGATGTATGTTTTTTGAAGGGCCAATTAAAGGGCGACATGTGGTTGGCCCTAAGGCTGCCACGTGCCCCCGAGACTGCGTTACAAAATTTTGGTGGAGCAGACAAGGTTCAACCGCGAGACCTCCCTCCGAGCACGCGGGTGGCTTACCAACCACTCTATACATTGGATCTTAACCTTAATGTTTTCAAATTCTATTTAAGATTTAAAGGCTTCATATGCGGGGGAGCGGAGGGGCCAACCCCTCCCCCATAGGACCACACCCATGACGCAAGGGCTAAAACCTAAAGAAAAATGTTAACTGACAGTCCCATGTGGAGCGATCACATAGCGAGGTTACAATAAATGCTATCTCTGACGGTTTAAACCTTCAGTATTTTACACAGCCGCCAGCGTAATCATCGCTATGTCACATGGCAATGTTAGTGGCAACGTTAACTCTACAGTTTTCATTAACCATCCACCATAACCAGAGTTTCAAACAATGAAACCACGGTTTATCACGCGGATTCCGCTAAACAGTTAAGTTAGCCTCGGGTTTGGGGTTGGCATGTGGCCACGCCAACCACCAACATTAAATTCTGCGGTTTTTTAGGCAGAGGTTTAGAGCCAGTGCACTATTTTGAGCGGGAATCACTATTCTAACTCTAGTAAAACTGAAGTTCTCCACATTTAGTGGAGTTGTTCTAGGTGAAACTGGACAAATGAGTTGGAGACTCATTTTTTGACCATTGTGGGAGTGTGAAAAGTCAATTTCGACTTTCTTGTACATTCCAGAGCCATTGGTGAGGTTTTTAGAGCCATCAAAGGACTTTTGAGCGTGATTTAGCTTCAGAGAATTTCCAAGGGCCACTAGGGCCACCAGGAGCCAACAACGGAATGAGGCCTAACCAAGGCAGCTAGAGGCCATTCTCAGAAAACCAATAGTCAATTTTGGATGTTTCAAAAATTTTGGAGCCATTGGTGAGGTTTTCATAGGTAGTTGAGGACTTTTGAACATGATTTTTCTTCAGAGAATTTCTAAGGGCCACTAGGACCACCAAGGGCCACCAGGAGAATAAGGCATAACCAGAGCAGTCAGAGACCATTCTCAGCAAACCAGTAGTCTATTATGACTATTTTAAACCTTATGAATCCAATGATGGGATTTTCATAAGCTTTTGGAGAATTTTGAAGGCCGAGATGCTTCAGAGAATTTTTCAGTGAGCCTAGAGCCATAAGGTGCCACCACGTGTTGGGGGCGTAACCAGAGCGACCAGAGGCCAGTTTCAGCAAGTGAATAGTATATTATAAATATTTTGGACATTCTGAATCCATTGAAGGGTTTTTCAGAGCCATATGGAGACTTCTAGTGCCGAAGATGCCATAGGGAAGTTTCGGGGAGCCACCGGGGCCATCAGGAGTTGGAGGCCTAGATTGGTGAGCCAGAGCACATTTTGAGAAAATGAACAACCTATTTTGGATGTATGATATATGATGGAGATAATAGAAATGTTTTTAGGGATAAAAAAGGACTTCTAAGGGAGTTAGTTCCACAGAGAAGCTCAGGGAAGATTAAGGGCACCGATAGAAGAGGTCAAGTCAAAGGGAGCCTAGGTCCATTTCCAGAGAGATAACAACCATTCCAGGGGTATGATGGTATTCTAAACCCATTGGTACAGTGAAAATAACCATTGGAGTTAAGTTTTACAACTTGTAAAATAATTTTTCCATCATAATCCAAAAGAGCCAAGTTAATTGACAAAAGCTCAAGGAGACGTAGCTCAAGACATATGGGTGAACTCCTTTATTAAATTTGTTTTTATGTGTGGATTTTTAATTTTATGAAATTTATACTTGTTGTACATTATTCTTATTAGCAAAAACAAATGTTTAATTCCTCACACATAAAGCCTTAAAAAATTAAAAACACATATACCATAATCAAGAGTTCAATTCCGCACTATCAATTATAAGAAAGATCTTAATTTGTTTTAACTGAGTGGGAGGTGCTTGCATAACATAACAAGTCATCCACCCATTTCAGATAAATTATAGCAAAAATTATGCCCCCATTTATATGGAATTAACCCAACAATAATTCCTTTTCAACTTTAGAGTAAGGCTTGTGCACTCTATCCATCTTATAAGTGTCTGATTCCAATAAGACTTTTATCTTGGATTATGATGCATTAGGTAGAGGTATGAAAGTGATGTTGATGAAAAAATGGTGCCCCTTTGCATTCACCAATAAGTAATTATATGATAGAAATTTAATTAGATCCACCTATTAGAAAGATAAGGTGACCATCCTTCATGCAATTATTACTTGGTGTACATATCTCATTGAGAGTTTCTTATAAATCAATACCAATCATCATGATTTAAAATATTCTTGGACATAGGTTATCATATATGGAGCAACAAAACTAGGTTATTGAATATGCTTAGGTATGATTGTAATAACATATATACAAAATGCAAACAAAACGTGGTGTTTTATTATTTATCACAAAAATACGAGGGAGGATCTCTCTTTTCATTATCCTTACCACACCTGATCGGTTCACATAGGTCGATCAAGAATGGATGGAAAAATGATACTATGGTTCAACTCATTCAAAGGCTATAAGAGGATCCCAACCCCCCTAGGGGATATACATTATGGAAAGATACCTTAAAGTATGACGATCATATTTTTTATTACAAAATTTTCCTTTAAAATAGCGGGTCTTAAAATAGTTGCATTCATCGCGAATTGTAGGCCACTCTAGCTTTCAAAACAATTATGAATGAGATAATTGCTCCTTCTTTTAATAAGGCATGAAAAAAAACATCTAAGATTTTTTAGATTCATGTGATGATTATTAAGGAACAAGGGTGAGATGGTGGTGACTCATGGGACCTTGCAACCACTATTGATACCAATCAGTATTTGGTCTAACATTTCCATGGATTTTATTACAGGCTTCTCAAAAACATGCAACAAATCGGCCATCATGGTGGTAGTCATCCACCTTTTCCTATATGGTAGCTCACTTTTGTGCCCTCTCACTCATTTACACCCTCTACAGTTACACAAGTTTTAATGGATCAAATCTTTAAGTTACATGGAATGTGCACTTCCATTGTGTCAAATCAAAGTCCCACATTCACTGATAAATTCTAGCAAGAGCTATTTAAAATTCAAGGTTCACAATTGAAAATTATACCATTTTCTATCCTCAAACTGATGGTAAAAAAGGTGGTTAACAAGTGCTTGGAAACCTATATGAGATGGTTTACTTAAGAAAGGAACACCAATGGACATAATGGACATAATGGTACAATACTTTTTATCATGACACTACCATAATGACAAACCGTAAATTTGTTTATGGCCAAGAAACTCTTATGATGTTGTCTATGGACAAAAAATTATAGGTTGTGGCTTCATATTTAGTTAGCACATATAATATTTATGAAGCATATATCACCCTTCACACCAAAGAAAAATTTTGCATGCACTTAAGGAAAATTTGGTTCTTGATCAAAATAAAATGAAGCAATAAGTGAACCAACGTCGTGCAATTGTTGTTTTGTAGAAGGAATTAGGTGTTTCTTTACATTCAACCCTTTAAATATACATCTCTAAAAGAGAAGGCCACTAGAAGCTTGCATTGGAGTTCTATGGCCCCTATTAGATCCTCTAGTACATCAGACAAGTTGATTGCAAATTAGTTGTTCCATCCCATGACACAACGATACATCCAATCTTTCATGTGTCATATTTGAAGAATCTAGTTGGATTGAATCACATGGTATAAGCTAGTGACTAATAACTTGATGAAGAAAGCTCCATTTAACCATTACTAGAACTAGTATTAGCTACCAAAGAGTATTTACTGTGCTAATGAATTGTCTAAGAAGTATTGATCCAATGGAAAGAAATGTAACCAAAATATGCCACCTTGGAATAAACAATGGTTTTATGAAAATTTCCACACCTTAGCCTTAATGATGAAATTTCTTATTAATGGGAATAAATTGCTATGGACTTACCCTAATGATATGAAAATGGAGGAGTAACTTCTTCTCTAAAAAATTGACCGTCCTCTCATGCTTTGCAAGTAAACAAAACGGGCCTTAATGTAAACAAGTTTTATAATCTCTTCAAGGTGATGAATTAGTTTTCACATTAAATTTTAAAAAGTAACTCATTTACATGAAACTCAAAATGGAAAACATGAAGAGTAGAAAAATATAATATGATGATGAAGTTCACCCCTTATGGGCTACGTCTTCGGGCTTGCTTAAGATAGCTAGACCGCTATATTTATTTCAGTGGTAAAAGAGTACATGCAAATTGTTGAAAATTTAATGGCTTGTTTCCCCTACAAGGAAAAATTCTCATGAAAATAATTATCACTCCAAAAGTATGCCCCCTACAACAATTCATGAAAATTTCAACATGAAAAGCACTCACACATCAAGTGCTTGTACTCCACCGAAAAACCAAGCATAACATGTACAAAAACTCCACATTGAAATAACGAAAAGATCTCTCAAAAACACATAATGAGAAAAGATAAATAAGAGTTGCACCATAGAAGTCACATCTATTGCAAATAAAATAATAAGGTTGTAAACCCCTTACAAGGTTCTCTCCATGCTCAAAATGCCTTCAAAACTACATCAAACCGTTAATTGTTTCTAGCACTGAAATACTCAATCCTGCAAAAAGTCCTTCCAAAAGTGCTCCAATAAGAAAACTGAGGCTACGAATGGATTCAGAATTCCCAAAAAGCTCTATTTGGGTGTTATTTGAGCTCTTATTGGGCTCAAAAAAATTAAAAAGTGAACAAGTTATGCCTCCTTGAACAACTTCTGTTATTCGTCCCTCAATTTGACATAATCCCCTAACTATGCGACATTTTCTCCCTTTAAACAATTTAGGAGGTGACAATTTTGCCTGCAAATAGTGCATTTTTTTGCTTTATTAATTTTCTCAATAACCCCTCTAAGTGAAAAATTAGGGCCACATGGGTGCATACGCCCAGGGGTTGGGGCCAACTGTCCACCCCTGCTGACCAAGCGTCTCCACCTGCTGCTGCTAGTCACACTGGCAGCCGAAAATCATGGGTGGGGCCTGACGGTCTACTCCTCCTCCGTAGCGCTTCCCACATGGTCATAACCTCTTGATGAGAACCAAGGGCTAGGACCAATGACCTGCCATCACTGCTCGTGCCTCTAGTGGTCATATGGGTGTCCTAAAACCTAGGGTCGGGGATACCATCCCGCCCTTCTCCACCAAGCGCTCAACCATTAGGGGAATTTTGAGGTCTAAAATGGACCTCCTAAGGAAATTATAAAATAATATTGGAAACAATAAAATAATATTAGATTACATCATCAAATTTTAGAGGGAAAAAAGAAAAATAATTTTTTCAACTCGTATTTTCAACTTGTCTCCCTATGGCTTTACTCAAATTTCGAGTGGATGTAGAATTTGATTCCTCATCCATGGATTACCCATGTTCCATACTTTCGATGGACCCTACTACATAGAAAATGAGAAATACATGAAACATGTGATTGCAATCATTTTTTTTTCATGTATTTCTTGTTTTTCATGTAGCAAGGTCTATCAAAAGTATGCAACATGGGTACTCCTTGGATGAGGAATTAAATTTTGCATCGAAAGAGTACTCCTGATCGAAATTTGAGTAAAAAATTAATGAGATAAGTTGAAAATACGAGTTGAAAAAGTAGTTTTATTATTTTATTATTTTTTTAATACTTTTATTTTTTTACTCCAGAAATGGTGAATCATCCCCCATGGTTGACATTATCATCTTGAATCCTATTGGTTCTTATAAAGTTTATTTTTGTTGTACATTTTTCTTAGGAGGCCCATTTTAGATCTCAAAATTCCCCTAATGTGTATCTTCCAAGGGTCATATGGTTGACATTGTGACCAGGGGCTAGGGCTAGTCCCCACCCCCTTTGACTATCTCCTTCATCACTGGTATTGTGGATAGTTGTAATATTCTAAATCTGGAATTTTCTGCTCCATCGTGAATACCTTTAAGATATTCCAATTTCTTCTTCAGTGAGCTATCACAAGTCCATTTCAGAGATTGACTGTTGGGGCATTTACAAGATATGACTCCTTCCAAAGAAGGGAGAAATCCTGAGGCTAGCTAGCCCTTCACAGACTTTGCCTATGGATATGCAATATTCCACTTTCGGAATTTCTGCTACAGGGTCCTTGAGGATGATGTATAAGGTAGCTGCTGAAAAAATAAGACAAACCACTGCTGGAATGCCTTAGAATAATCAACATACAACTCCTATGTAGAATATGAGCTCAAAGAAATACATCTAGATGGGTTATTCAGATCTCCCCAAACTAGATCTCTAAAACAAGGCTCAATGAGAGAGCTACAACAATACACAAAAAATCAATCTGAAACTCTGCAAATATGAATGTATCATGAGAGGGTAAATACTACAGCCATCATCATATTAATATCTCAACAATATTATACAGAAATATCATGAGGAACAAGGCCCTCAATCTTTTAGAACCAACCTCCAATGAATAAGCAGTGTAATACATGAGATGCTGCTGCTGCACAAAATGTCGGAGGGCAGTGACTACGTAGTCTCTATGAGAGATGTAGCTGATGAATACATATAAAATGATAATGTAGCTGAAAGATACAAGAAAATGGCCCAACAGAGGAAAATGGGCTAAATATGGGATTTCTAGCCAATCTCAGGGAGATTGCTAGAAATGCCGGATAAAATACAATAGTGACAAACAAATTGTCACTGCAACTAAAACCAAATGAATATGAGGCTGTGGATGATCTGAAATGCGGATGCCCTCCTCTGATAATGCCCTCAAGGGAAAAGGGGTTGATCCCCTTTACTCAAAATCACACCTCCTGATGAGTCCAAGAATCTCCCTCAACACTGCCTCCATGAAATAACGCAATTTCTCCAAGTGACTGCGTAGTGGGAGATGATGAATGAGTGGCTTGATGCCACAGATCTGAAATATGGTCCAAGAGCCCTCTCTACAGCTCCTCCAATGAAGAGATCACTCCTCCACTGAAAAACCAAGTAAGGAAAGACTCTCTGAGTTCCTCTGCTGCTACCCCAACACACAGCACCATCCTGCTACAGGAATAATGCTACAGCTGAAGAAGTGAGCTTGGCCAAATGCTGGGATGAGGAAATGCAGCTCAAATCCTCTCCTCCCATGAGGAAGAGGTGGGGGATCCCCTCCCGGGAACACCCCCAGTGCTCAAGAGCACTGCAATCCTGCTAAACAGCCCGGATGTGCAAGTCCTTGGCCTCACAATGAAATTTCTGAATCAAAGCATGAACCAAATGAGCTGCTCCTTCTTTCTTATAAAGCAAATTAACTCTCTCTCACCATAGGTCCCACAATTAGGGTTTCCATTCACTTTTGAATTCTTTCCCTCCAAAAACTGCGTTGTCTTCTAAAGCAAGCCACCCCTCTAAGGCAGCGCTGTTGACTTGGTCAAAGATGGCCAACTCAATGTGATCCTCATCATGTTCACACCATTAGGTGTTTATTTCAACTGCTTATTTATCCTCCTTCCTCATAAGGAGTGTTATTTCTCTATCACCAAGGGGTTAAGGGGTCTCCTTACCCATTTTATTAAGTGAAAATAAAATATGCCACTATAATGTTCCATTTTAGCTTGAGGCTAAAATTGGGAACATTACAACGGTGTTGTAACCAGGGGCTAGGGCTAACACCCAACCCCTCTCCCCCATATGTGAAACTGTTCAAATTTAAATATAACCCAAGACTTTAATAGAGTAAGAACCATCTTTATGGTGAGAGGATAAGGCGTTGAGGTTGTGTACAGTAGGTATGGGGTTTGACCCCCGCCGAGGCCTTCGAACTTATTAACAAAACTTTTTCCAATGATGAGGTGCCACATGGCAGTCTCCAGTTGGGCCATGTGGCAACCTCACACGAACCAATCAAATGATGCCACCACATATTATACGGAGTCGACACTTGATGAGATGTGATTAGTCCACCATATGCCCAGTTGGCATGCTGAAATCATCATGACATTAGTAGTACGGACTTCCCAGTCAACACACCTGCAATTTTTTTTTTTTTTTGTAAAAAACTTCAGAACATCATAAATTTTTCATACAATGTTGGTTTGAGGCGATTAAAGCATCATTGGAATTAGAAAAACAAACACTACAACTTAATGCCATTTTTAGGAGATTCTGGGCATTTTCATTTTTTTAGCCTAATTTTGATCTTCAAATCATACCTCCCCACTAGGATTTTTTGGACCCCAAGGTCCTCTTCTTATATCCCACCAACCAATGGCTTCTTTCTTTTCTAGTGCATGGAATCTAGAGGTGCCACACCTCACCCCAAGTGCATTAACAATGATTCACCCCCTGCTAGGGAGTCCATAATCCACCGTGCTAACAATGCATTGTCCAACTATCCTTTGCTCTAGTCCTTCATTTCTTCTACTTCAAGAAGATCTCTTCCCAATATGTTATAGGGATCCAAATTAGTTATCTCAACCCTCAACCTATAGGGGACCCAAGCTGTTATAGGGATATAGATATTCCATCCCAACCCACAACCTTTAGGGACCCATGCTGTTACAAGGCTCCAAAGACCTCTGTCTCAACCCACAACCTCTTGGAAAGCAAGCCGTTATAGGCTCCATGGATCCTATCTCAACCCACAACCTTTAGGGAGCCTAAGATGTTACAGGGCTCCAAAGTCTAGCTCTCAACCCACAACCTCTAGGGACAAAGAACTGTTCCTCTTCTCTTCTCTTCTCTTCTCTTCTCTTCTCTTCAAGTTTGCTTACTGAAAGTGTCTGTTAGAGTCCTGAATTCAGTCCCTTCTTTGTCTGCCTCTAATAGAATATTGGTTCCCTTGCTGCGAGGAGCTCTGGAACGGTCTTTCTCCTCAAGGTCCAACGCCTCTCTCCTTGAATCCCTTTATCTGGTGTGATTCCATTTCCTTTTTTTTCGAATGCTCTCTTTCTTGTTGATCTCCCTTCTCCAAGTGCTCTCTCTCTAGTACTCATGAAAATGCTGTCACTTGTTGTTTGAGCTCCTTCTTTTCTTATTTTTCCTGGTCAATATTCTTGTCCACCTCAATTACTATTGTGTCCTTGTTATTTTTGCAACCTTCATAACTTCCTATCCTCTTGCTGGTTGTGTTTCCTCAAGTAAGCATGGGCTTGAGTACTTTTCTCAACTCATTTAATTGTAGGAGTCAATTCATTAACTTCTCGCAACATTCAACCTTCAATGGTTCTCCTCAAACTCAAGTTTCTTGTTTGCACAAGAAACAATCACTTCCCAAGCAACAATTCTCCTCCCCCAACTCTAGAATCTTTGTCGCTTGGCTTAATCCCCTTTTTTATTTTTATTTGAACATTGAAAATTATTTACCTTATATTTACAATGTGGCTTATTTGAGACACTTGGGTGGGGCCGTTACATTTGGTTTTGGGTCAAAATAAAATGAAGAAATAAGCTGACCAACATTGTTCAGAACATTTGTTTGCAGAAAGGGATTAGGTATTTCCTCACCTTCAACCTTGTCGATAGAGAAATCTAAAAGACAAACACCACTAGATGTTTGCATTGGAGTTCTATGGCCCCTATTAGATATTCTAATGCACTAAATAAGTTGCCTACAAATTAGCTTTTCCAATGGCCTCCAAGATACATCCATTCTTTCACATGTCTTGTTTGAAGAAGGTGGTGGGATTGGTGGTGGGATTGAATTGTAGGGTATAAACTAGACTATGATAACTTGGTGAAAAGGGTCTATTTAACCATGAATAGAAGTATTATTGGCCACCATAGATTGATTATGCTACTGAATAGTCTAAAGAGTATTAATGCGATGGAAATATATGTAAGCAAAAGATACCACCTTAGAACCAACAACAATTTTACAACAATTTCCATGCATTCAACCTTAATGATGGTGTTATCACTCTATAATTTATAAGACTGGCAGGACTAAATTATAAAGAACAACATCAAAATCACTTGAAGCCTAGGATCTAGCCCTCCTAGACTCAGAGAGGGATCTCTCTGTAAGATTTAGATCTATTTTAAGCTTTTTGATATTAAGCTAGTTAAGTTAAGCACGAGAGTTGTTTTGTTTGATTATTCGTGGTTGGATTTAAGGGGCTTCTTAAAAAAACTTCCATTGGGCTATGGAGTCAAAATAGGCTGGGTGTGTACATCAAATCCAAGAGTGAAGGCAAGGCAAGCTAGCTATGAATACAACTGTTTATAGCTGAGTGGAATTATGAAATGGAGAAGGGTGCTTTCAGTAATTACTTAAGAGCAATGAAGAATTATAAAACCATACATCAGAAGAAAAGATCGAAATTGTAAAGACAGTCAGAATTAAGGTACTCTGAACTGTAAATATTAATCTAACATTCTTGTTTTACAATCATAATTTTAAATGAGCCACATAAAAAGATTACAGTGGGAAAACATTAAACGTGAATAAGGAAAAACATCACCAGGATAACACACCACATGAATCTTGCAGACTGATCTCTTTATTGATGCTCCAGCTTGAAAATTGTGAAGACTTTCAATGAAAAGTGCTTACAAACAAGGGTCCAACCCTTTTTACTAAATACAATGCTATATTTAAACTAGTTGGAACTGATTGTCGTTATCAGAAGGGAAATCGGTTCGTTTATTACAAAGTAACTAAACTCTGACATGAGCGTCTCGTGCATGGAAAATTTGGAACGGTTCGTCTAACATTTGTTCACAGTTACTATGGAACCGTCACTCAATGTAACGAATTTAAAAATATGCCTAAAGTTATCACAAAACCGTTTATTTTGTGCTATAGTGGCCTGCCATGCTGGCACATCTGATACACTGGATCATGCTGATGTAGATACTTCACTGAGCTGCCTGTTTTGTCCTCCTGCTAAGTAGTCATCCTTCCTGGAGTCCACACAGATTTTCCCATTCCCTTTGAGCCGAAATCCTAGCTCTATTCAACTTTCTGTAGACTTCGTCAGTCTTGGTGTACTTCACAAATGTTGGCCTTAGGTGAAAAAGGTGCCTAATCTCGTGCTGTATGAAGACATCATTGCTGATAACTTCATAAAAGGCTTTACCTGTCATAGTTTTCTTCATGTTTGTATGCTTGGATGTATCCTTTGAAATCTCTGTGAGCATTTTTACATAATCTGTCCTTAGCATCAGCTTATCATTGATAACAAATAAGGAAGGCAATCCCTTTTTGTTCAGTGGCTTAGTCCAATTGAAAAATCTACTTACTCCGATCTCCAGCTGATGACATCTTTCTTCTAACTGTGTAACTAGACTCTTCTTGTTTAACACCCTTTTTACCTCAAGAATGATGGTTATCATGTCTTCCACTTGCAATTGTTCCAATTCATGACTGCTTTTAGAATTCAGGAATATGATGTTGTTGTTGGCAGTTTGAGGCTTATCCTCAAGTTCATCGTTTGCCTTTTCAATGGCAACTTTCACTAAATTAATTAAATCCCTCTATTCAAAAATGATTTTAATTGATGGCCATATATCATTCACAGATTCAATTATATCTAACCAAATAATTTCCTTAACTCTTCCTACCATATTTCCAATTGAAGATTCCTACAGGGACTTCTACAGACTTTCATTTAACCTTTTTCTGATCTGCAACTCTATGGCATGTGCTGAATCTTTCCTTTTAATTTGATCTTTTAGGTCATTGACTTGATCTTGCATCTTTCTAATTTCTATTGTCTGTAACGACATGTTCTCCATTGCCTTATTTAGTTGCTCAGTGCCTTCCCCTGGCATACCTGTAGTTGTTGTAGATGCTGGAATCACTGTAAGAGGAACTGCTTGAAGGGGAATCATGGCCTTAGCTGCTTCTTTTTCTACTCCCTTCACTGCATCCCTTATTGCCTTCTATCTTTCCTTTATCATTTTCTCCATCTCACTCTCCATTTTCTTGAGTTGTTCTGCTTGTTCGACGATCAATTGCAACATTTATTCATTTTTTGTTTCATTTTCTTCTATCTCATTGGCCATAGGATCTTCTTTCACTGGCATCTTGAACTGCCTCCTCAAGGCAGTTATGTTTGCATTCTTCTTCCTCACAAGTTTTTCTACCACTTCTAGGTTTTATGGGTCATACCCCATTTGCATTACTAACTCCTCCAGGGATTTAATCTTTGTGTCTTTGGCCATGGAAGAGATCCTTTCCATCTTTAGTTGTGACTGTGTGTTGGAAAAAGTAACCTGCAACTTTGAGGGGCTCATAGCTGTACTAGTCAAGGTGGAGGAGATCATATCTCCTGTCTGCTTGTGCATCTCCATTTGGTCGATGGGATGAATGTCCTTTACATCAAACTTAAAAGAGGTATTCTTGTAGTCTGATGCACCTTTGGGCTGAGGAATTTGTGCTTCCAAGACTGCCATCTTCATTGTTCCCTTCTCGGTGTCAAAAGATGATAGAAGTATACTCTAGGAGCTGCTTGTTTGTTTCCAGAATTGATTTTATGTGCTGGCTTTAAGAATTTCATTCCTCCTTTTGATTTCTTTGAAATTATCATAGATGTCTTCCTCTTTTTGCTCCGTAGTGGATGTAGGAGTATGCACATCTTTTTTTTGAAAGGGAACAACAACAGAAGATCTTGAGAAGACTGCTTGACCACCTATTGGAGATGATCTTGATGAATCTTCGATTGTGATAATATTTTTCTGATCTTTCTCACTGCTCTGGTCAATGTCCAAGTGGATTCTGGTCCTCTTCCTTTATTTAATTTTGAATTCTTTAGTCTAGGGGTCAATATCCATGTATGTTTGATCTTCCCTGGTCCTCTTGCTCCCTACTTCCTTTTCTGGTTCCTTTCCTTTGTCATCTTGTGCTCCTGCAACTTTTCTCCCTTGTGGAGTAGGTGTTTGAATTCCTGAAGTAGAGATGATCTGCTCCCATGCCTCTTGGAGGGTGTCTGCTACCCATTCTTCTTTATTCATATATTGTTCAATTTCCAATCTGTGAGTATGAATGTAGGGTGTGAAATTGTTCTCCACCCTCTTCTTGGAGATGATCCCCATAGGATCATAGGACCAAGTGAAGCTATTTGTGAACTTCATCTCTTTCAACCTTTTATCAACCTCATCCCCTACTACTCTTCTGTTGCAAATTAATGGACCAATATGTGATTTGATCCTAAATTGTGACTTGTAATTTCCAGAGACAAAATGCACCTCATCTGCATTTATCATTTGTTTGATATACTCGAGGGCAAAGGTTCTCACAATGAGGTACTTGGGTAGTTTGTATGGGGCGAAATCACTGCCATAAACCTTGATCTTTATGTAGTTCTGGTAGAGATACCAGTATGTTGTTCTAACCTGATCTGTCAGCTGCATCACCTTATTTATCTCCTTAACCCTTGGCTCTGCAGAACAACTGAGTGCAATGATTGTTGGGTGAATAAACAAGTCTACAAAGCTTTTGTAGGAGTAATTATCCTGCTCCTTCATCAACAAAGTAGTCCAAAATATCACTGATTGCTGTTGAGAATCACCATTCAGCTTCACCATATCAAATTGAAACCTATTGGATTGAAAACAAGAAAACATGTACACCAAAACCGAGGTGTATTTGAATACCTCTTCTGTCTAAAAATTTAGGAGCTGTTCATGAATTGCATCTGCAAGAAATTATGCATAGTTTAACATGCTTTTGGGCTAAGAATCTGAGGAAATAATAGATAAGAAACCAATTATGGCTTCATCTACCCACTGATTAGTATGGTACCCCAATAAGTAAGATAAAACTATAACAATTTGCTGGGTCCTATCAGGAAAGATGGAAGATGGATATGGGGGACTCTTGGCAGGCACTAGTGCATTGGTAGCCATGAATAATTCTAAGGTTTTGGCCCTGTTGGTGGAATCTGGCTTTTGGTATAGATCTACAAGGGCCTCATATGAAAAAGGGATAGTGTTCTCAACAATGGGGGCCTGCGTCATCTCTTGAATGGATGGGGCATTGATGTAAAACAAAGCTTCTCCTGCAGGGTTCACTAGGGCTCTTCATTTAATGTAATAGCATAATTGTCACTTTTTGATTAGTTCGGGGCAGCTATGGGTTCTGGGAAAAATTTAAAAAGGCAAATTGGTTTTCCAAATGCCTATACTTCAATTTCTTGAAGGAATTTGTCCTCAAGGCAGCAGTAGACATCGAACAAGTCGAAGTCAGACTCTGTCTCATGGATCTTGTAATCTCTATCAACCAGGGGTATGTGATCTACATCTACCTAAGGGTAGATAATGGGGTTAAAGGGATCCTAGTATTTTTAGGGAGGCATGCTTCTTCAGTGTATCTTCCTTCTCAACCTGTGATGAAGAATGGGGAACAGAGAAAGGGAAATTTCTATGAACAGAGTTTGGGGAAGGGAAAACTTAAAATGCACCAGGGAAAAAGTTATAATAGAACCTTGACCAAAACTATGGAGACTTGATGATTTTTCCTGGATGAGAGCAACCCTTCCCTTAATTGCGGTTCTCTATGATTAACCTGCGAATTTGAAGATCTACAACAACTTTGACAATAATCAGCAGAGTAAACTCTACTGTTATGTCGAGCTTTGACTTTAAAACAACGACTTGGTGGCATGGGTCCATTGGATAATGACCCGACGCTTTATGGCGCAATGGATGTGTTGGCGGGGGGTGATGGGATAGGATGGAGGGAAAAGGTGGGAGCATATGTGGCGCTAGTGGTGCATATAACAGTGAATAGGAACGACGGTATGGTTGCACGGTGAAACCATATTCAGAGGTGGGTATGAGCGGTGAGTGGTAATGGAGCTGTGGGGGGGTGGGTGTGAAGTATTATGGGTGTGCCACATAGCAAGAATGGTGGTATGGGATACTGCCCATTTCGGACCCCCTCCCCCGCCTTGTTATTGTTCGGCAGTTGAGGGGGGGCCGAAAAGCAATGCGAACCATTCGATGTGTGGGGGTGAGAAGAGATGGCGGGGAGCTTCAGGAAGGTTTACGCAGTTCTGACATGGCAGGAATTTGGGCCCCAACTATATCGCAATCGCAAGGTCGAAATATTTTTGTTATGAGCAGTGGAGGCAAATGTTAAACCTGCGATGTGTGACGACGGGGAAGGTGACGTGGTAGCGCGGAGGTGGGGCCACCTGCAGATTGCAGTTGGGGAGTTTTTGTGGTGAGCAGTGGGGGTAAATGTTAAAACTGGTGATGCGCGAAGTGCGACGAGCGGGAGGTGATGTGGCAGGGAAGGTGGGGCTCGATGCATATCACAAATCGTAGGACAGACGTTTTATGCTATGAGCGGTGGGGGAAAATGTTAAAACCTGTGAAGTGTGATGGCGGGGAAGGTGACGTGGTAGGGTAGAGGTAGGGTCGCTCGCATATCGTAGTCACGGAGTTTTCGTGGTGATCAGCGGGGGTAAATGTTAAAAGATGTGATGGGGCTGCATCGCAATGTCGAAAGTTTAACTTGCGACAACTTGTCGTTAAAAATAAAGGTTTCTGATTGCGATGTGCAATGGTCGGCGGGGAAGGGGGGCCCACTTGATATCCCATCGGGAGTTTTTTGCGAAACTGTAATGGATTGGCAAGGAACATTTGCGAAATTTTGATGTGAATTATGGTTTGGGAATTGGCAGGACTTGTATAAGACTTAGGATAAAATAAGGTGCCCCTCAAATGATTTTGAATTCCAAACTTCGCCTTCTCCTTTTGTTTTTTCCTCCTTGACCTTTCTACGTACCCAAACTAACCACCTAACATTTTTTTCTTCTTTTGTGGGGTGCATTTGGACTTGCAGACCCTGATCCCTATCCCTTATTTCTCCTATTGGTTCAGATTAAGTTATTGAACCAATCTCATTTTCTACCTATCTACTGATAAGCCAAGATTAAACAGTTTGGCAAATATTTATTTTCTAACCTATCAATAGAAATTGAAAACTGTCCAATCATGAGTAAACTGTATGACTGGACAAACCTATCTAATGAGTAGTGGCATTTGGACTTGCAATACTTTTAGTTTTTTTTTTTTTTTTTTTGGGTTTTCTTTCTTTTTCTCTTTTATTAATTATATATCAACTTTTTATTACAATGTATTATCAAATCTTATTCTCAAATTTGTAAATTCAATCTATTTATGATTCAAACTACACTTTGAAATTGATCCATACATTATTTAAAAATTGAAATCTCAAATTAAATTAATATTTTTACAATAATTGCAATTAGTTCATAAAAATAAATGATTCAAAAAAAAGTTTAATAGAAATTTAACCTGCTTCATACAACTTGCAATCCAATATTTAATGTGTATTTTCAAGAGAGTACAGACATGTGAACCCCAAATAAAGGAACTTTATTGAGATTATTATATTTCATAGTAATGAATTTAGGGGTTTTACTTAAGTTCAAAATTATATATGATTTTGTTAACTTAGGTACAAATAATTATCATTGAATGAATTTGGTTTACTCATTGTCCTCAATAAACTTTACCTACATTATATATTTTCACTATTCAATTTTAAATCACGATACAATACAAAAAATAAAATTTAAGTCAAACACTACAATAAATAAGGTTTTCTCTTTTGTCTTCATAATTTTAATCATAACTTAAAAAAATAAAATAAAATAAAAAATTCTAGGAATCTTTTGCACTGACACTTAATCCTAGTTGGTCAAAAATATGGAAGGAAAAGACAAAAATTTGTGTTATAGATGGCTTTCTATAGGAGGAATAATGACCTTAATCAAATCAGCAATGGATGGTGGTGAGCCCTGGTATTGAACCAAGAGTGTTGCAACTCCCAAGGGTTGCCCTACTTTACTTTATCAACCCGGGGTTCGTACAAACTTTGAGGTGACAGTGCTATATACACAGCAGATGCAATCTGTTCATGTCATCCTCTTTTGCTTTACAAAAGGGTGCTATTTCTTAACCTATGATAGAAACTGAAAAGTAAATTGCTGGAAGGAAATGACAGAAAGGAGATTAAACTGAACTGCTGAAAAGGAATGCCAAGAATGAAACTAATTTAATTTGCAGAAAACAAATAGCAGAGAGGAAATTAATTCTAAACCACATTTAACTTGGCCAAACGGCTAAATGCACTCTACCTTTCCTATGATCTATCTACCATGCTCCTATCCATGCAACTAAACTATCCATGCCTTAATTATAATTAAAAAGAATTAATTTGCAGCTTAGAGGGAAGAAAAAGGGCTAAGAGGGCTAATGGGGGGTTTTAACACATGAAATTAGGTTTGGAAGCAGAAAGAGGGGGTTAAACCCTTAGAAAAATTTATGATAGCGTGAGAAATGGCTTTGGAGTGGACATATGGGGTTAAACCCTTAGGAAACCTTATTATAACATTAGAAATAACTTCGGAGCAGGAAGAACTCAGAAATGCGATGGTAGAATGCGATGGACAATAGAAATTGCGATGTGCGATGTCGAAATCACAACTTCGCAAGTTTAAATGGAGAGTAGTAAGGAATTAATGGGAATAAACTAAATAGTGCACAGTGCGAAGTGCGAAGAGTGACATGGCGGGTCGCGAATCGCAATATTATAAGTTTACAAGGATAGTAGTAAGGATTAACGGGAATAAAATAAAATGTGCGAAGTGCGATTTGCGATGCGGTAAAGGTTGCTGGTGGCGATTTGTGATGTGGTAAGTTCCGCGGATGTGATGCGTGATGGGGATGACATGGTGGTGGAAAAGAACTAAGAGTTGCGGTTTTTTATTTTGCAATCGCAAAGAATGAGTGGTAAGTGTTAACGGTAGAAGTTAAACAGTGCGAAGTGCTTAAGGTAAATGTTAAATGTTGTGATTGCAAAGTGCGACGTACGGTGGCAGGAGTCCCGAGGAGCAAAGGAAAAAGTTGGGTTTTCGGTGGTTCTGTATGGTTTTTCACGTGTTTTTCGTAAAAGGGTAAGGCGACAGTGAACGGAAAAAACAGAGAAATAAGGCTGAAGGGCTTAGGGTTTAGGGTTTGCAAAGGCTTTCATCTTATAAAAGGAAGGGGAAGGCAGCAAGAGAGGATTGATTATATTTCTGAGTATCTTGTCTGTTTAGACAAATACTATGCTCTGTTATTTAGTGGAGAATTGTGCTTCTTAGCACTTGGAGTTCCTATGCAGGGATTCCACCTCTTCCATTGAGGATTCTTGGAGGAGTATTTTCTGATTTGATCCACTATCAGGCTTTGGGCCAAGCTCTAATTCCAATTGCAGTGCAGATCCAGTGAGGGTTTGCTTTCTCTTGTAAGCTGCAGCAAGTGGGATCCTAGATCTACAGAGATTTAGCTTGTATTGGAGCCTCTTCTCATGGAGTGTGTATTTTAACCTCCTGGAAGAGTGCATCCACTGTTTGCACTTCAGATTTTGTATCTTTGCCTCAGGCCATCTCTATAATTCAAGCTACAATGCAGTTTTCATTGAGGAACCGTGTTATTTTCAGTGGAGGGTTTGCAGGGTGTTTTGATCCCAGTTTTCATGAGAGATCTTTGGTGTTGGGCTTTGCCTTTCACTTTGGTGATCCATGGATTAGTTTGATGATCCATGTTATGTTTAGATCTGATCTATTGTAATGTAAATTCATATTCAAAAATTACTGCATCATTTTACAGATCTGCAGCTTAAAACTCAGATCTACTCTTGTTTATGCATGATTTGGTCAAAACCCCAGGGGGATCTTGTAAATAAGACTATCTAGTTTCCGGATCTGAAATGGATCTGATTTTTTTTCCACAGATCTGTCCTAGATCTGAGTTATAATATTTAGCTACTGTAGCTCCTTAAAATAATGTTGTTGAGCCATTTCTGCAGTTATATATGTGTTACAGCCTTCTTTTCTAAATATTTCTTGCTCTATTGTCTCCTGTATTCTACTGTATATTGAAAGAGCTTAATTATAGTTCTGATTTATTGTTGTTTACTCATAATTTAATCATATTTTATGTCCTCCTGCTCATACTATCCAAGACTGCATTATTTCTGAAGCAGCTTGTTGTGCATAGTTGCAGCCCCTCTTGTAGGATGTTTTTTAGCTAGACTAGGTGGTGGGAGATCTGTTAACCACACCTAGTTTGATTTGTTTTTGCTTCCCTTTTGGATCTAGACTCCAGATCTGATGATATAAGGGATATAAGGGCTATAAACTCATTTCTGTACATCAATCTCCCAGGAGTGCGTTATTTTAGCAGGCTTACTATGCTATTCCGGATTTGGAATATTATAGTGGTATCAGAGCTCCTTTCTTGGCACAGCCTGTGCTTTCATTGGAGAATCATAGCCATGTTGCATTCAGAAGGACATGAGCTTCTTACTGAGAGGGAGAAGAGGTATCAAAACAGAAGCCACAAGAAAAATGATTACACTAGAGACAAAGCAAGCAAGGATGAAACCCCTTTGTATGGAAGAATAAAAGGAGTAGAGTTCTCTAACATTCTTTCTCAAGCTATGCATGAGCTAAAGGAAGAAATCTGGGGAATGAAGAAGGGAAGACATGCAGATCCCTCAGGAGGATCCTTACATCAAGGAAGCCCCAATACTTCCTACCATGTGTGTGAGCATTTAGCCACACAACTAGATCTGCAACGTTGGAGCATGCCTACTTTCTTGTCAAAGAAAGGAGGGAAGGGAGGAGAATTGAAGGAGGAATATCTTGGTGATTATCTCCAAGAATACGAATCTCAATCAGAGAGATTCAAAGAGCATCTCAGTTTCCCAGAGTTCTGTCAACTCAAAGAAGAAAGACCCAGCAGCTGCAATAGAAGGAAAGGGTGCATGCATCACACTTTGGGTAGATTCTATCTACCTACATTTGATGGATCACCTAAAGACTCAGCCCAGTCTTGGGTAGAGGAGCTTGACACTTACTTGTAGCTGCATAAAGTATAATAAGAAGAAGCCATAAAGTATAATAAGAAGAAGCCTTGAGAGTAGCAGTGCTGCACCTTCAAGGGAAGGCCTATGCATGGTGGCTGTTTGAGTCCTCTTCTTTGAAAGGGAGAAACATTTCTTCTTATGCAAGATTCACTAGGAGACTAGTGACAAGATTTGATGAGAGACATTTTAAGACTTCTTGGGGGGAGTAGATCAAGCCCAAGAAATGTGAATCTCTGCATAAGTTGGAAGATTCCAGGGAGCCAATTCCAGTCCTAAAAATTGTTGAGGGGGTTGAAGGTCTGTTTGTAATGTTCCTAATTTTTGCTTCAATAAATTGGAACATTAATTTTGTCTATTTTCACTTAGGAGATGAATAATTGGGTGAGAAGACCCATTCATAATAAAAAAATGGATAAAATCCCTCTAGTATGAAAGGGGGTTAGTCAAGGAACCAGATTTCACACCCTCATGTGTGAAAGGAGACATTTGCATAGAGGGTTGACCAAGTCAACCAGGGCTGGGTATGAGGTGGAAAGCACTACATGGGACAGCGCAGAGATAGAGGAGGGAGTATTCCTTTATGGAGGAAACCCTAATGGATGGAGCCCATGGAGAGAGAGGCTTCACTTGCTATATATGGAGAGGAGGAGAGCCATTGTTATTCATGCATATGCTTATGATTTCATGTCTATTCAGACATTGTGCATTCTTTGTTGTTTAGCAAGAATTGCCAGGGAATTCCTGTTTAGGATTCCTTCTCCTTCTTGAGAGGCCTCTTGAGGGATTGGAATGATTTTTCTCACATCTAGGCTTAAGGCCAAGCTTCCTCCATCAGGACAACATTATTTCTGCAGCAGAATAACACTGTGTTGCTGGGTGTTGTAGTGAGAAGTCATAACACCTCTTCCATTGTTTTTTTTTTTTTTTTCAGAGGGAGAGTCTTTCTTGCCTTTGGAGGATCAGTTTGGAAGCCTTGGAGCTTATCTTCAAATCTTGGCATCAAGGCCAACCCATATGCTTGCCCCTACAGCACAGTTTGCTCCAGTAACTGCGTTATTTTCATAATGCAATTGCTGTGGGGTTTTGTAGAGTTGATTGGAGGGTGAGATCTCAAGTGTAAGGATCAACCTTCCGCTTAGGAGATCCATTTGAGGATGTATACTTTAGTTTTTCATCATCTTCAACCTTCTCTATTGAGTTGCAATAGCTACCCAGCAACTCCGACATTTTTTCCATTTTGTATATTTCAGCAAATCTTTTAAAGGATTGATGTATTATTGCTTCTAAGGGTTAGAGCTTTGCTCCCCTATTGTATTTGAGCCATATCTTGCCATATCTTTTAGTTATTAGGTAATATGGAGTAGTGCCTTCTATAAACTACGTCCTCATAGCCTGGGTTTATGCAGAAATAACAGTGTTCTTCTACTTTCATGTACATGTCTTGTTGAGGCTTGCATTGCCTTTCTTGAGAGGTTGTTTCCTCAAGAACTTGTACTCTTTTACTTCTATAACATCATTCTTGGCTGTACATACATCTTCTTGTCTGAAAAATCATAAAATAACGCTGTCTCTTCATGGCATGCTCATACATCATTGCAACCCCATTCTTTGGGCAATTCCTGTAGGAGGAATATTACAAGATCTATAGACAGAGTTTGTAGATGACCAGGTAGCCTCTGGATTTAATCCTTTCTATAAGGTGACATATCCAGTAAATGCCCCTATAGTCAATCTCTGGAATAGATTGTGATATTTTAGAAAAAGGAATATTACAATGTTGCACCTTTTTCTAGAGACAAAGGCCCCATTTCAGCAATATCTCTTTTCTCAAAGAGAAGACAAGATGATTCCTTCCTCACTAAGAGATCAAGAAAAAGGATCTCTTGATGATGAAGCATTCCCCACTGATGAGGAGAAGGGAGAGAGAAAGCAGAGAAGATCCTCCAGCGCTGTGCAAGCAGGAGGAGATCTATTTTCAGTTGGAGATGGAGGTGAAGCATTGGCTTCCATTAGAGGGATAAAGCACCTTTTCAAGGAATTCCAAAGGCTCTTCCATATGGATGACATAAGCAGCATGTGTCTTTGCTAGAAGACAATGAGACAGAACAAAGGAGGGGTCACACAGTTGATCCACTATCAGAAGATGGGGCAAGGGCTCCAATCAGAGGCACTCTTACACTAGTAAGAGGGGTCTCCAAGTTTCATGGTACTTCCACACAGCAATCAGAGATGGATTTGCGCAGTGGAAGCAGTCATGATATGTTCCCATCTGTTATTCACTTGGGAATGAGCCATGAGACATCAGTATCCTATGGTATGCCATATGGAAGACCACCTAATTTAGATTTGATGAAAGATGTTTCATACAGTGGTGCTCCTTTCTTAGATCCAAAGGAGGAGGGAGCACTAGAAGACCATGCTACAACGCTGAGAGTATGGGGAAGGCACGAAGAAAGAGAGAGCATTTTTCCTTTGACATCATTATCTATTCTCACCTCTCAAATTGCGTTGAGAATATATGCTGCAAGGAGAAATAAGGACACCATCATGAAGCATAAGGGGAAAGATTTGAAATAGAATACAAACTTGCTTGAAGAATGCTCTTCCATTCATGAAAAGAGATGGTGGTCTTACATGCATAATTTAGAAAGAATCAAGAGGACTTGGACCGATGATAGCCTCCCATGGGAGACTAACTTCCAAGAGCTTCCATCATCTTATGATAATGTGCATGAGCAAGGAGGACAACAAGGAAGGACTAGCAACCTTCCAACACACACCTTGAACATGGAGGATGTCAAGGAGAAGGACAACAACATGGCAGACACTCCAAATGACACTCTATCAGCGCTGTCATTATTGGGCACATTAGATCCCTATTGGAAATCCCAACTGTTGGGGGAATATTCCAAGGATCTTCATACTTGGATGATTCTGGATGACTGGTTGCATGAAGGAAGCTATTCAATCCTTGATGAAGTCATCTATAATCATGGTGGAGTCTTCTTACCTAGAGCCTCCAAGATTAAGAAGGAGATACTACCAAGAGCCTACAAAGAGTTCTGTTCCAACAACACCTATTTTATGAAGATCTACAACACTATCATGAGATGCTTTGAATGGGAAGGTTTTGGAAGGGAGCTACATCAGCATTTTCAAGAATGCATTAAGTATGTGGAGATGAGGCAGCAACAAGGCTGTTTGAAAAAGTTATTTCAGCCATCTCTTCCTTCTTTTGAAAGAGGAGAAATGTCCATGCACCACTCCATGAGGTGAGGAATTATGATGGTAAAGAATCTGATTATGTAAAGCAGAGTTATTTTTCTGATTTATCACATTCTTTTACCTTGTTTATGCAGGCCATGACTCTTAGAGGGAGTGACATATCATGTAGAACTTGTTAGCCACCTATAAATTTTTGACATAGCAAACAGGTGGCTAAAATTTTTTCTGAGCCTTTAAGAGAAACATTTCCCTTGAAAATATTTCATTCTTGAAGCCTCTATGTGTTTTCTGTCCTTGAAGCAATCTTCACTGCTATTTCCATTGGAAAGCCTCATTGTTTTGTAAAAGAAAATGCTCTCAAAGGCCTCCATCTGCTCCATTTTATTCCCTCAAAATTCCCATTTTTTGTTGTGTAACCAGCTCCAAAAAGAGAAGAAAAGAGATATCAATGCCTTAGAAATGAGCCACTTTGAGGGGGCAACCTCCAATACATTACATAAATGAACAATTCTTGGATGATACAATTTACAAAACCTCCTTTCTATATATAGGAGTCCATGGGGCCATAATGTAATCCTAGTGGGCCACAATGTAATCCTAGCCGACCTAACAATAATAATTTAAGGGCACAATAATAACAAAATGGGGGTTACAAGGGTACAATAATAACAATTAGGGGGTTACACTAACAAAAATAAGGGACTATACTAGTAATATAGGGACCTAACATTTTTTCATCCCTTTTTTCCCCTCACACAATTCCTTCAAAATCCCTTCATTAGCCCTCTAAATCATCAAAATTCCCTTTTAAACCTTATAGCTCCCTTTATTTGGTTTTAAAAATCCCTCCTTTTGCCTACCAGAACTCCTCTTTTGGCTTTAAAAACACTAAATTTAGGCCTAAAACACTCATTTTTACATGTAGGACTTAAGCCCCTTTTGCCTTAGCCCTTGGCCCCTTTCTCCGCATATAACCTGGTGCCAGAACCAAGCGTTAACCCTCAGGCACTAATCGCAATTGGAGCTTGTTGTTAACGTTTTTTTCCTTTGTTTTCCAAAAATCTCTGATGCGACTAGTCCTCCTCTTCTCGACCTCTACTGCAATCTCCACCGTTGATCTACATGGATCAACGACCATCACTCTTTACCATTCTTCGCCCATCACCCCTCTCCGTTACCTCCCCTGATTGAGTATTGACCATCAATCTCATTCCAGATCGGACGGCTAGCACTCAATCGCGCATCGCAAGATCTTAAGTGTCATCCCTTCGCCTCCTCCAATTTGCGATCCCCGATCTAATCTCGACCGTCCATCCTTACAGATCCAACGGCTGAGATTCCATCGCACCCTGACCTTGGGTCCTCTGTCATTCCCCCTCTGATCCAATCTCGACCATTCATCTCGGCAGATCCGATGGCTCTCCTTCTCCCCGCTCATTCGCTCACCCCTTCGTCCTCTGATTTTCCTTTCAAATCTCCACCATCTGATCCGCAGATCCAACGGTTAGCATTTAAACCACTTTTGACCTTTCCCACCTTTCCGCCCGCGCATCTTACCTTTATCGCGTTAAACCTGCACCGTCAGATCTTTCGCCCTTCCATCCAACGGCTGAGAACGCGTATCGCGTAAATTTTGCATCCGAGCATTAACATTTTAAAATCGCACGATATGAGCGGTTTTGCTTTTCCACGTGTCAGGTGCTGAGTGGAATCGCGTTTTTTTGGAAAAATTTCAAAACCACTTTAAAACTACGCGATAACCACTCCGGTGTTCCGCTTACCGCCATTCATAGTGAAATCTCATGATTATTCTTAGCTGTCTATTTTTCTACTCCGACAGTCTGGATTCAACATCGCCTCCGCCCATTCTTCATTTACTTTTGCTCCCAAAGAAATTCTTTCGCTGATCTCCACCATTGATCTCTTGCAATGATCCAATGGCCCACATTTGACCTTCCTCCGCTCTCCCGGTCCCACCACCAAGCCCCCCCCCCCCCCCCCCGTTCCTCCCGTTTTTTCCTTTTTCCATTTGTATTCACCCGAGCATAAATTTTTTGTGTTTTAACACTAAAAGTTAGTTTTTCCACCTAATTCAGTCTAAACCTTGGTTTCTTAGCGTTGCACCATGTAACCTTTCCGCTCATCTATCTAACCTCCTAACTGACTCCTTGCGCAATCTCGGCCGTAGACTACCTCTGTTTGATCTAATCTAACGATCCAAAACGCATAACAGACCTAAACTCCATCAGACCAGTTTTCACCGTTCCGCCATGTTTTTTACCGACTCCATCCACCATTTCCGTCACTGTGCCACCATTCCCTCAGCCCTCTAGAGCAATCCTCCCCCAATCCCATTGATTTTCTTAACATGTTTATTGGGTTTTTTGCAGGATTACAGACGGTAAATTCACTCTGTCTCACAGTCACAAATAGGGTTTTTTAGAGCGTAGGAAGATATTTTCAGAGCCAGAAATCACAAAAGAAAATGCCTGGGAAAGGTTTAAAACATGATTTTCATTAAAGCTCAGGTTATTAATTCTTATTTAAGCCCTCCTATTCCATTAAGCTTGCACATGCACCCAAAACAGTCAGCACAAGAAGAAAAGCGTATCAGTGAAAGCTTAAAGGGTTAAAAAGCATGGTTTTAAAGGCTAAGAGGCCTAATCCATGATTGCAGACTCAAAGGACACAGTTGACAACCATGAAGATGATTAAAAGGCTTAATAAGGTCTAAAGCACATGAAACAAGCCATATCCGTGATTTAATATCAGCAGAGCATTTTCTCCAAGAAAAGGACTATCTACATGACTTCCTCCATCTTCCATCGAACACCAGAACAGGTACTACACTGACAGAGGCCTTACAAAACTATCAGAGCAACAGTTATGGAAGCATGGAAGACCTGAAGACCTTCAGTCACCTTACTTATCTCAGAAGATAGAACAGAGTACCAGCAGTCAGAGAGTACTTCAAAGAGGATACTTGAGGTTATTGCCCAACTGACAGAGACTTCTGAACCAGCCTAAAGAGTACCAGTATGTCAATGCAGAGCTACTAAGCAGAGTGGGAATACACATACTTCCTCCCCTTTGTCTTAATGAATCAATTAAGTTTACATCTACTGCTACTGCCACTCATTCTCCTATAAGAACCCCTGTAAATTTCATTGTAAAGGTTGTTGGTTGTTGGGATTCTATTAGTTGATAGAACTGTTACTGAGGGGAAGTAGCTGAGTAGTTTGTAATTTAGTAGGCTGAGAGGAGAAGTTTAGAATGTAAAGAGCCATTGAGCTCAATGTATGTGACTGGTTTTGCACATCAATTGATCAAGCAATTTTACAGGATCCTGGTCTATATTACGGGTGATGTTTTCCTTACTATGATTGTTTCATTTCATGTCTTTCACACTGTCCATTATTATCTGATAATAATCAGTAATCTAGCTTAGGATATACTGCTGCAAAGTACCCTAATGCTTCCCGCTCTTCTTATCTTTGATGTTTTCTGCTGATTGTATATCTGAGAACAAATTCAGCATAATTTAACCAGTCAAAGATGTTGGTTTGCCCATGCTTACTGGTGTATGAATTTAGAGTTTGTTTCTTAGATGTTCTTGTTGGGTTTCAGCTGGAAGAATTGGGATACTGGGGATTTAGAGTTAGCCCTATCCACTAGGGTCCTTTTCCAATGGTTTTCCTATCTAAGATCCCTTTGAGTGAGTGTCAAAAGCATTGAAGGTTTAAAGTCTTTCTCTGATCTTAGGCCTCACTCTGTGTTTAATCTTAAATGTGTTCTACCATTCTGAAAGTAGTTATGAGGACTGCTGGATTGTCTTCCTTAAGAGTATGCTGAAAGTAGGTCTGGATTTAAATGACATCTGACCTAATCTTAGGCTACACTTTGGTTTCTTTCATTTCACCTCACTTCTTAATGTTCCATTCCACCATCTATCTAAAAAGATCCTTTGGTACAGATGACTTTCCCTATGGAAACCCTTGGATTTTTGTTATGTAAGTAATCCCCTCTCATGACTCCATAGCCCAATGGATTAACCTTTCTATTGACCTATCTTCCCATGCTGAAACATCCTTCTATTCAGTTCCTTATTTACTTCCATAACCTTCTCAGTTAATGATCTCCAACCAAAAAAACAAAATAAAAAACCCTCGTGCTTCATACCTAGCCTAATATCTCATTTTGAGCTTTAAAGATATATCATCCTTTACATTTATAGAGATATCCCTCTCTGGATCCAGGAGGGCTAGATCCTAGGATCCAAAAGTGGTTTGATGTTGTCTTATCTTTTGGTCTTGCCAATCTGGCCAAAACATAGGAACCACAACATAATGGCGACTCCACTGGGGAGCTTTCTGAGTGTTTACCATCTTATACATCCTTAGGACCTCAGAAATCCAAATTCTCTGGTTAGATTGGTATTTAATTGCTGATGGTGGACAACATCTTGCTTCAAACATTCAAATTCATCCACCTGGCGACTCCACAATTCCTAATAGACCTAAAGACTGCACTGGAGGAAGAACCTGAAATATGGCCAGACCTCATAGAAGGATAGAACATTTAGGCTAGATTTGGTTTAAATAATTCATTGTTTTTATCTACCACTACGTTCTATCCTACTTTAAGCCTGATCAAGTGTACAAAGATGAGACCCACATTGATTATGGGAAAGATCTCAAGCCTCATTCTTCAGACCATGAGCAGACCTATACTCCTGTGAAAGGCCTAGTGAAACAAGAGCCTCATGCTGTATCTCTGACCCTTGATGAAACTTCAAGCAGTCATAAGCCTCTTGTTGCACTACCTACGCCCACAAAGGTCATAGAAAGATATAAGCCTCTGTTTTTTCCTCTTATCTTCCAACCCCTTCCTGCAAGACTTACAAATAAGTTGCCCCTTTTTAATGGAGAAAATTCAAAGATCATTGCTGGGAAACATGTTCAAAAGCTTGAGGATTTACTTGACTTATATGAAATAGAAGAAGATGATGCGCGTATTAGAATGTTTTCCTTGTCATTACAAGGAAATGTTAAGAGTTGGTTTAAAAACCTTCCAGTTGCAAGCATCATCAATTTTCAGCAGTTTGCTCAAGTTTTCCTTGATAGATGGGTAGTCCCGGGAAATGTCTTCATCATCCTACAAGAATACCATAATTTGAGAAGACAACCAGGAGAGACAGTACAAATATTTTCAGCCAGGTTCAATAAGGTATACAATGCAATACCTTCTGAGATAAAACCACCCTTGGGATGGGCTCTATTGCACTATCGAAGTTCTTTTGACCCCAAGGTGGAATTCTGTTGAGAATGCAGCAAGATGATGGAGCTTAGTGAAATGAAGTCGCCTTCACTAAGTGGGCCCGCAGGCAAATTCTGGCGCAAAATCTATTTTTAGACTATGTCTATTTTTAGACATACGGAGCATGGTTCGGGGATTCCAATTTGAGATTCTTGGAGTATGAGACATGTTGGTAAAAAATAGATGAGACTCTATTTTTAGGTCAAAAGAGGTCAAAGTCTATTTTTAGACTACCTCTCCTAAAAATATGGAAGTCAAATATTATTTACCCTTAATAATATTTAGACTCTAAACAGCAGTTTACTCTCTTGGAGCACTTCAGTTCGAGCTACAGATGTGGCTCATGCATCTGACAGAGGACTCACGTGGTTCCTAGGGTTTGATGGCATCTTGCATGGTTGACTTCAGTTGGACTTCAGTGGCAGAAGTTTTGGAGGAGTTAATGAGACAAATAGTGGAGTTGTGTTCTGTTTATCTTAGTTGAACTAGTTGAGATTAGTTTAACTAGCTAATCAATTAGTTATGAGTGGAGTGAATTAAATATTATTTAATTCATTAATTAGTAACTCATTATTCAACTCAAGAACACATCGGTTCACTACAGTGCATGATCAGTTCAGTGGAGACCAGTGAAAGAGGTAGATGAAAGGGTGGAGTTAGCTATCAGTGGCGACATCAGTTGTGCATGAGATTTGCACCACACTTGGAGGAATTGCCCATGATGATTGCGCTGTCAAGCCAAGGAGATTCGAACCTTGGATCTCTATATAGACATGCCATGATTGCGCAATAGAGGCAAGGCAATTGGCGGTGAGTTTTGAACCAGTAACCTATTCAAAACTGAGCTAGATTGTGTGTGACTTTATGAGAAAGTACTGAGTACTTGTGAGGAGTATTGTACTGGTTTTGTTACATGATTTCTCCATTATAATATACACAATAGCTGCGGGGTTTTCAGCTATAGGCTTTCCCATACATACTGAGTTAATGTGTGATTGATTGATGTGCGATTGCTTCTATATTTTCCGCATGTGACAATTAATTGTAGATGAGATTATGTGTTATGCATGCAATTCGAAATTGATGTGTAATCGGGTTAATCTCCATTGAATAAGTGATTTATTCAGCTAATTTCTACAAATTCCATATAAGAGAAAGAGAGCCTTCAAGCCTGAAGGAAATGCAGAACGTAGCAGTTACTGTCGAATACAACCTGTGGTGCAAGGAGGAAAGATTGAAAGCAATAAAGAAGGACCAAGCAGAGCAAAAAAGGCAGATCTCTTTAGAAAACAAGCTGGAAAGATTGATAGAGACAACCAACACCTTGCTAAACACAGAAGAGGAAGAATATGAGGTTGAAACTAGAAATGATGATTGGAAAAGACCTACACCTTATCCTTAGGAAAAACAAGCCAGATCACTGCAAGACACAAGCAGCATGCAAAGCATGTATGATGAACAAGATTTTAAATCAGAAGATGAACTTGCAGATTGTTTTGAAGAAAGACTTGCTAAGAGTCCAGAAGGTTTGATTGGTAACACTGCTTATAATTATGATTTTCCTAGTTTTGATCTATCTAATGATGATTTTTTCCAAAGGGAAACTAAGCTTGTAGGACCATCATCAGTAGATTCATGGGAGGAAGATCAGGGCCAGCAACTTCAAGAAAGCAATGAGCCAATGCTGGATATCTATGATATTGATGAAGAAAGTGTTGAAAGCCTGAGAGCAGACGAAGATTCAATGAATCTTCACTCTGTTATATATCAGATCATCAGTAATAATTGCCATGAAGATGGAAGTCAGCGGCCTTTTAGCTTAGAGGATGAGGAAGAAAGACATGAGGAGAATCTTGAGCAAGATGAATATCCTGAGCCTTCTCCTAAAAGGGTCGAGGTAATCAAAGAAACCCCTGCTCAATAATATGTTAATATTTTCACAGAGTTCAGTCCACTCTAGCAGAACCTGCCAGAGTTACAAGAGGATAACACTGCTAAATATGATGAGTCCTCTAGTTCAGGTTAGAGTGAGGATGAGGAAGATTTTCTTTCTCAAAGAAATATTTTTCTTGGTCCAGAGGAAGAAGAGGTAGTCCTGGTTGAAACTCACCTGCCAAATACTCCCAACTAGGAAAAGGATGATTATGATTTCAGGGGCCACACTGCAGATGCAGTGATTGAAACTATCAAGGATGCAGACAGCCTACCAGTCATGGAAGGCCTTAAAGAAGAAAGTTTATATCATGTTCTTGTTGATCCTATGGCAAAATATATGGGGGCCCTAATTGGTTCAAGTTCCCAAGCATTGATCCTTCGCAAGAGCCAGATACATCAGAAATGGTCACCACTGGTGGTTGCCTCAGTTTTGAAGACCCACATGCAGAGTACCCTATGGTTATCTCTGACAAGCAGTCAGTTTTTATATCCTTCTTTGTTACTGATTAACTGGCTGCACTGGCATTATTGTATCACCTAGAGCATGAGAGATTCCCAAGTAGAGTAGGGTAGGCAGGAAATCTCAATAAAGCTCAGTCTGTGAGCATTTAGTCAAATGTTTTTTAATTTCTGCAAAGTTTCAGTTCATGAGCAGCTTGTCTTTATGCCGTGGACCCACAGCAAGCCAGACAGTCTAATCCTATTTTGACTATGTTTCAATTTCTGTTTTAGAATGTAGAGAAAGAAATCTGCTAGACAGTTTAATGCTAGTAGATAATAGTTTAGGTAGAGAAGCTATGGGTCCAACTGTTTAATCTGGTCTCATGGAGAAATAAGGGTAGAAGTAGATAGGTTTATTTTCCTGTTTGTAAAAAATTGATGATGTAAAAGGTCTGCAAGTCTAAGTGCACCTTGAAGAAAAAATGCTAGGACAATAGGATGGGTAGGTAGATTGTTTGGGAGAATGTTTTCTGCTGATATGGTGTCTTCATGATTCGTGGCAGCTGATCAAAGAAAGGAAAAAGATGTGTCAGGTACTAGGAATCTGGCTTACTCCAAAGATTATTTTCTGAGATTCTTGACACCTTCAAGAAGATGCCATCCCCATGAGCCTTCAAGAGAAACATTTCCCTTGAAAATATTTCATTCTTGAAGCCTCTATGTGTTTTTTGTCCTTGAAGCAATCTTCACTGCTGTTTCCATTGGAAAGCCTCACTGTTTTGTAAAAGAGAATTCTCTCAAAGGCCTCCATCTGCTCCATTTTATTCCCTCAAAATTCCCATTTTTTCATCCCTTTTTCCCCTCACAAAATTCCTCCAAAATCCCTTCATTAGCCCTCTAAATCATCAAAATTCCCTTTTAAACCTTATAGCTCCCTTTATTTGGTTTAAAAAATCCCTCCTTTTGCCTACCGGAACTCCTATTTTGGCTTAAAAAACACTAAATTTAGGCCTAAAACACTCATTTTTACATGTAGGACTTAAGCCCCTTTCGGCTTAGCCCTTGGCCCCTTTCTATGCATATAACCTGGTGCCAGAACTAGGCATTAACCCTCAGGCGCTAATCGCAATCGAAGCCTGCTATTAACGCTTTTTTCCTTTGTTTTCCAAAAATCTTCGATGTGACTAGTCCTCCTCTTCTCGACCTCCACTGCAATGTCCACCGTTGATCTACACGAATCAACGGCCATCGCTCTTTATCATTCTCCGCCCATCACCCCTCTCCATTACCTCCCCTGATTGAGTATTGACCGTCGATCTCGTTCCAGATTGGATGGCTGGCGCTCAATCGCGCATCGCAAGATCTTAAGTGTCATCCCTTCGCCTCCTCCGATTTGTGATCCCCGATCTAATACTGACCGTCCATCCTTACAGATCCAATGGCTGAGATTCCATTGCACCCTGCCCTTGGGTCCTCCGTCATTCCCCCTCTGATCCAATCTTGACCGTTCATCTCGGCAGATCCGACAGCTCTCCTTCTCCCTGCTCATTCGCTCACCCCTTTGTCCTCTGCTTTTCCTTTCAAATCTCCACCATCCGATCCGCAGATCCAACGGTCAGCATTTAAACCATCGTTGACCTTTCCCACCTTTCTACCTGCACATATTACCTTTATCGCTTTAAACCTGCACCATCAGATCTTCCACCATTCCATCCAACGGTTGAGAACGTGTATCACGTAAATTTTGCATCCAAGCGTTAATGTTTTAAAATAGCGCGATATGAGAAGTTTTTCTTTTCCACGTGTCAGGTGCTGAGTGGAATCGCGTTTTTTTGGAAAAATTTCAAAACCACTTTAAAAATACGCGATAACCACTCCGATTTTCTGCTTACCGCCATTCACAGTGAAATCTCATGATTAATCTTAGCCGTCTATTTTTCTAATCCGACGGTCTGGATTCAACATCACCTCCACCCATTCTTCATTTACTTTTGCTCCCAAAGAAATTCTTTCGTCTATCTCCACTGTTGATCTCTTCCAATGATCCAACGGCCCACATTTGACCTTCCTCCGCCCTCCCGGTCCCACCACCAAGGCGCCCCGGTTCCTCTCGTTTTCGCCTCTTTCCCTTTGTATTCACCTCGGTGTAAATTTTTTGCGTTTTAACACTAAAAGTTAGTTTTTCTGCCTAATTCAGTCTAAACCTTGGTTTCTTGGCATTGTGCCATGTAACCTTTTCGCTCATCCATCTAACCTCCTAACTTACTCCTCGTGCAATCTCGACCGTAGACTACCTCTGTTTGATCTAATCTAACGATCCAAAATGCATAACGCACCTAAACTCCATCAGACCAGTTTTCACCGTTCCGCCATGTTTTTTCCCCACTCCATCCACCATTTCTGTCACTGTGCCACCATTCCCTCGGCCCTCCAAAGCAATCCTCCCCCACTCCCATTAATTTTCTTAACATGTTTATTGGGTTTTTTGCAGGATTACAGACGGTAAATTCACTCTATCTCACAGTCACAGACAGGTTTTTTCAGAGCGCAGGAAGATATTTTCAAAGCTAGAAATTGCATAAGAAAATGCCTGGGAAAGGTTTAAAACATGATTTTCATTAAAGCTCAGGTTATTAATTCTTATTTAAGCCCTCCTGCACCATTAAACCTGCACATGCACCCAAAACAGTCAACACAAGCATAAAAGCATATCAGTGAAGGCTTAAAGGATTAAAAAGCATGGTTTTGAAGGCTAAGAGACCTAATCCACTGTTTCAGACTCAAAGGAAACAGTTGAAGACCATGAAGATGATTAAAAGGCCTAATAAAGTCTAAAGCACATGAAACAAGCCATATCCGTGATTTAATATCAGCAGAACATTTTCTCCAAGAAAAGGACTATCTACATGGCTTCCTCCATCTTCCATTGAACACCAGAACAGGTGCTACACTGACAAAGGCCTTACAGAACTGTCAGAACAATAGTTACGGAAGCATGGAAGACCTGAAGACCTTCAGTCACCTTACTTATCTCAGAAGATAGAACAGAGTACCAGCAGTCAAAGAGTACTTCAAAGACCATACCTGAGGTTATTGCCCAAAGGGGCTTAAGCCTATAGTCAAAAAAACTTATTTTTTATGAAATTTTCAAAATTTTTTGATGGATTTGGGGGTTTTGGCAAGGTTCAAAAGTGATTTTTAAACCTTGTAAAAGGGATTTTGTGAAGGGGAAGGAGGAATACATGAAAAATGAAGGATTTTCCTGGGGAAAAAGGGAATAAAATGAAGGTTAGCTTTGAGTGGAGGAAGGGAAAAATGGGATTTTGCAGTAGTCTTTTCTTCATGGAAAATAACAAAATTTCTGAGTTTCAAAAAGGAAACAGCATTGAAGATTTAAACAAAGGGCATGATGTCTCCATGAGTCTTCAAGAGATATCATTTTTAGTAATAAAAATGGTTTCTTTAAGGCTCCAAAAATGATTTAGCCACCATTTGATATGACAAATTTTATAGGTGGCTAAGAGGCATAGCTACGAAGACTCTGTCAATGGACGGGAGAAATTGTCGGGATGGGAGCAACTTTGGTCGGATCTTGTGCAAGAGGAGATAAGGAGAAGTACCAGGGATGGTTCTTCATCGAAGAATGAAGATGAAGAAATTTTTTTTTGGCTGCCAAAGCAAGGAAAGGGAAGGGGAAGAAATTCCCTTCAAAATCCGAAGCGAAAGGCAAGAAGCAGGATTTGTCCAAGGTGAAGTGTTTTCACAGTCACGAACATGGGAATTTCACCACTAACTTCCCACAGAAGAAGAAGAACAAGAAGGCTGATGGAGCTACAGCTGGAGAGGCCTTAGCCTCACAATTTGAACTTGATTTCTCTTTGATCGCATGCTTGGTTTCAAGTGCAATGGGATCGGTGTGGTATCTTGATAGTGGTGCATCTTTCCATATGACGGGAGACAAGGAGTTGTTTATTGATCTGGAGAAGGACCTCCAAATGCATATAGAGATGGGCGACGATGGTCGATACAATGCGAATGGAATTGGGACCATTACCTTTGAGAGGGAGTCAGGTAATCCATTTCTATTGAAAGAAGTTATGCATGTTCCAGGTCTAAAGAAAAACTTGGTCTCGGTCGCAATGTTGGAAGACAAAGATTATGACCTTGTTTTCAGTGAGGGAAAAACTTTCCTTCGACATAAAACAATAGGTCAAACCAAGAAGATAGGGATTCGAGTTAAGAATCTCTACAAGCTGGAGGTAGATGGCTGCGCTGCAATGATGGGGAAAGCATAAGAAGTATTGAGACGGGATGAGGGCGAATTATAGCACAGGAGATTGGGCCATCTTCACCATGGCGCTTTGAAGATTTTGTAGCAGAATTCTACTAGACTTCCCAAGGGTACTCTTGCACAGTCAAATCAGTGCAAGGGATGTACTATGGGTACGTTTGTGAAGACCACCTTTCATGAGAAGGAGAACCGTGCTTCGGTGATCCTAGAGAGAATTCACACAGACGTGTGTGGACCTTTATCGGTTGCTTCAACAACAAAACAAAGGTATTATGTTATTTTTGTTGATGAATATTCTCGTAGATGCTAGATATTCTTCATGTAGAAGAAGAGAAAAAAATTCTCAAAGTTATGTGAGTTTAAAGCATTGGTGGAGAAGGATTCAGGGAGGCAAGTGAAAGCTCTATGGAGTGATAATGGTGGTGAATATATCTCAGGCGAATTCAAAGACTTCTGTAGCAAAGAAAGAATTTGAAGAGAACTCATAGTGCCTCATAACCCACAACAGAATGGGGTCGTGGAGAGGAAGAACAGAACGATCCTGGGTGCTGTGTGAGCTATGCTGCATGACCAGGGCCTACCGATGCACTTGTGGGCGGAAGCATGTAACACTGCGGTTTATGTGCAAAACCGTTGTCCTCATAGAGTTCTTGGAATGAGTACACTTGAAGAAGATTTTACTGGTAAGAAGCCTGATATTTCTCATTTGAATATTTTTGGCTCATCTGTTTACATTCATGTGACAAAGGACGCCAGGAAGAAGTTGGAGTCGACTGTAGAAGTTGGGATATTTGTGGGGTGCACAGAAACACCCCATAATTATCGTATGTATTTTCTAAATAGTCGAATGACTGTGGTGCAACGGGATATAAAATTCAATGAGGTGAAAGCCATGAAGTTGTTGCTTGAGAGGGAGCTACACTTGCATGCAGAGGAGGAGCTACTTGTTCCCAAAGTTGAGCCTCTAGATTTGGATCTATTAGGTCCCTATATTACTAGTATAGTCCCTTATTGTTGTTATTGTAACCCCCTTATTGTTATTATTGTAACCTTGTAACCCCCATGTTGTTATTATTGTGCCCTTAAATTATTATTGTTAGGTCGGCTAGGATTACATTGTGGCCCCACTAGGATTACATTGTGGCCCCATGGACTCCTATATATAGAAAGGAGGTTTTGTAATTTGTATCATCCAAGAATTATTCATTCATGTAATGTATTGGAGGTTTCCCCCTCGAATTGGCTTATTTCTAAGGCATTGATATCTCTTCTCTTCTATTTTTGGGGCTGGTTTCACAACATTTGGTATCAGAGCTTTGGATTCTAAGGTTTCGCTGCTCCAAACAGGTCATCATGGAATTTTCACTATAACCTTTTTTCTACGAAGGTTCAGAAGCTGAAATTTTTAAAGTACGAAGCTAAAATCCTGAGGAACATCTTCAAAAAATTTCAGAGATTGGTTCGCAACATTTTCAGAGATATGATATGTGGAATTTAGGTATTTTTGCAAGCTCCTGAATTTCACTTAAAAAGGTCATCGCGAAATTTTTGTTATAACTTTTTTTATATGAAGGTTCAGAAGCTAAAATATTTAGAGCGTGAAGCTAAAATCCTGAGGAACATTGTCGCAAAGTTTCAGAGCTTGGTTCACAATAGTTTTGGAGATATGTTATGTGGAAGTTAGGACTTTTTCAGGCTCCCGAATTTCATCTGAAAGAGGTGATTGTGGGAAAAGCTTCATAACTCTCTCTCTGAGCATCAGATTGGAATTCTGTAAAAAGTGACTGAAAGTACATGGACCGTAGTTTCCTATCTATAAATTTAAGAGCCAAAGGAGCAAACAGTGATACTTGGCAAGTCGTACAAGTCCGCTCTATTGAACCAGTCCATAATTAGGTCATTGTGGGAGATTGGACATAACTTTGTCTTGAAGAATCCAAATCAAGTCAGACCTGTGGAATTTGAAAGAAGCTTTAGAGGAATACTCCATGGATGAATTGCAGATATTTAGGATCTGTAAGTATAGAGATAAGTCAATTTCAATATCGAGCTCCTCAAAAGCAAGTAAAAGGTGTGTATTTTTTTTTCTGAATTGCATAAGTCTTGTTTGGAGAATCAAGTTGAATTGATTCCAAGGGCATATTATAGAATAGATATCAGTAATGGATTCTCAAATGGCCCCTAAAAATACCCGACACCCATTAAGCCTTTAGAAGGCTCTACTTGCGTGACTCATGAAGACGAAGAATGGCAACATGACATATCAAAATTACAAGAGAAAGTGCAACGAATTTCCCGCTCTTGCAAAGAGCAACAAAAATGACATGGAAGTTTTGAAGAAAGGCATGGAAACTAAGATGGATGGTTTAAATAAAGGCGTGCAACTAAGATGAATGGTTTTAAGAATGGTATGAAGCCAATATGTGGGATGGTATGGAAGCCGGCATGGAATCTAAAGATGGATGACATGGAAGCTAAGATGGAAAACATGAAGAATGATCTAAAAGCGTACATGGAAGGTTTGACAAAGTTGATACAAGAAATTTTTCCTAAGGGTGAAAAGATAGTAGAGGAAACTCATGATGAGAACAAAAGAAATGTTAATCGTGATTTCATAAACTCTAATGTTGGAGGGAAGAACCACCATATTCCAAAAATGGATATGAGGAAGCTTGATGGAAAGGATCTTGTAACATGAATACTACATATGGAGCAATATTTTGATCTCAATAATATGCAAAACACACAAAATGTACACATTGCAACTTTAAATTTAGAACAAAATACATTTGTATGGTATCGATGGCTTTTCTCCCGTAAAAAAATGTCACTTGGTCAATTTTTACGGAGGAAATGATAGCACATTATGAGGATACAAAGAGCAACACTTTCTTTAGCCAATTGATAAATCTCAAACAAAAGTGTTCAATGGGGGAGCACATTGAGGACTTCCAAAAATTGAATATAAGGGTAAATGATATTTCAAAGAAACACGGGATTGATCTCTTCATAAGCACTTTAAAGGATAACCTCCAACATGAAGTTCACGTTTTGGAACCTAATTCATTGGAGAAGGCATTCAGGTTGGCAAGAAAAATTGAATGTAAAATTATGGTGACAAGGAAGCCTACCACTCACTTCTATAAAGATGGAAGTGTTGCTACTCCAAGATTTCCACAACCCACAAGGTTGACACCACAATAATTGGAAGAAAAAAGAGCTAAAGGGCTTGCTACGCTTGTGATAGCAACACCAAAGGTCAAGTGTGCCGAGAAGAAATTATTTTACATGGGACAGAAGAGTGAAGCTAATAGAAAATGAACAAGAAGAGGATATACACTAGGAACCAACCCTAGAAGAGGAAGAAATGAGTTCGACCATATTGTGTAATGCATTGGCAAGAATTACCACTCCTCAAACTCTCAAGATAGAAGGACATATCAAGAAGAAAAAGGTAATAGTGTTGATTAATTCGAGTAGTACCCATAATTTTATTCATTGTAAGGTAGCCATGGAATTGAATTGTTTCCTATACCTAGCACTAGAATTTCAAGTGATGGTTGCAAATGGAGGAACTATAAATTTCTTTGGAAAATGCCATAATATCAAGCTAACCATGGGGGAATATGTATTGAATAGTCCAATGCTTTCCATTCCTATGGGAGGTGTTGATGTTGTACTAGGAGTACAATGGTTACAATCTTTGGGGATGGTAGCTTTAATTTTCAAGAAATTTTCTTGAAAAATTTTTTAGAAGGAAAGGAAGTTGAATTACGGGATATCGTAGAAGTTTCTGGAAAGATAATAAGCTCTAATTTCATGACAAAGCTTCTAAAGAAAGAACAACAAGGCGTAATTGCACAATTATGCTCACTAGAAGTTCCAACATCAAAATCATCTATTTCTTCATATCTCCAAAAAACCTTGGACAATCATTAAAAAGGTGTTTGAAATCAGAGGACTCCCACCTATTTGTGATCATGATCATGCTATTCATTTTATTCCAGGAAGTGTTCCTCCAAACATCAGCCCTTATAGATATCCTTACGTCCAAAAGAACGAAATTGAACGTATGATTGCAGAAATGTTAGAGGCGGGTATAATTCAACCTAGTCAAAGTTCTTTCTCTAGTATTGGTACACAAGAAGGATGGATCATGTCGAATGTGTCTAGATTATAGGGACCTCAATAAGCTCACCATTAAAGATAAATTTCCCATTCCTTTGATTGATGAATTATCGGATGAATTACATGGAGCAATTTATTTTACCAAATTGGATCTTCGTTTAGGATATCATCAAATTAGAATGAAGACTGAAGATATTCCGAAAACACCATTTCGAACACATGAGGGTCATTATCAATTTTTGGTCATGCCTTTTGGCCTTACTAATGCACCTTCTACATTTCAAGGGTTGATGAATTCCATTTTCAAACCCTTCATTAGAAAATTTGTGCCAGTATTTTTTGATGATATACTAATCTACAGCAGTTCTTGGAAGGATCATGTTCAAGATGTTGATTGGGTGCTCAAACTATTGGAGCAAAAGAAATTATTTGCAAAAACCTCCAAATGTTTCTTTGGAGTACAAGAGGTGGAATATCTAGGTCATATTGCATCTCATGAGGGTCTTAAGGTAGACCCTAACAAAATTAAAGCTATTAAGAAATGGAAAATCTCCACAACCATAAAACATCTGCGAGTATTTCTCAAGTTGACACAGTATTAACACAATTTTTTTAAGAATTATGAGAGAATAGAAACACCTATCACAACATTATTAATAAAAGATGCATTTTCTTGGACTCTAGAAGCAACTAAGTCCTTTGAAAATCTTAAAGAGGAAATGTTCCAAGCATCAATATTAGCTACGCCAAACTTCACAAAAACCTTTATTGTGGAATGTGATGCCTCGAGAAATGGAATTGGTTTTGTTTTCATGAAAGAAGGAAGACCCATTTCTTTTGAAAGTCGTCTAATCAAATGAAAGTATTTACACAAACCTATTTATGAGAAGAAAATCTTGGCAATACTACATGCACTAAAGAAATGGAGAACTCACCTAATGGGAAGACACTTCAAGGTAAAAATTGATCATGATAGTCTTCAATAATTTTTGGAACAAAGACTATCTTCAGAAAAGAAAAAAAAATGGGTCACAAAGATGTTCGGTTATGACTTTGAAATAATATACAAAAAGGGAAGCTAAATGTTGTTGCAGATGCACCCTCAATAAAGAATGAAGAGGTGGAAGCATTGTTTTGTGCCATTTCTATTATCCAACCGTACTGGATAACCGAATCAAATCAAGCAAGAGATGAATGGAAGAAGGACTAAGAAGTGTGGACACTCATTCAAAAGTTGCAGCAAGATCCTAGTACATCTGGTACATTTAGTTGGAAAAATGATTCCTTTTGGTACAAATATCGCTTATATATTTTTAATAATTCCCAACTAAATCAAAATATTCTTTTGGAATTGCACACCTCTCCTGTTGGAGGGCACCCATGATTTTTAAAAACTTCCCACAGGGTGAAGAAAGAATATTTTGGGATGGCCTTAAATTTGATATTCAAAATTTTGTGGAAGAATGTTTGGTTTTCCAGCAAAATAAAGTCGAGACAATTAAGACCCCGTGTTTTCTACAATATCTACCCATTCCAAGTTAACGTTTGGAGGAGGTTTCAATGGATTTTATCACAGGTTTACCTAAGTTTGAAGGAAAGAGTGTCATCATGGCAGTCGTTGATAGACTTACCAAGTATGCGCATTTTTGTGCATTATCTCATCCATTTAAAAAAGTAAGGCTGCTACTACATTTATGGACACAATTCAAAAGCTACGTGGAAACCCAAGGGTTATTGTGAGCGACAGAGATCCCATTTTTATTGGAAATTTTTGGACGTAGTTATTTTCTTGTTTGGGTACTCAATTAGCTCATAGCTCATCTTATCATCCTCAATCCGATGTTCAAACTGAGATAGTAAATAAATGTTTGGAAGGATATCTTCGTTGTTTTGTATCTGATAAACAAACACAATGGGTCAAGTGGTTACCTCTAGCCGAATGGTGGTATAACACTTCCTTCCATACTGAAGAAAAATGACCCCATTTATGGCACTTTATGGATATCATCCACCATCGATCACATCATATTTAAGGGAAAATTCGAAGGTTCAAGCAGTGGAAGATCACATCGAGCATCAGCAAGAAGTTCTCCAACTCTTAAAGGATAACCCGAATTTGGCACAAAATCAAATGAAACAACAGGCAGATCAACATCGCAGCGAGAGAAGTTTTGATGTAGGAGATTGGGTATTTTTACGGCTACAACCATATAAACAAATGTCTCTCAAGCAAGCTAAGAATGATAATAAATTATCAACAAAGTACTATGGTCCATACAAGGTGCTGCAAAATATTGGTACTATGGCATACAAATTGGAGCTTCCTGCTTCTTCACGAGTGCATCCAAGCCCATGTTTCATGCTTAAAGAAGGTTATAGGTGAGAATCTTGCTAGCTCAAACAATATTGATGAGGAAGGAAAAATCATATTGGAACCTGAAGCGGTCATGGAAACAAGAATTCAACAGCTACAAAATCGATCAATTTCAGAGTATCTCATCAAGTGGAAGAACTTACCCACTGAAGGTTCTACATGGGAGGATGAGAAGTTTATACAGAAGCACCTAGATCTACTCAAGCGTTGAGGAAAACACTTTTTTGAAGGAGAGGGGCATGTTAGGTCCCTATATTAATAGTATAGTCCCTTATTATTGTTATTGTAACCCCCTTATTGTTATTATTGTATCCCTGTAACCCCCATATTGTTATTATTGTGCCCTTAAATTATTATTGTTAGGCCAGCCAGGATTACATTGTGGCCCCACTAGGATTACATTGTGGCCTCGTGGACTCCTATATATAGAAAGGAGGTTTTGTAATTTGTATCATCCAAGAATTGTTCATTCATGTAATGTATTGGAGGTTTCCCCCTCGAAGTGGCCTATTTCTAAGGTGTTGATATCTCTTCTCTTCTATTTTTGGAGCTAGTTTCACAATAGGATTAGCCACAGAAGGAGATTCATGGAGTGGATGAGTCCACTCATGCAGAACCAAACATCAGACAAGGCAGAAAGCGTAACACAGAAGCTGAGAGACTGAAGCTTGATGTAGCACAGAATGTAGGAGTCCCTACATCACAGCACAGACAGAGACAGTCACCTGACCGATTTACTGGATACATGGCTCTCATGAGCAAGTGTATCGTGACAGAGCCATCTTCTTTCGAAGAAGCAGTGCATGAGCCTACATGGGTAGATGCCATGGTGGAGGAGTATGACTCCATTGTCAGAAACAGTGCGTGGGAGATTCTTCCAGGGCTGGTGGGTAAATCAGTTGTAGGATCAAGATGGATCTACAAGGTAAAGAAAGCTGCTGATGGGAGCGTCGAGAAGTATAAGGCAAGATTTGTTGCCCGGGGCTTCTCATAGATCAAGGGGATTGACTATGAAGAAACCTTTGCACCTATCGCATGGTATTCTTCCATACAGACCATCCTTGCTCTCTCAGCACAGATGGGTTGGCACATTCATCAGATGGATGTGAAGACTGCGTTCCTTAATGGGATCATTGAGGAAGAGGTGTACATTGAGCAGCCTGAAGGATTTGAGATCTTCAGCAGCAAGTCGCATGTGTGCAAGCTCAAAAGAGAGCTGTATGGGTTGAAGCAAGCACCACATGCTTGGTACACATGGATTGACAGCTATTTCACTAGACTTGGCTTCACCAAGAGTGAGGCGGATGCAAACCTGTATCAAATTGTGGTGGAGGGTAAGCTATTAATCATTTTTCTTTATGTTGATGATTTAATACTAACGGGTGATGAGTAGTTGATACACTCATGCAAGGCAGATCATGCAAAGGAGTTCAAGATGAAGGATTTGGGCCTCCTTCATTATTTCCTTGGATTGGAAATTTGGTAGCGAGAAGGTGAACTATTTGTGTCTCAAGGCAAGTATGCCCGGGAGATACTAGAGAAGTTTCACATGCAAGGTTGCAAGCCTATCGAAACTCCTCTTCCAGGAAATTGGAGGAAAGAGGATGCTACATCGACAGAGGTAGTGGAAGCCATTGTTTATCGATAGTTGGTGGGTTCGCTCATGTATTTAGTTAATACAATACCGGACATATGCTATGCGGTGAACCGGCTTTCACAAGTGATGGTTAAGCCTACCAAGCTCTTTTGGAAGGTAGGTAAGCATGTCCTGAGATATCTTAGGGGCACATCTGCGTATGGCTTATGGTACAGACAAATGGATGAGGTGAAGTTGCATGGCTTCACTGATGCAGATTGGGCAGGCAGCCCAACAGACAGAAAGAGCACATCAAGAGGGGTTTTCAGTATCAAATCTACAGCAGTTTCTTGGTACAGCAGGAAACAAAGATCCATGGCACTCATTTCAGTGGAAGCAGAATACATGGCAACAAGTCAAGATGCATGTGAGGCTATCTAGATGAGGAATATCCTGGTCGGTTTGTTCGGTTCACATTTAGATCCTACAGTGATACATTGTGATAATTAGAGTTGCATTAAACTCTCAATTAATACTGTGTTTCATGATAGATTCAAACATATTGATATCTGGTATCATGCTATCATAGATTATGTGCAGCGGAAGATCATGTTGCTTTAGTACATTCCTACGGAATATCAGGATGCAGATATTCTGATGAAGGCACTCACCAGGAGGAAATTCGAATACCATAGAGGCAGGATCGGGGTGAAGGATAATCCCTATCTTGTTGAGAGCGAGTGCTGATATTCAACAAGATGATGGAGCTTAGTGAAAATGAGTCGCCTTCACTAAGTGGGCCCGCAGGAAATTCTTAGGTGCAAGTCTATTTTTAGGCATGGTGATCATATTTCGGAAGTTATAGGATGCTATTTGTGGATGGTTGGTCAAGTTGGAAAAATAGATGAAATTCTGTTTTTAGAATACTGGGCGAAGTCTATTTATAGATCGTTGATCTAAAAATAGATGCATGTCGATTATTATTAGCCCTTAATAATAATTCGACAATAAACAACAACTTATTCTCTTGGAGCACTTTATTTCAGTATACAGACTTGGAAAATCAGTGGGCTGAAGGAATTACGTAATTCCTAGGGTTTACTGGTGGTTCATGCATGGAGGACTTAGTTAGAACTAAAGTGGAAAAGTTATGACAGAGTTGGAAGAGTAGTTCATGGAGTTGTATTTATTTTGACTCAGTTAAAGTGAGTTAAACTCAGTTGGGCTAGTTCTATCTAGTCTAATTGAATGATACACTAGTGAGAGTGGAGTGAATTAATTAGTTAATTAATTCACAAATAGTAAATCATTAATCAACTGAACAAACACAACAGTTAACTACAATGCATGTCAGTTCCGGTGGAGACCTAGTGGAGAGGTAGGTGAAAGGGTGAGATGGAATATCTGTTGTGACTATAGTGATGCATTGATTGCACCACACACACATTGGAGTTTCCAATGAGGATTTCACAGTCAAGGCAAGGGTAATTCGAATTCATTCAGAGCTATTCTTTAGCAAGGATTGCGCAGTGGAGGCAGGCTATCAGGAGGGCATAAATCATTGCATGGATTTGCAGATTTCATCTTGTTAGTGTGTGGCAATTGATTTTACTGAGAGATTGATGTACTAAGCTTTGTATGAGATTGTTACATGATCTCCATGATACATAATATATGATAGTTGGGGTTTTCAGCTTCAGGATTTCCTGTTAAACAGCTGTGTTATGTGAGATTATTTTTATTTGCTTCATGTGTTTGTAATTGAGTTTATAATTTTCACAAAAGATTAACAGTGGAAGGATTTTGTATTTAGCAAGAAGTTAAATATTGTTAGATCAGGAGAATCTGGATATATAATGCATATGTTATATAATTTATACAAACTTTATGATAGCATGAGAAATGTCTTTGGAGCGGACAGAGGGGGTTAAACCCTTAAGAAACCTTATTATAACGCGAGAAATGGCTTCAGAGTGGGAATAACTTAGAAATGTGATGGCAGAATGCGATGGATGACATAAGTTGTGATGTGCAATGTCACAATCGCAACTTCACAAGTTTAGATGGAGAGCAGTAAGGAATTAATGAGAATAAACTAAGTGGTGCGCAATGTGAAGTGCGAAGAGTGATGTGGTGGGTCGTGAATCACAATATCACAAGTTTACAGGGATAGCGGTAAGGATTAACGGGAATAAACTAAAATGTGCGAAGTGTGATTTGTGTTGCGTTAAAAGTTGCGGGCGATGATTTATGATGTGGTAAGTTCCGCGAGATGCGATGTGCGATGGGGATGACATGGCGGTGGAAAAGAACTAAGAGTTCTGATTTGCGATTTCGCAATCGTAAAGAATGAGCAGCAAGTGTTAATGGTAGAAGGTAACTAGTACGAAGTGCGATTTGTGATTTCACAATATCGCAATCACAAGAAATGCGCGATAAGTGTTAAAGTAAATGTTAAATGTTGCGATTGCGAAGTGCGACGTATGGTGGCTGGAGTCTCGAGGAGAAAAGGTGGAAGTTGAGTTTTTGGTGGTTCTATATGGTTTTTTCACATGTTTTTCATAAAAAGGGTAAGGTGGGCATGAATGGAGAAGAACAGAGAAATAAGGCCGAAGGGATTAAGGGTGTTCGAAAGAAAGGTAAGTGCAGTGCTAAGGTGAGAAGTAAAGGAGTGGAATGGAAGCGTAAGAGCAGTGCTCAGAAGTGAAGCACACTTGCGGATTCATGCACGGGAAACAAACCAAAATATGGGGTGAAACAGAGAAGGAAAGGCTTGGACTTGGTAATACAAATTCTTCCCCGAAATCCAACATAAAGAAATTTTGGCGTGTAGGAAGGTCTGCCCTATTCGAACTCTATTAACAGAGATGAGAGGGGGGATACCTGGCCACATTTTTGGAGTTTTTACTCTATTTCACTATGCATAAGCAATTAAAACTACATTAGTAAAAAAACTAAATAGCAATGAAACTTATCAAAAGAAGACCTAACTTAAATGGCAGACGCAAACTAGATAAATGACAGAAAGGAAAAGATAGTAACAAATGAGAAGCTGAGGCTCATGGATTGGGCCCTAACCCACGAGCCTAGCCCTTCACACATCTTTGACAGATTGATCCCTGAATAAAACAAAAAGCTCAATAGCTCACAACCATTGTTCTGAAAGGAATTGAGGCGAGAATAGACTAACTCTTCCTAGCTCTAGCTCTGCTCTATTTATTCTACAGAGCAGCTGCCAACAACTCCCTAGAAAATGGTGATTGAGTCCACTTGACTCCAAGTAAACCAATATTGAGTGCTCTCCTCTTTGAGTTGCTCGACTACCTCTGGAATTCGAATTGTTGGACAAAAACCTTGGGGATACTTTGGCTGCTTGTGGAATTTGAATGGCTAGAGAGAATATTTGGGATCCTTAGACTGCCTTTGAGGGTGGAAAATCCTCCAATAATTTCTCCTTGCTATCTCCTCCAAGTCTTTGTAATAAAATCTTTATAAAAATGCTTAATAAATCATGATTTTCTGCACTCAACCTTATATTAGGCACTCAGAGTATGTTAGACTTAACCACCACCTATACTAGCATCATAAACCCAAGGGGATACTTGGTGGCATGTTAAAATATGAAATTGGCCTTTAGATCCTAAAATACAATGTTTTAAGTGGTTTTCTCTAATACATCATATTCTAACAAGTGATGTCTTATTGAGGAAGGGCTTTTATGGGTCGAGTCCATGTCCACTCTACCTAAATCAATTTGAATATGTTCCTCACCTCTTCTTCAAGTGTGTTTTTTCTAGGAAACTGTGGGCTGGAGTGCGTGGTGCTCTTAACATCAAGGCAGTTGAACCTTATGAGCCTCTGGACCAGTATCTTCTCTGGTGGGATCAAAATATGGGACATTTCAAAAAATTTCCTATCTACATGGCTTGGGGAATTTGGAAGGTAAGAAATAAGCTCGTCTTTGAAGGCAAGCCCAAATAAAACCCAACTATTTTTGGACAGATCAAAGGATTTTTGTTGGATTATGTTAAACATAGGAAACCTGTCGACAACATATCCTTTCTTCCCCCCCTTGATTTGTCTTTGCATATGTTGGGTTTTTTAATGGTGCTTATAAAGAAGGGATTTGTGGAGGAGGCACTACAATACTCCTCCCTAACAATATATCCTACTACATATTGTTAAAATTTGGTGAGGGTACACATGCTACCACTGAAGTGAGAGCTTCCAAGGTGCTCTTAATTATCGTCACATCTCTAAATTACCATATTTACACATCTACAGGGACTCTAAGTGTGTAATTGATTGGTTAGAAGGCAAGAGTTCTTTGAGGGTCCTTTCCCTAACCTGCTGGATGAATATAATCCAAAACCTCAAAGGAATCTTCAAAAACTCGACCTTCAAACATATATTAAGAGAGTGGAATCAACAAGCTGACATCCTATCAAAAAAAGCTTTGCAGGAGGAGGAAGGAAGAATTTTCATAAAAAAATGAAGGGGCCTTCAACTTCTTAGGAGGGGATCTATTCAGGCCCCTTGTGATTAACAATTGATCGAGATGACCTATATCTCATAATTTAGTGATGAAGCACTTCTTAAAGCCTTTATGTATATGACTCTTAAGTGCTCTTTTCAATCTTGTAGTCATTCAGTTTACATGGGGATGGATTATCTCCTATTTTGTGCATAAATCAATATAAAAATATGTGTAGCTTTTTTTTCTTTCTGTGAATAGTCTGTCTATTAGTATACACTTTGTTAACTGTTCATTTTGTTTTGGCTCTTTCCTCAGTCAACTTCGGCTCAAACCACTAGTCCGTGGTCTCATGTTTATGTACTCCTCCAAATTCCAATGGAAGAGATGATATTCCTTTTTTTGGAAAAAAAAACTATTTTTTATTTTATTTTATTATACTAGATATTGTAATTTTTCATATTAGAGATTTTATTACATATGAATTATTTGCCACGTGGTTAAGACGACATAAGATACTTCATATCATTTTGATTTTTTCAACATCCTACCATAGATTATTTATTTTATGCTAAATTAAGATGTGTATAAATTTAAAGTTAAATAAATAGTTTGTTACAATAATTAACTTTTATATATATATATATATATATATATATATATATATATATATATATATATATATATATATATATATGTATGTATGTATATATGTATGTATATATGTATGTATATATATATATATATGTATATATGTATATATATATATGTGTGTATATATGTATATGTATATGTATATATGTGTATATGTATATATGTATATGTACATGTATATGTATATGTATATATCTATATATATATATATATATATATATATATATATATATATATACTAGAAATTGTAATTCTTCCTCCTTATTTGGTCTAATAATTTAAAGATGGAATAAAATGTTCACAAGCACATTTCAATAAACTCTTAACTTTTGTAACAAACGATGATGTTGGGGCTACTGTGACATCCAAAATAATCTATGCGCGTATCTCTATTTTGCTCCAATGTTATAGTCCATTAATTACTTCCCTTCATCGTATTCAAATGTGTTTCATTATTAGATTTATGAATTTGTTTAAGCATTCAATAATTGTTATCAATTACTTTTTGTCTAAAAGGAATTTTTCATTGTTGATAGCATTTGTCTATATGAAATTTAGTTATTTATTGTTTTAGGAATATTGCTTCTGTGATCCATAAATTGTGAAAAAATCTTTCGGTAAAAATCACATCCAAATAAATTTGACCAAATTTATTTGGATGTGATTTTTACCGAAAGATTTTTTCACTATTTATTGTTTTTTATTTTAATTTAGCTATCAATTACTTTTTGCATAAAAGATAGGTGTTAGGCAAAAAAGTTACATATTACACTTGTAATTTATTTGTATTTTATAAGAATATAGTAAGAAACGAAGACATTTCCAATTTAAAATCTATTTATATTACTATGTATTAATAATATATTTTCTTTTTTATTTGAAATATAATTTCTACAATTATAATATTAATAATTTAATGAACAACTTTATAATTATGATAATATTAATAATTTAATGAACAACTTTATAATTATGATCGTAGAAATTATATTTTTAAGTAAACATGTGAAATGTGAATTCTCCATTATCTAGATCCTAGAACACCATTGAGAACACCATTGAGTGATAAAAGACATTGCAAAAAACAAGTAAAGTTACAACTTGCACATAAATAACATTTAATAAAAATAAATAAATTATTATTAAAAAGTTGTATAAAATAAATTTGGTCTAAATGATCATTGAAACTCAATCTTCTTTTTCAGTTAAAGATACTTACTTTAAATTTTAAAATTTTAAGAAGTTTTTCTTTAATTATAATTTAAAAATGATAACTTTAGAATGGGTTTTCTTTGTGTTAAAAAAATATATATATTGAACTTAAGGTTAAATTTTTGCCATTAAGGGATTTTTCGTTTTTCCACAATCATTTCATGTTTGACAACATCGTCAAAGAATTTATCATAATTATTGGCGCGTGGACACACACATATTTTCATTCAAAGTTTTTAGCATAAATATGTTTGCATTCAAAGTCTTTAGCATAAAGATGAGATCATGAATTTTATAAATTTGTGACAATTTGATACTTATAATTGAATATAGATTTTCATAATTGGTCATTTTTGTTAAAAACTTTCATAATAAAAATTGTAAAAGGTTTGTTCAACGTTTTAGATGGACACTCCACTCATTTTATTTGAGAGACTAGAAATCTTGATGATATTCAAACAAGTGTGGAGGAGCCTTTAACTAAACTAAGACACAAAATAGTTTTTACAGATTAATAGTCAAATTAAGAAGAAATTTTTAAAAAAATATATCATAAAGTAACTGTGAGAGGAAATTTAATAAGTCAATTGACAAAATAAGACTATTAATTAAAATTAAAATTAATTAATGTATTAAATTTTGGATAAAATTTTAAATAACCATAAAAAAAATTTAATATTAATTATATATATATATATATATATAAAAGCAAGAATGGTAAAGAAAGATTAAAATTACAAGGAACTAAATTTAGGGCCAACAAGATATTATATATATATATATATATATATATATATATATATAAAAAGCAAACATGGTAAAAGAAAGTTTAAAATTGCAAGGAACTAAGCTTAGGCCAACAAGGTTTTTTTTTTTTTTAGTAAATGCTAAAAATATTTATATTTTTTGTGACAAACACCTTAAATCCACATAGGGAAGGAAAAATATATATATATATATATATATATATATATATATATATATATATATATATAATGAGAGTAAAGAGGGAGGGACGAATGGGATAGAGGAAAAGATAGGGGAAAATAAATAAATGATTAAAATGGTAGAACAAGGAAATTAGAAGGAGTTTGATTAAAGAATTAAGGAAATGAACTAGGCGAAGGTTTAAAAAGGATAAAAATTAAAGGAGTTATGAGGGAATTCAAAGAGGGAGCTAATGGAAGAACTAAATGAGTGATTTGATGGACGAGAGATTGCCAAAATCGGTTTAGTTTATAGTCATATTCCCTATTAAAGTTGTTGGGATGATTCTTGATTTCAAGAGCTTCCTAATGATACAAGATTTATAGAAAGGAATAGAGGCAAATCATTTTTATTAATAAAAATAGATGAGATGATCGGAATTGCCAATGGTTAATGATTGGCAATTCCGATTTAATGATTGTCAATTGATTAGGTCATTAATTTAGTCATTGATTTAATCATTGATTTGGTCATTAATTCTCACAATTAATGACCAAATATAAAACAAAATATATTACTATATAATCACTCGAGAAAACCAATTAATGACCAAAGAAATATGACCAAAATGTTGGCTGTGTTATAAGATACTGTAAATTAGCTATTAATAGTCATATATATGCAAATTTTAGTCATTGTTTGAAACTAATTAATGACCAAAGACAGATGAATAATTTTTTTGTCGTGTTATAAGATACTGTAAATTAGCTACTAATAGTCGTATATATGCAAAATTTAGTCATTATTTGTAATCACAACTTTATCATTTGCAGTGGTCATTTTTTTTTTTTTTTTTTGTAATTTCATATTCATTATATAAACGACTAATTTAATAGTTTATATTCATTTCATTTACTTTCATTAATAATCATTATAAATGCTTAATTTAGTCATATATTTATTTTATTTGTGTTCATCATTAATCAATATAAACTACTAATTAAGTAGTTTTAAATTGATTTTATGTGTTCATTATTAATCAATATAAATTAATTTGTATGGTTTAAAAAATATCATACAATGTGCATATTCATCTAATATGAAAACATAAAGTTGCATATGTTAATTACAATACTAAACAATATCAAGTGCAATTATAAATAATTTCAACCACATAAATTATATTATATGAAATGTTGAAGTATTACAATGAGTTTCCAACTTAATATTGACTGGACTACAATTTACACATGAAATGATGTTTCATCACTTCAAAACATTATCATTGTGTTGCCAAGGCATTGCAGGTGAATTCACCAACTCTAAAAACCTAACCATCAATATTTATATGTGTGTCTTATGTGGGATATTGGATTGAAGGGTATCACCAAACCAGTTCTCTTCTCTCTCTTTTTTTGCATTTCTCACTCCAATGTTATTGCTCTCCTCTTTATTCAATTTCTGCTTCTTACCATCAATACTGAGTTCATTTTCTGAAAACAAAAGAAAATACAATGCAGAGTGTAAGACATGAACGACAATGAACGCTAGAATATAAAGTAAATTTGACTATAAATAGTTTATACGACATATACCTCATGAACATCAAAAATGTCAAAACCATTTTCCCCCATACAAGTAAGAAACTCGCTTCAATTGGGCGATAGTGGCAACTATAATGTGGCCAGATGACTTGTATAAACAAAGAAAATAAAATGTCACCATATATAGAAAAAAACACCTTAGTAACTTAATATTCAACCTTCAGGGAAATCTTAGGAACAATCATGTCAACTAATTTATATGCTAAAAAGTTCAAGTTGTAGATAACTTGTGAAAACGAATAATATGAGGTGTGATGTTTACATCTAGACAACAAAGCTCTATCAAAAAAACATTGAAGATAGAATGAAGCATAGCAACACCATATTTCAATACATGCAAAGGCAAAATGCCAAATCATATATACGAAATGTTTAGTTGGTTTAAGTTTGGTGTCCACGTTTACTCAATTTTAAGGAATATATTTTCCTTAATATTATGGAAATTTTATTAAAATATATAATGTATTTAGAATTGATTTAAACAATATGTATGAAATTGTAGAAGGCTACAATATTTACAGTATACCCAATAAGAAACATTGTCAAAAAGTTGACAGTGTCTAATTGATAAAAATATGAACACAGATATAAACCATACACAGACAAGACTAAATTCTTATCATTTAACATGAATGTGTCCACTAACCTCCAATAAACCACAAACCTCTTCCTCTTGGCCAAAGAAAACAAAAGGTTGGGATATCATTTCTCTGCTCTACTATCTTTCAAAAATCTCTCCAGTGTTTGAGTGTAGGCATGAAGAGTCTGAACTGTAGATTCTATCTCGGGATACCTGAAACCAGTATACCTTGGCTCATTTAGTCATTTGCAATCAACGATCAAATAAGACAAGTGGGTAATGGTAATTCAAGCTTCCCAGTCTGTCTACTCACTCTACAGCCCTGGATTTTCCTAAAACGAACCTAATCTGTCTTCTACCAGCCACCAACATGCTTTATCCTACCACCCTACCACAAACTCATACATCTCTCAAGGACATGGGTTTCTTCTGCTGGTTATGGGCAATGCCAGTCATGGAAAAGCATACAAGTTCCTTGTAGCGTGAGGAAGAATGGAAAAATAATAATGGAGGAAGAGACTTTCCCAATGAAAACTACACATTAGATCCCTTCCCATGCATGAGGAATACATGTCTTCGCCAAGGATGTGACAGATTTGCATCGTGCACATAAGTCTAAGGCAAGCGGCAAAGCTTTTTACTGAAGCATGGGAAAAATTAGAGTACTCTACCAACGAACATGTCTCAAGGAAAATACACCCATGGGCCCCTTTTCCTCTTCCCCTCTTATGCATCCACAATCCATTTAGTTAAGAAATAGTTCAAGCACAACATAAGAGAATAATTGGTGGAAAATGATTTAAACCATATTCAACAATATATTAATCCAATGGTATCAATATATCGTACATGGATGTAATCACCTCATAAACTGAAGAGTGCCAACACACTAATAACTCTTAAATATACAAGGATGAAAACTCATAGGCTAACACATATGTTGCCCATCAAGCAACCTTTTGGGTGGTTATTACATTATCCATTAAGTTTTGGTTGCGTAACATTTAAACCTAACTCCCCATAACCAATAACACAACTTGGACTCGTGAACATTCACTAGTTAGATCTATTACCTCCTAGATCCGCACATGAGAGAGTCCAATTTTTCAAGTACAAACCCTGGGGGAACTATCTCAAGTTCTACCCACTCTTACCTTAATAGAAACTACCTTTTCTTTAGGCCAGCTCTCCTCCAGCACAAGGAGGATTTTGCTAATATCAGATCACTAATATATCTAATATCACACATCTGAAAATTAGATTAGTGATTTTTGTTTAATGATATTTAAAATATAAAGTGAGAACACAAGAAAGAATGAATAACTTATCCTTTGAACAAACAATTAAAGCAATGTTGGATGAAGAAGCTTAATATAAGGGAAATCAGCAAGTTATGTGTACTTAAGCATCATAAATAAAATAAAAACATTTTGATATGAGGAACTACATGATAATATCATTATGATGCTAAATCATTTCCAGCTGAAAACCAACCAACATATAATGCAATGAATGAAGCAAAGAGATCAGCAACAACCATCAAATAAGAATGAACAACAACCTTTACATTCATTAGCAAACATTAATTACATCTTGGGAAAAACATGGCATGAATACCTCTCCAATACACCCTTCTCTAACACCAAAATAACCCATAAGAAATGTGTAACATCTCCAAAGATAAATATATATACCAACAAATTTTGATATGGTGTGAATACCTCTCCAATACACTCTTCTCTGATTTTTCGTTGATTTTACTTGAACACACAAAATTGCAGTTCTTGCATTTGCTGATATCCCTAATAGTGTTTGCTTTCCTGTTTGATCTTTAGCTCTGTTATTTGCTGCATCTCTATCATTTTCTTCCAAGAATTTGTGAGGTTTTATTCCCATTATTGTTGTTAACTAATGATCTTCTTGTCTAATCTGACACTCCCTTAATCTCAATTTTGAAAACTATATCTCTAATTTTCTATTAACCATTGCCAGTAAGTTGCATAAAATTATGGTAGGCTTACATAAGCCATTGTTTAAATCATTTTATTGATATTGGTTTGATGTCTTCTAAATCTTCTACCATCTTTGAGGCTATATAAATACTTTTTGCATGGTACCTACACATTTGTTTTCTCAAAAAGTACCTATCTTATGGATTCAAATGCTCCTTGTCTTGGGAAAAATGCCACTTATTGATAAACTGAATGACATATATGTCCAGAAGAAGTAAAATGGTCAATGAGAAATGTAAAATCTAGGATATATTAAGCTATCGAATATGAATCATTTAAAATTGTCAACACTCAAAAGGGTCTGGAAACAAGCTTTTGGTTCTCCAGCATGACCTCTTTCACTATCAATATATTTTTATGTTTTGAAATGACCTTGTGCCAAAATTCCCATATTTCTTATTGGTTTTATTCATGTTTAAGTCTGGGATTTTCTATTCAAAGTCAATAGAAGTCTACAGAGATTCAGCTAACATCAAAATAAATTCATTTACTTTGGCTATTTTGTGTAGGATGCAATGCAATAAAGGTCAATTTACATCATACAAGTTTGATTCTAAATATTTGGTCTTTGCTGGACATAAGTGGGATTCAGCTGAGGGTTGGGCTCCAAACACTAACGGGACACAACAAGAAGCTGTGTGAGTTTTCAATTTATTACTGCACTGTTAGGGTTTTCACCCAAAGCTGCAAGATAAGTTCTTTTCAATTTAACTGTTTGTGCAAAACTATGAAATTTTAGGGGTTTCAAATATGTGTCATGATGGACGAAAAATAATTTGATCTTCTTACATTCTCATTGTAAGGGGTGATAGTGTGACATGCAATGCTTGATCTCATCTCCAACTTATGCCTGTAAAAGCCCCATTATCAATTTTGGCGTCGCATGTTTGTTTTGTAATGATAAGTCCATGGTTAATTTGTAAAATATATAGCTCTCCTTATTGGCAAACTTGAGGCAACAAATGCATTCTAGTAGTGATTGTGTGGGAGCAATAGGATGAAAGTAATTTTTACTAGTTTGGGCCCTGGGTAGGTCACCCAACCTAGTGCATTGTAAATGAATTATTTTTTTCATTAAATGTCATAATGACATTTATTATTAGTATATTATTACTGATTGCAGTGAGAGAAATGAGGTGCATTCTGCACCTCAATATGGATGAGATGTGTACCATGAATAAGGTAGAATGAAAAACAACTTGATGTCTAAAAATTAAACAAAAACTGAAAAAAGGAAACATAAAAAACAAAATAAAGAAAAATAAAAAATAACACAAACAAGTATTGATCCATCTTATTCCAGAATTCTTTAGGTGCCAAGAGGTTTGCAAATTGGTTATTTTTTATCTCTCTTGGTGCTTAATAGATCTGTGGTTAAGAAGGATCTATGCTGATTATAGAAGTTTGGCAGGATAACTACCAAACTTATAAATAAAGCATGTCAAATATTATGTAATGGTCACTCCAATTTTAATAAACTTACTTTTGTGATATTTCCTCTGTGTGTGTTTCAAGTTTTCTGACAGTGGTATCATTGCATTCTTGAATGTCGTGAGGATGAAGTCGAGAAAAGTATCAGGATAGAGAAAGAGTTATGAAAGTCAAGTCATAAGTGATGCATTTGATGTTTTTAAAAATTGACAAACATTTTTCAAAAGTTTGTTATGTTAAAAAATATACAAAAAGAGGGCAGAAGGAAGGTGGAAGACGAAGACATATATCACTACAGTGAAAAAATTGAGCTTGCGATACAGTGGCAACATACCTAGCTGGTGGCTGTTGGGATTTACGAGGGTCAATAAAAGAATCAATGGAACCAAGTCTCAATCAAATTTTGAAATAGTCTCCTCACCCAAATTCTGAAATAGCCTCCTCACAAGTGCACTAGAGGCTAGTGTGCTAGAGAAAAAGTACAAAATCCAAGCACAAGTGATGAAAAAAAGAAATATACAAGTGTGCCTAAGAGATATGCCAATTGTAAGGTGCTAGGGTAATTCTTCCCTAGGATTTTTTTTGCACAGTTAGGGTTCTTGCCTACGGTATCTATTTTATGAGTAGATGGCCCAATGTTACTATCTTCTATCGTTCCACTAATCGATATATCCATTTCCCTCATATTTCCTGTTGGTTTGTATGCAGTAACAAGTATCCTTCGGTTCCCCTTTGGGATGACCTTGACATTTTCTTTTGGATTCAACAGAGAATTTACCCTTACTTGCACAGGCTTTTCATTAGCAACCAAACTCAATACTGAATATTGAACAAAAGAGAAGCCTCCTCTCTTTGATCAATATTCATTTGTGGCATTGCCTGAAGAGTGCCAAATGACATTGTGACATGTCGTGATGTAGTGACCATTGCATTATGTTTTGTGCCCTTACCACCATTTCTGGGCCTAATTTCATACTTAATGTCGCAAAACTCCTGAAAGGTTAGGGATGCTCGAGTACCCTCTTCTAGCATTTGGTACTCCCTCTAATAGTCTAAAGCATCTTTGTTCCTTTCTAGTAGTCCAAAATTCCCTATTTTCGGCCCATATAGGATTTGGGGAAGCCAAGGTCCTAGAGTGTTTTGATTGGATGCCCCAATGCTAGTCTATCCAGGGGTATTAGGCTGAATAAGAACATGTTGATTGCTACCCGCATTATTCCCACATTGGGCAATAAATTGAGTTAGCAGCTATTGGTTAAGCTGCCATTGAGCAATTATAGTTTGCCTTGTTTTTTTCGAAGCCTGCTCCTCCATTGAAGCTTTCCGTAAAGATCTGGGTTAGTGAAATCAATCAAAATTCTCATAGGTTAGCAGGGTGAGCCAACTTTGAAACCATTGTATTGTCCCAAGGGGATTTTTTCCCTTACAATTATTTTTTGAATAGGGTTTTAACATTTTATGAAGAGTGTTATAACTTATAAACCATAACAACAATGCATGTTCATTTTCCCATATAACAATAGATATCCTCAGTGATGTAAAATATGCATGACAATCATAAATTCTTCTACAATTTCTATAGATTAAAACTGATCAATAGTAAGCCTATTCAACTAGAACAATTTCCACTTATAATGTTGGTATTCAACAACAAATGAAGAATATTGATCCACAACATTATCAATAATTGTCCTAGGTACATCGGGTCCTTAGTCTATAAAATTTCGACTATGCTAATGATGCCTTAACTAGGTTGGGCAGTTTTCTACCCTTACAGATCCACTTGCCTGATAGTTGTTGTTCTAATTAGTCTGCCCGTTGCTTTAGTCTGTGACTGTGGTAGGACGAAAACTACTTTTATTGATGCAAGATCCCTAACTATGGTACCATAGTATATGCCTTCTCAACTGCCAATATTCCTTTAATATGCCTTAAGGAAATCCTAATTATATCTTATCATCTTCCACAGGAAACCATTGGAACAGAGGTCTTGGCCTCTATTTGCTCCAACAACAAGCCTATGTTCATCACCAATGTAGTTTCACCGTAGTCTTCTACCTTCCAACTAGAACTATCTGACTTTGTATCTTCCCCTACACTTTCCTCTTTGCCAACATGTGTAGAGGTTCCCCTGGCCCCAGAGGATTGGCCATTACACTGCAAGGGCCCTTGTGGGAAGTTTTGAGATTGTGACGATGTCTATTGTCTTTTTTCTTGTTGTTGGTCACAATAAAGTGAGACTGAGTGGTGAAGCTATGACTTTGAAGTTGCTGGATTCATTTGGAAATAATACTCATGGCCTTGGGGAATGGAGGGATGACAGTAATGTGTTAGAGTTGGAAAAGAAATAGTTGCAGGTAGTGGATTGTAAAGCCCACCCTGCCCTTTCTCGCTACCACAACTGCATGTGTTGCATATTCAAGAGGTACTCAAATTACCCTAACAACCATTTGCTGAGGTGCTTGAGGATTTGAGCTTGTTGGTGAAGGATTGGACCTTCTGGTGTGCAAACGATATTTCTGTCCAAATCCAAAATATAAAATCAACAAAAAATTGGATATTAACACCTCTCCTTATCAATTTAAAAGTGAATTGGAGATTAACACCATGCCTGGACAACTAGCATCCAGGTTGGCCCTTTTTGAGTAGCTTGGCTTTCATTTCTCACACACACCACATCAGGGATCAAGGTGGCATACCTGTTAGCAAATTTGGGGGTGGACACCGGAGAGGGAAGAACTCTTTGTATCAAGAAATTGAATAAAAAGTTAGGGGAATTCATTGCTAAAGATGAAATGAGCTCTTCCCACTCAAATTAAAGTTCATTAGTTGAGAGTTTTAAGCTCCAGAATAGAGTGAATGGAGTAGCTATGTGATACTCTTAAGTAGCTCTATAATAGAGTAGTTATGTGATACATTTAAATAGCTCTATAATAGAGTATCTAGGTAGCACTCTTAAGTCAATATATAGTTAATTTCTCCTTATCTGTTTAGATGTGCATTTGAGATTAACACCATGCCTGGACAAATAGAATCTAGATTAGCCCTTTTAGAGCAGCTTGGATTTTATCTCACACACCACAATGGGGCGCAAAGTGGCAGACTTGTTAGAAAATTTAGGGGTGTACATTGGAGAGGGAAGAACTCTTGGATCAGAAAATTAATAAAAAATTAGGGGAAGTAATTTCTGCAGATGAAATGATCTCTGAATTCTCAGTAACAGGGGATAGGAACTCTGGGGATAAGGAACTGATTGATTCTCCAAAAAATTTCACTGCATAACAGGAAACCAACCAACAAAATGAAGTGCAGATGGGAGGTGGAGGACTCAGGCTCATATTGACTCAGAGAGAGAAAGATTCAAAAATGACACATTGTTACATATTATTTTGTCACCATGACATTTTACTGTCTATATGGGTTCATCAATGCCTATATAATGCTCCCGTAGAGGTATAAAACCCTAAAGTTCCTAAACCAAGTCTTGGATTTGGAGAAAAGCTCATAAAAATCATAAAACCCTAGTTCCGCACTTTTCCTAGCCATTACCTGTGGTACCGCACCTTTTGTAAAGAAAAACTGCGGTACCTACCGCACATTTTGTGTATTAAAACTGTGGACCCCCGTAAAAGGTAAAATGGAAGAAAAAGTAAGTTCTAGAAGGTGTTATCTGGTCGAAGCTTCACTCCCTCCATTCATGAACCTTTATCCCTTCATTAAAGGAGCCTATCCCTTGGTATTTGGAGCTTCATCCCTTTATGAGAGGAATTATCACTTCCTTTTTGGAATTGAAACCACTTCCCTTCTGCTATAAATTTAAGCCATGGTTCAGTCTCAAGGGTAGATATTGATATGTAAAAAGGTACTTGCTTTGTACTTCATACTACATTAGAGAAGAGAATTTCTGAAGAAACGTACTCTTTTTGCTAGCCATTATCCATGAGAGAACGATTACACACTCGTATTTACGCTGGTTCAAAGAGTGGAAGGGCTTGTCAGACCAAAGGAAAACGCTTGTTCTGGACCCCGGAAGGACCTGTATGACATCAAGGCGAACGCGGTTGTAAGAATCCTTCTTTTATTTAAAGATAATACAAATGGATCTTGTTTTCTCAATAAGTTGTTTATGTTTTTACTTGAATGACTTATTTCTTAAATTCCTTGATCATTAAGATAGATTTATGATTTATGAATTTGTATAATGTGCAGGTGCTTTTGATTCTCTTCCATGTCTTTGATTGCAGGTCTTAAGAGGGACTTCTTTGGAGCGACAAAAAGAATAATACAACTAGCATTGGATCACAGGTAGGTCCTTTCTTCATCATAGAAAACTCTAAATCATACATAATCTAGAGAAAGTAGTTTACATTTGTCCTGTTTGTTTCTAACTATCCTTGTGATACTAGGGAGATCCTTCTTGTCTGCAAGAACGATTTATCCACCTAACACACATTCAATTCCATGAAGCAGATAGAATGGAATGGCAGGGAGGATAGACACAACACTCAGGATGTCCAGTAACAACATGTTTGGACACAAATGGAGCAAGAAACAACCACTGCAATCAAACAGGGTAGAGTCAAAGGTGGCTATTCATTTATATTTTTGGCATCCTTCCCAGAATCCATGGACTCATTTTATCCATTTAAAGGATTAGGGCACTAGAAGGAATCTAAGCTCTCTGTTTCTAAGCCAACCCCACTGATTTAAGATAGAATAATGAATCAAATAAAAGTGAATTCTGTCTAAAGAAATTAGTAGAACTTGTAGCTTCAACAAATTAAATATTTTGAGCGTGTTTCTTGTCGGAATGCAGCCAATATAGAATTAGTTGTTGTAAAACTTGATGAAGCAAACTATAGTTGGTAGAACCAAATTTTATGAAGGCTTATATGGAAATCAAAATTCTGTTTTAAAGGTTCAATACAAAAAAATGCATGCTAAAATCCAATTTAATTATGTCCTTATGGTGGTTGAAATGCATCCAATAAAATTGTCGCATCGTATTTCATGCAAGATGTTAGGCCTTATATTTATTTTCTTACAAAGGTATTTTCTCAAACATGTCAATTAGCAACTTTGCAAAAGGAAAGTAACTAAAACACTCTATGCAGCATCTGGCCAGGCTTAAACTCACAAATGAGGTGAAGGCACCCAATTTTTCCACAATGGTCATCTTAATGCAGACCGGTGAGATAATCATTCATCTTACATATCTAAAGGAAAATATCATAATCTATTATACGTGGTTTCAACAGAGCCTAGAGGTACTTTTAACCACATTTTTTTAAAGACAAAAATGGGATAACCAAGGGAGCTAACCCAATTCAATATATGTTGGTAAAAAATTATGAAACATATCAACTATACTGGCATGGGACCATACATTTCGAAGTGTGAGGAAATGTATTATTAGAATGGATCTAGTTTGAGAGGTGAATTTGAATGCATGAGAAAGGTAACAATAGATGATATCATAGACTCTGATCTATTGGAAGAGTCCTCTATAGAATCCATATAGTGCATAGGCAAGGAGGGTGATAACACAATAATACAAGGAGCAGAGGAGGGATAGAGGATGGGTCAAACATGTCTGATATAATAACTGTTCAGTACATGTTAGTAGTACTCCTGTATTGAGCAGTGAAGCAAGGATAAGAGACCTTTTTGAGGTTTGTATTGTTATGGAAACCAATATTCACAATGTCAGAATTAAAGATTCATATTGAAAAAGACAACATGAGTGTAAATTTGTAAGCCTATACAGGGAGTTCTATCTCGAATGCAGTCACTGTAGTCCCATCCTATTTCAATGACACTCAACATCAAGTAACTCAAGCTCCCAAACACATGATCACTAGAGTTCAAATAATTTGGGCATACAACTAACATGATGACTATAAGTGCATCTTTTCGAACCCTGTCGGCTGCATAAGTAGAGGCTCAGAAGAGACCTTGAGCTGGGCATGAAAATGTAAGTAGGAAACCACATAAATTCTACCTGCAATCATAAACACCGTCTTGAACTAAATTGGAACCTGAAGGGAGGAAAATAATATAGAGAAAAATGCCTAGTTTCATAGCAGAAGTTTCCCAAGAAAATTAATTGGTGTAAGGTCTCTCTCCTGTGTATAATATATATAGGTATGCGCATTGGAATTAAAAAGAAAATTAAACAAGAGGGCAGGGGGAATCCTAAATTTGGGACAAAATCAGCTTTTGTTGTTGGAACCAACCTTTATTTAAGGTGATTTGTACACATGTGAAATGAAATTTATGATGGGTTGACTTGTGCGTGTAAAGTATTGTGACCATTGCTAGGAGAAATTTTCTCATCCTATGGGGAATTGGCTATTGAAGAGCCCATTTCTTTGCACAACAGACACATGGTAGAAGTAGGGTGTTCAACCCAGCTTATGAGGACACAGAGGATGAGTTTTCCCACCTTTAAAGGATCCAGATGAGTTCACTTTGAAGCACTCTACACTTGGAGAAATATTGGAGGCGTAGTTTTCCCTTTGGTCGTTCCTTTGCCTTGCTTTGTGTGCCATGTCCCCACTTCATAACGGTTTTGTGGCCCTTATAATAAATAGTTTGAAGGTCTATACACCCTTTGAAGGGTCATTTATTGGAGGTACATGGACCTATATTAGAGAAAACGGGTTTAGTGCCCACTTTGAAAGACATTTGGAGGTGGAACTCCCTTGTTTAGTGGAGGATTTGTTACAGTTGGGGGGAACTTGAAGGTCCCCCTCTCCCACTTGGTCAATGGAATTGGGAGCCCTTATACCTACCTTGGAGGAGAATTTTGGGGTTTTATGCCCACTTTAGAGGCTTTTGGTGGGCAAATTTAAATACTTCTTAGATAAGCTATGTTGTTGATGGGCCTTAGGAGGTTGGATGCCATGCCAAAAAGCGCAGTCTCTGTTTCGAAGCCAACCCCATTGATTTAAGATACAATAATGACTCAAATAAAAGTGAAACCTGTCTAAAGAAATTAGTAGGACCTGTAGCTTCAAAAAATTAAAGATAATTGTTAGAAAAGTTCCCTAGATCTTTGAAAATAACAAACAAAATGCAACTTCTATGTCTTCAATAAACTGTATATTCTCTTAAGGTAGATGTTTATACAGACTCCCTACGGACTGATGATGCTCTTGGGGCATCTCTAACATACTCTTCCATTGCAGAAATGAATGATGCGGGTGGTTGTTCGTTCAGTAATTTGATTCAAAACAAACAAAGTAAGTATAACAATGCATGTCTGTAATGCCCAACAACATAACATTACAGTAGAAAATGGCACTAAATATGATGAAAAATTTCACAAATTATCTTTACCTGTTCAAGTGTAGGAAATTTAAAACCACATCCAAGGTCAAGACCTTTGAAAACTTCATAAAATTCTGATAATATTTCAACCTACCATACAAGTGGAACAAATAATTTCAAAAGTGACACAAAATGCTACTCAAAGAAATGATGCCAGAAAATTTGTTTTTGTAAACTAAACATTTGGAAATGAATAGGAAAGTATGTATATGAAACATGAGAGGAAGATAGATGGCTACCAAAAGGAGCAGTGATGGAGAGATGACGGAACCCTAACTGGAACAAACCCTAAATTTTTTGGTGGACACCGTGAGAGCTTGACTAGCACAGGGTAGAGCACTGAATTGGTTCAGGACAACTGCTGCTTTTCTTCGGCGCCGTGAGGCCCTGGTTGACAACCTTGAAACTACGGAGGGGAGGTTCTCACTACCATTTTAAGGCAACTCATAGATAGATCATAGGATAGGTAGAGTGCATTTAGCCATTTGGCCAAGTTAAGTGTGGTTTAGAATTAATTTCCTTTCTATTATTTGTTTTCTGCAAATTAAATTAGCTTCATTCTTGGCATTCCTTTTCAGCAATTCAATTTAACCTCCTTTCTGTCATTTCCTTCCAGCAATTTACTTTTCAGTTTCTATCATAGGTTAAGAAATAGCACCCTTTTGTAAAGCAGAAGAGTATGACATGAACAGATTGCATCTGCTATGTATATATCACTATCACTTCAAATTTTGTACAAACCCCAGGTTGATAAAGTAAAGTAGGGCAGCCCCTGGGAAGTGTGGCACTCTTGGTGCAATACCAAGGCTCACCACTTTTTGGCGTTGTTGTTGGGGAGGTGTCTAGTAGATATTTTGATTTTGTTCTAGCATTCCTTTCTGTTTCCATTTCTTTTCATGTCACTTCAGAAATATTGAAAAAGTAAAAAAAAGATCTGATTTTCATTCCTCATAGGAATCTAAATACTCAAAGACAAACCTTACCTAAAACCCCCACACCACCTCCTAGCCACCCTTCACTCTTCTTCAGTGGCAGTGAGATTGAACCCCCTATAGGAGAGCCTTCTGAATATTTTGAGGATCCTATTGGGGAAGAAGAAGAAGACCTTGTTTCAACTGAGGGACCTGCTTCACCTATCTTAACCATGGCTACGACCTAGAGAGCCTTTCCCATAAGAGAGGCAGATGGGGATACTAATATGAAAAACATTAGCCCCTCAGCTCTTCCACACTTCCATGAACTTACCTCTGAGGACCTTAACACATTCATGTTTGAATTTTCTATTGTCTGTAGGAATTATGACTACACCTCTCATGATCATAAGTTGAAGCTATTCCCATCCACCCTTAAGGATGTAGCCTTGCGCTGGTTCATGGGTCTGCCTAGGGATAGCATCACTACCTGGGCACAGATGGAAGAGACCTTCAACAGCAAGTACAAAGACTTCTGTAGGTCCAAGGAAACTAGGGATGAGATATTTAGGATGACTCTAGGGCATAATGAATCCCTAAAGGATTATGAAGAGAAGTGTCAATTGAAGTATAAGATCCAATTTTACTCTTTATCCTGACTCACTTATACTTGTACTTCTTTGAGGGATCAGTGAAGAGATGATAGAAACCTTGAATATGTTCAGGAGGAGATATCTACCAACAACCCTATGAAACAATCAAAATTGTCTTCCGGAACCATTCTAGGGTATTTAGGAAGAAGGGCAGAGCTAGCCAAAATAAATCAAATACCCCTTCATCTTCCACCTTCATAAAACATGAGATTGGAAACATGCTAGAGGAATTCAAGAGTGACATGTTGCACACATTTTCTTTACAAATGGACACAATTTAGTTCAAAAGGAAGCAAGACGAAGCAGAGAGAGCCCTGGCCATATTTTTTCCTAGATGTACCAGGAAACACCTAAGAAATGAATGTCCACTGAATTTCATAGAGGTTTTCTTAGTCTGTGAAGAGAATCATTCCACAGACAAGTGTCCCTCCTTACCTAGACTTAAATTTGTATGTCAAGGTGGGGAAACAATGCCAGAGAAACTCTGTTTCATCAACCAGAGAAGGCCTCAGGGCCCTTGGCCATAGCAACAAGGTATGCACGGTGCACCTCAATCTTACTATTACAACAATTAGAGTGCACCCATGCAACCTTGGTTCAACCCTACTCCTCCATCCTGGTCTATACCTCCTACTTGGCCTTCCAACCCTTCATATCATCCTCAGCCAGTAAACCAACCATTTCATCAGTATGTTCCCCAACAACCTCAGTGGAACAATCCATCCCAAGGGTGGAGGCCTCAACAAAATCAACTACTTGCTCAAATGCCTCCACCCCAACCTCAACCTCATCTTACTCATGCTTCTCCACCTAGGCTACCTCTACCTGCATAGCCCAATCCAAACTCGAACAACAGACTGGCACAACAGGCTCCCAGTGGAGAAACATATCATCTAGCTTATGTTGTGGAGATACAGGAGGTTAATCTTAGGTCGAGAAGAATACTCCTAGACAACTATCCCCCATCTCCACCTATAGAGGTTGAGGAGGAAAATGAAAAAGATAACACTCAGATCCAACAATCTCCTTTTCCCGAGCACTTGATCTACCCTAGTCAGCACACCCTAGAGGTGACTGAACTCCTGGGAGGATTAGAAAATTTGTGTGTAAATACACCACTTCTCCAGGCCATTAATGATGTCCCTATCTACAATAGACTCATCAAAGAAAAGTGCTTCAAGAAAATTGGGAGAAGGAAGAGAGATACCCCCACCATCAATGTGGTAGGACAACTGTCTGACCTGATGCTGGGGAAGGTGATATTTCCAAAATACCTGGACCCTGGTAGTACAATTGTTGATGTGCATATAGATGGTGTTGTAGTCCCCAACACTCTGATTGATCTGGGGGTTGACATAAATATCATGACCAAGGAAACTATGTTGAAATTAATCTCCAAGGGACTTTAAGGAAAACCACAACAGTTCTACAACTTATAGATCGGTCCACAGTAACTCCGAAAGGAATTGTTGAGGATGTTATGGTTACCATTGACTCTTGGGAATATCCTACATATTTCCTAGACCTGCAACCAAAAACCAATTTTAATAGTTACCCTCTCATCTTAGGGAGAACTTGGTTAGTCATTGCAGACACTTATATTAGTTGTCGGGCTGGAAACATGACTATAAAAAATGGGCCTTTGTCTAAACAGCTAGTGTTATATCCTCCAGCCCAGCCTTCCATTGATCATGATCTCCCTATATGGTTGGAGGATGAAGAAGATGAGTTATATAACACTGCCCCTATGTGTACCATAGATGTTATCCTTAGAGGGGGGGCAGCTTGATGAAGATGAACTCATCGACCATGTCATTCAAAACCAGTCCTCCACTAAGACTCCTCTCGAAACCTTAGTCAAAGAGTCTGAAATCCAACCTTGGATGGAAGTGCAATCAGTTGAGACAACCTTTGAAACCACCAAGGTTGTCAAGTTTGGCCCATCTAGATCTCTGAAAATCAATCCAAACCTCTCAAATGAAGAAGAGAAGCAGCTATGCCAGCCTTTGAAAGAAAATCTTGAAGCATTTGCTTGGGATTACAAGGACATGAAAGGGGTGCATCCTTTAGTATGCAGACATCACATTTACATCAAAGAAGGATGAAAGCCTATGAGACAACCCCAAAGAAGGATGAACCCGGCTCTGAAGGAAATAGTCAAAGAAGAGCTGCAGAAACTATTGGATGTGGGGTTCATATATCCTATTTCCGACAGTGAGTGGGTATCTCCTCTTATCCTAGTCCCAAAGAAGAATGGGAAGTGGTGAATTTGTGTTAATTATCGAGAACTTAACAAAGTCACCAAGAAAGACCATTTCCCTTTACCCTTTATAGACCAAGTCCTCGATGGCCTTGCAGGGAAGAAGTTATTTTCCTTGTTAGATGGGTTCATTGGGTACAATCAGATTCAAATCAGCCCTGAAGACCAGGATAAGACTACTTTCACCTACCCTTGGGGTACCTTTGCTTATAAATTCCTACCCTTTGGGTTATGCAATGCCCCAGCCACCTTCCAAAGAGCTGTCCTGAGCATATTTTCTGAGTTACTCCATGACTTTGTCGAAATTTACCTGGATGATTTCACAACATATGGGGATGACGTCCAGGAATCTCTCTCCAATTTGGGTAAAGTACTAAGAAGGTGCATTGAGATGCATCTCTCCTTGAGCCCAGAAATGTGTGAATTCCTGAAGAAAGCAGGGGTTGTATTACGATACTCCATATCCCAAGCAAGAATACAGGTAGACCCGAAAAAAATCACTATCATCAAAAGGGTACCTACTCCTCAATAGCAGAAAGATGTCAGGAGTTTCTTAGGCTTAACTAGTTACTATAGAAGGTTCATCAAAGATTTCAGCAAGATGGCTTCACCATTATTTGGGTTATTGGCCAAAGATTATGAGTTTATTTGGTTTGGTCCTTGTCAAGAGGATTTTGAGCTCATTAAGAAGAAGTTGACTACTACCCCCATCCTCTGAGGTCGAAATTGGACTCTGCCTTTCCACATCCATACTGATGCATCCGAAAAAGTTGTAGGGGCAGCATTAGGACAACTAGAGGACAAAATCCCTTATGCCATTTATTTCATCAGGAAGAACTTGTCCAAATCCGAGCTGAATTATACTGTTACTGAGAAGGAGATGTTGGCCATTATCCATGCATTGAAAAAATTCAAGAATTATGTCACTGGATATCAGACCTTTGTCCACACTGACCATGCAACCATCAAGTATTTAATGAACAAACCAGATGTAAATGTTAAGATAATGTAATATTCCAAATCTGGAATAGCACAGCAAGCTTGCTGAAATAATGTACTCCTGGGAGATTGATGTACATAAATGAGTTTACAGCCCTTAGATCCCTTAGATCAGTAGATCTGGAGTCTAGATCCAAAAGGGAAGCAAAAAAAAATCAAACTAGGTGTGGTAAACATATCTCCCACCACCTAGTCTAGCTGAAAAACACCCTACAAGAGGGGCTGTAGCTATGCACAATAAGCTGGTTCAGAAATAACGCAGTCTTGGAAAATATGAGCAGGACATCAAATATGATTAAATTATGAGTAAACAGCAACAAATGAGAACTATAATTAATCTCTTTCAATATACAGTAGAATACAGGAGACAATAGAGCAAGAAATCTTCAGAAAAGAAGGCTGCAACACATATATAACTGCAGAAATGGCTCAACAACATTATTTTAAGGAGCTACAGTAGTTGAATATTACAACTCAGATCTAGGATAGATCTGTGGACAAAACATCAGATCCATTTCAGATCTGGAAACTAGATAGTCTTATTTACAAGATCCCCTTGGGGTTTTGACCAAATCATGCATAAACAAGAGTAGATCTGAGTTTTAAGTTGTAGATCTGTAAAATGCTGCAATAATTTCTGAATATGACTTTACATTACAATAGAATAGATCTAAACAGAACATGGATCAGCAAGCTAATCCATGGATCACCAAAGTGAAAGGAAAAGCCCAGCACCGGAGATCCCTCATCAAAACTAGGATCAAAACACCCTACAAACCCTCCACTGAAAATAACGCAGTTCCTCAATGAAAACTGCGTTGTAGGTTGAATTACAGAGATGGCCTGAGGCAAAGATACAAAATATGAAGTGCAAACAGTGGATGCACTCTTCTAGGAGGTTAAAAGACACACTCCATGAGAAGAGGCTCCAATACAAGCTAGATATCTGCAGATCTAGGATCCCTCTTGCTGCAGCTTACAAGAGCAAGCAAACCCTCACTGGATCTGCGTTGCAATTGGAAGAATAGCTTGGCCCAAAGCCTGATAGTGGATCAAATCAACAAATACTCCTCCAAGAATCCTTAAGGGAAGAGGTGAAATCCCTGCATAGGAACTCCGAGTGCTAAGCAGCACAATTCTCCACTAAACAGCAAAGAATGGTATTTGTCTAAACAGACAAGATACTCAGAAATATAATCAATCCTCTCTTGCTGCCTTCCCCTTCCTTTTATAAGATGAAAGCGCAAACCCTAAACCACCTTGATGAGTTAGCTCCTTTCACATGAGGGGCCTCCTTCTAGAACTGTGTTGTACCTTCATGAGATACATTGAACCTAGACAGCGCTATAGATTTGGTCAAGGTTGACCCAGTCTCACAGCTCAAACCCCTTTCACACCTGCAAGTGATTTATTTACATGGCCCTGATTTATCTTTTTTCACATGGGCATTGATTTATTCAGTCTTTTCAGGAGTTTTACATGTCCTCCTTTATTCATTTATTCATGCAACAAAAAGTAAAACAAAAATGAATATTCCTCTTAGCTTGGGCTAAGTAGGAATATTACAGTCCTCCCCTCCAAAATGTTGCTTGTGCTCAAGAAACTGATAGGGTAAGAGCTGTGGTACTTCTCCTCCTCCATTGATGGCATCATCAAGGATCAAGTCCTCATCATAAGTCAAGTGCTCATCAATCCAATACATCAAGAATTGTTCCTCCAAGGTCAACATAAGATGTGCATAGTCCATCCCACCAGGAGTGAAAAACTCAACATAAATAAACATGGCTGGAGTAATTATTTCTCTAAAACATGTAGCATGAGGCACATAGAGAGTCTCCATCCCATGAGGTACACATATCCTCTCCATCCTCCCTCCATACATCCCCATAAATAATACAAATACATCATCGATGTATGGAAATAAAAGTACATATAGACAAACAGAAATTGGAGCATGATGAGGTGGGTCATAATCCCACATATGGTACTAGCATAGGGCATCTCCTGCCTACATCAGATCAAGGTTTGGTAAGTGGTTTCCCCACCACTTAATTGCTGCACAAATCATCTCACTATGGCTGAAGATGTCAGATATGTTTGGTGCCTTTGGGAAGCACCCATCATGAAAAATAATCTCCCTTTGTGCAACAAGGGAGTGGCCAAGTTTAGAAATTTTGGTGGCCCAAAAAATGCCATGAGTTCTGTTGTGGTTCCTATGTTTTGGCCAGATTGGCAAGACCAAAAGATAAGACAACATCAAACCACTTTGGGATCCTAGGATCTAGCCCTCCTGGATCCAGAGAGGGATCTCTCTATAAATGTAAAGGATGATATATATTTAAAGCTCAAAATGAGATATTAGGCTAGGTATGAAGCACGAGGGTTTTTTATTTTGTTTGTTTGGTTGGACATCATTAATTGAGAAGGTTATGGAAGTAAAGAAGGAACTGAATAGAAGGATGTTTCAGCATGGGAAGATAGGTCAAGAGAAAGGTTAATCCATTGGGCTATGGAGTCATGAAAGAGGATTACGTGCATAACCACAATCCAAGGGTTTCCATAGGGCAAGTCATCTATACGAAAGGATCTTTTTAGATAGATGGTGGAATGGAACATTAAGAAGTGAGGTGAAATGAAAGAAACCGAAGTGCAACCTAAGATCAGGTCAGATGTCATTTAAATCCAGGCTTGCTTTTGACATACTTCAAAGGAAACTCTCGGTAATGACACAAAGGGTAGCTTAAGATCAGGTCAGATGTCATTTAAATCCAGACTTGCTTTCAGCATACTCTTAAGGAATACAATCCAGCAGTCCTCGTAACTACTTTCAGAATGGTAGAACACGTTTAAGATTAAACATAGAGTCAGGCCTAATATCAGAGAAAGACTTTAAACCTTCAATGCATTTGAAACTCACTCAAAGGGATCTTAGATAGGTAAACTGTTGGAAAAGGACCCTAGTGGATAGGTCTAACTATAAATCCCCAGTATCCCAATTCTTCCAGCTGAAACCCAACAAGAACATCTAAGAAACAAACTCAAAATTCATACATCAGTAAGCATGGGAAAACCAACATCTTTGACTGGTTAAATTATGCTGAATTTGTTCTCAGATATACAATCAGCAGAAAACATCAAAGATAAGAAGAGAAAGAAGCATTAGGGTACTTTTCAGCAGTATATCCTAAGCTATATTACTGATTCTTTTCAGCCTTTGTCTTGTTTGTGTTTGCCTCCCGGTGATGATTACACCTTATTACCTTACTTATTCTTATTGCTGCTGGCCACCTTGGTTATTGACTGTAAAAATGTGAACAAGGGCAGCTTTCCCTTGCAGTATTTGTGCTCTAAGCCAAGGAGGCTTTTCTTAAATGAATTTGGATCAAATTGTTTGATTTTATTTCTCTTTGAATACAATCTCTTCATGCAGGAAGGCATAACTTGTTGGGCACGAAATCCACCCTATCACTCAGTGAAACCTTAGGTGACCTAATGGGGGCTTTCTTGGACTTGGACTTTGGACTGAGACTTAGAATTAGGGATCACCAAGTATAAGATTGGATCTATGATAAGCTTAGTGGATTTGAATATTCAAACATCAATCATACTTGACTATCAAAGGGTCTACAGAGACAATTTGAGACCATCAGTGTTTGGAAGTATCATGGGTGACACAACAAAGTTGTTTTATTGGTAGGTTTAGGTGGTAGTGGGGAATTTTAGGCAAAACGAAAACAAAGGATTTCAGCCAAGGTGACAATTTAGGGTTAAAATAAATGGCTCGAGCCCATGATGGGTCTTTCGGGAGTAGTGGGCCAGCCATGACTAGATAGGATGATAAAATAGTGAAAATTTTATATTAAGGATAATGAAGGCAGTGAGATTTCTAGAACACACAATGTTCTATAAATTTTGTTTCTAGAAATCTGAGAATAGTCATTTAGTCATCATCAAGGAAAAAAATTACTGATCACTAACAGTTTCTCCACTCGAGGAGGGTAGCTCTTTTTCAGGAGGTGTCCATAATTTCAGATTTTTGGCTTTATGGAGACCAGTGCCTTCCTCCATTGGGAAGATGTGTTTTTTCTTCATTTGCTGATATTTTTTTTGAGTTTGTGATCTTTGGGATCTGAAAAAACATGATTTATATCAACATCATCTCTACCTACCCAATCTACTTGCCTAACATTTTTTCCTTCTTTGGGTGCACTTGAACTAGCAAACCCTTGATATATATTTTATTTTCTTTTTGAAAAACAAAAATCAAACTGTCTAAATGTACCCTTATCTCTTCCGAGAGTTCAGATTAGGCTGATGAACTCTTTTTATTTTCTACCTAGTCTACTTATTTGTCAAGATTGAGTTGTTTGATAAATTTTATTCTCTAGGCTACTGACATAAAATTGAAAATATGGCTAAACCAGGATTAAGCAGTTTGATTTACCATAGGTTGCGGCATTGAAACAAGCTGCACACAAGTGTTATTTTTGTACAGAAAAAACCTAGGAAACATAGGGGAAACATATGTCATTTGTTAAAACATCCCTATTTTCCTCTTTGGTTCAGATTTGAGCATGTGGAACCAACATCTCTAATTCCTAACCTACACCTGTTGACAAGTCAAGATTATTTGCTTTGACAAGTTTTTCTTTCACTAACCTATCAGAAAAATAAATTAAAACATGTTCAACCATGATTAGGCTAGATAACTGAACAAGCCTTCTCTTTCAAATCAAACAAGTAGGGGCATTTAGACTTGCACACTTTCAGCATCATTATTTTTTGGGTATGGGGCTGTACCACTTTTCAAATCTGCCCTCTTCTTCTACCTTTCTTTGTTTTTTGTGTTTTTTTCATTTTTTCCAAACAATCTAGAACTAAAAAGATGCTCACAAGGCTGAGCTTATTTTTCATATCTATCTATCTATCCTAATCTAACCTATACATAATATACATTCATTTGGTGAAATCTCTTTTCCAACATAGCCAATCAAGCAGATGATTCCATGAGGGATTTTGTTTCAGCTCTTTGAGAGTGCTGAAGAAATAAAAATGCCACTTCCACCTTGTTTTTGAACAGTAGTACCTAAAATTTTTCTCATACTTTGCAACAAACTGTTCTTGGCAGAACACACTCCTCCTTTAGATTTCTCAAGGAAAACAACAAATGGATCTTGGAATAATACCTGATCTAGAGGATTTGAGACATAAGTTCCATTCAAGACTACTCTTTCTTCCACTTGGCTATGCTTGGTACTCTTTTGGGAAATAAACTCCACTTCTTCCTCATGATGATATGAACTAGTAGATTCATCATATGTGGCAACGTTATCCTCTAAAAAACCTGATGTGCTTTGATAGAGTGGGCTAAAATCTGTGTGAAGGCCGTCATATTGATGAGCAGGAGCACTCTTTGGCAACAGATCTTCTTGAGAAAGAAGTGCAGCAACTCTTATGTGATTGTAAATTTCCAAGCCTTCATCTACAATTTGATATTCAATGGGACTTGGTCGCTATAAATATAACGCTGAAGAGGATTCCGTGTTCCAAATGATTTCATCAACCATTTCAGGAAAAGGTTTTTCACTTACAACTTGCTTAAGAAGTTCTTTTTCTTCTCCAATTTCAACATCAAAACTGAAAGACTGTTGATTCCCAATCACATGAAAGTTATTTCTGATGGGCTGATATGAAGTAGAACAAATGGTCACAGACCCTTCAATTTCTTCTGAAATTTCAAGGCTTCCCTCATCAGTGGCATAGATGGCATGAATTGGCTTATTACTTTTTTGAAGTTGATGAAAATGATCTTCCTCCCATAAACCAATTACTGATTGCTCTGCAAGGTTAGTTTCTATTTGGAGGATATCATCATCAGATTGATCAAAATTTAAAAACTCATCAAAATAAGTAGTGTCACCAATCAAACATATTGGATTATCAGTTTGTTATTCTTTGAATTGATTTACAAATTCACTTTCTGATTTATGGTAGATGGAATTAGTAGGAGAAAAAAATAGAAATGTTTTGTTCATATGAAGGTTTAGAGGTTGGCTGAATGTTTAGCATCTCATTTATTTCCTCTTCAGTCAAAAGAGGAGGAATTTTTCTCTTTCTTTGGATGGAAGTACAACAATTCTCTTTTTCTTGTGAAGGCTGATTTTGAGGCTGAATGTTTTCTTGAGCCTCACCTAGAAGAGATGGTGAATCATCACTTGTGCCTTCAGAGAGATCTTGTGGGTTTTCTTCTATACCTTGATTGATTTATTCCTCAACTAACTCATATAGGCTATCATGGTAGTTATCTTGAGAATGAAATTCATGAATGGATGTTAAGAGGTCTTCAGGTTGTAAATTTTCCAAATCTTCATCTCTATCTATAAGGTATTGTATGATATCCTAAGATTGATCACAACAATTTTCAGCCAATGATAAAGATGGGGAATTTTTTTTATAATGCTCATAAAGTGCCTTGTGTATATATTTTAAGGAAAACAAGCTACCAGGTCTTAGACTCTCATACCATTCCCTTGCCTTCCATTCTAATGTTAGCATGAAAATATTCATAAGGCAGTCCTCATGCCATTCAACTTTTAACCCCCATACATGGATATGAAACTTGATGAGGTGTAACAAAGGGTCATCAGACTTTTCATCTTGAAACCTAGGGAGGTTTTTGTCCCAATCTATCTGAGGCAATTTGTGTGGGATCCCAGGGATGTGATCTCTATTCATTGAAGCATATATCCTTTGTATCCTTGGATCCATGTTTGTAAATCAGAAAGGGTCACTGAATCTTTTCAACCAATCTTAGATTTCTCTACCAGTGGAGTCTTTAGGTCTATTGAGATTTGTGGAGTCACTAGGTGGAAGGTTTCAACTCTGCTGTCCACCATCAACATGATTTGGATTGCTTAATGCATTCCCAGGGGAGTTTATGAGAAATAGTGAGGTCAACAGGGCTACTAAAGACTAGTGGAGTCGCTAGGTGGATGATGTTTAATGTTTTAAGGATGTTCTTGTTGTCCACCATCAACAACTAAATACCAATCTAAGGACGTTTGTGAGTTTTCTGACATCTAAGGAATACTTAGGTTGTCACTAACTCAGAAGGTCCCACCGTGATCGCCATTACGTTGGTGTGAGTGGGGGGATCAATCCACAAGATAGTACTCTTAAGGATTTTTTGAAAGGTTTAGGGAAGTCTAAGTTTGTTTATCACTCAGAGTCCCACCATGATCACCATTATGTTAGTAATGGTGATGAGGTGACAGATTCACTGGATACTCTATTAATAAGGGCTTTTGGAGTTCTAAGGAGTACTTAGATTGTCACTAACTCAAAAGGTCCCACCGTGATTGCCATTATGTTAGTGTGGCGATGAGGTGGCAGATTCTCTAGATTTTCTAAGTCAAACTAAGGGTCTAAAGAGTCTTAAAAGGTATTTAGGTAACTATGTACTCAAATGTCCCACCGTGATCACCATTACGTTGGTGTGAGCGGTGGGATAAATCCACAAGATAGTACTCTTAAGGGTTTTTTGAAAGGTTTAGGGAAGTCTAAGTTTGTTTATCACTGAGAGTCCCACCGTGATCGCCATTATGTTAGTAATGGTGATGAGGTGGCAAATTCACTGGATACTCTGTTAATAAGGGCTTCTAGAGTTCTAAGTAGTACTTAGATTGTCACTAACTCAAAAGGTCCCATCGTGATTGCCATTATGTTAGTGTGGCAATGAGGTGGCAGATTCACTGGATTTTCTAAGTCAAACCAAGGGTCTAAAGAGTCTTAAGAGGTATTTAGGCAACTATGTACTCAAATGTACCACCGTGATCGCCATTATGTTAGCTCCCCGTAATTTGCTAGATTGATTGACATACAAATGGACAGGGGTAACATCAAACCAAGCTTTGGAATCCAAGGACCTAGCCTTCCTGGATTCAGAGAGGGATCTCTATAGTAGGCAGAAAGATGTGAACTTGTTTGCTGATTAGGGTTGATTTTAGGCTAGATGTTAAGTACAGGGTATTTTGATTGTTTTTGGTTGGGTATGATGCTCGGATAGATTAGATAGAAAACAAGGAAGATTTTTAAGTCATTGGGCAATGGAGTCTAACAAGGTCAAGGTAAGTTCATCAATGGTTTTAAGAGTATTTTCAGGGCAATTTTAACTTGGTTGGTGGATCTTTGAGGTTGTGAAGGATCATGAGATGGACATTAAGCCTAAGAACAAAAAGCTAATAAAGGGTAGAATAAAATCCTTTATATACTTTTAAACTGAGGGAGTTTGAAGATTTATAAGCATAGCAAGAGAATAAAAGGCATAAGAAAAACCTATTGCATTTGATTTCAGACTGAAAGTAGATAATCATCCAAGACAAACATTCAAATTAAATATAGAAAGCAAGAAAATTATTTAACTTTCATAGATTTCATCGTCAAGAGCAGAAAATATTTAAGATGCACAAATAACTATAACAATAGAAGGAGAGAAAACCCTGAAAATATTTAAGGTTCATTGAAAAAAATTTAGCTAAGTAAAGGCAGAGAGCATGATTGAAACAAACTTCTTTGATAAACTTAGGCAAAGATGCTTTAAAGAGATGATTCCTTTTAAGGGGGGAAAATGCTCCAATTGACCTGAAATTGTTGTGTGTAAACTGTTGGTGATGTGAAAAATCCAAAAATGTAAACTTCAGCAGCTGAGGATGCCCCAATTTTGTGCGTAGCGCCTAGGGTGCTGCGCTCCTAGGGGTCAAAATTTGGAAAAAAAAATTTCCGAATTTGCCTCAAAATTGGTGTGTAGACCCCTCAAGGGGTTTTAGATACCTGATGAGAAGAATCATCCAAGATCCTGAGGATTTCATGCACTTTGGTCCTTTTTATCTCTTCTAGCTCCATGAGGGCTTGCTTTAGTTTGGCATTAGCAAGCATGATTTTCCTTGCATAGTGTTTGACCATTTTCTTCTGTAAGGCAAGGCCCCTCTTCATCTCTTTGAAATGTTTATGCTCCTATTTATAATAGTATATGAGCCTTTGTGCCCTCTCAAATTCCTTTTCCCATTCTTGAAGCTGGGCATCCTTTTCTAAGAGGAGCAAATTAGTACTCATCTCTTGGTCCTCATTATCACTGTCTAGATCAACAAAAAGAGGCCCTTGAGAAGTCTTCTTGATCCTTTTGCCCCTTCTTACTTGTACCTTCTGCTCAACATTTTCCATTTTTTCTTTGCCTTTGTCCAATGTTTTGGTAGTTTGAGAAGAGATGGCCCTTTGCATTTTAGAGGCAGCAAACACATTTCTTCTCCCTCTGTGATATGTGCATGTGAGAGGGGTAGCAATGGAAGTTTCAAAGACAGTGCTATTATCATTTTGACCTTTAATTTGCTTGACATCTTCAGTACTTGCCTCACTCTGATTTTCTTTGTCATCCATGGACTGATTTTTTTCAAGACAGTCATGACAGCTGTCATGGCTCTCATGACTCTTTCCTTGACTGTCTTGGGCACTTTGATGGTTGTCCTCCTCATCATGCTTCTCTTCTTCATCGTCTGGCTACTCTTCTTCATCATCTAGCTACTCTTCTTCATTATCTTGCTCACTACTTTCATCTATGTTTTCCTCTTCATCAGGCTCACTAATTTCATCTTTGTGGATGCCTTCACTATTTTCATCATTTCCATCACTTCTTTCTTCATGGCTACTTCCCTCCTCTTCACAGTTTTCTTCATTTTAATCATCTTCTTTTCCACTGCTTCCTCCTTGTCCATCATTATCTATCTCAGTTTCCTTCTGACTTCTGCCTTCTATTTGTTCTTCACTAGTGCTACTGTCAGCCCCCTCACTTGGAAATCTAGGGGAAGAAATAAGAGGTGAAATTCTTTGTGGAGAAGGCACATGGGGAGATGATGGATGTGTGGAGGTAGATGGTTGTATGAAGGCAAGCACTCACGTGAAGGCCCGGGGGTCCGTAAACACATCATGTGAGATGAAGGTTTCCCAAGATATTCTCGTTGCTCTAGATGATATATGACCATTTTGATTAGGGAGTCGTGAAAGAGGCTTGCCATTTGGTGGTCATAGTTTTTCTTCTTGACAACTGAGGCCATTTTATCAATTCTTCAGAAAAGGTAGTAAGGTAGGTTCATCATCTTGACCTTGCTAAAATGCATCAATAACCTTATATGATATGAGTATATCTAGGAGTATCTCTCCTCACATGTGAAAAAACTGATAATCTGCCTCATCAATGAAGCATACCTCTCTAGCAAATGGGAAAAAGGGAAAACAACCTTACAATTTTGTTGGTAGTTGGGTTTCAAATAGGGCCCATAATAACTCAACTCCAACTTCTTTTTTTTGAACCATACCTCACCAATGTCAAGTATACCTATTACTTTGGAAATGATCTCAGATGAGAGCTGAAATTGCACCCCTGCTAGATTGACTTGATGGTTTTGTAAGCTACAGACAAACAATCTAGTCAAGTCTGAATGGCTTTTGCCTTGCTTGACCCTTTCACAAAATTTGTAGCACCCTACATTCTGAAAGCATGAAAGGATCATAGGAGATGAAGTGATTGGAGTGGTGTTTAGGGGCTCAAATATTTTTTCTTTTCCTCCATGATGTTTTGGCTTGGTGGGAGTATGACTCTCATCACTACTAGTGTGACTGTCTCCCTCTGACATGACGACTGTTCTAAAAACAACAGTAGGACCTTTAGACTTTTCTTGAGGGTTTTTGGGCAAAATAGGTGGTGTAGGTCAAATCTTTGCAAGATGAAGGCTAATGTGATTTTTTTTTTTTTTTAAAGCTTGCACTGGGTGTTGGAGGTTAGCCCATAGTTACCCAGTGCTCTTTTTGCACTCAAAACAAAATTTTCTTGCAAACCCGAACCCAAAAAACTGATTTTCATATAGTCCAGGGTTTGGTCCAAATTTTACTATGGATGTCTTCCTTGTTTTAGTCATTGTTTGAAACTAATTAATGACCAAAGACAGATGAATAATTTTTTTGTCGTGTTATAAGATACTGTAAATTAGCTACTAATAGTCGTATATATGCAAAATTTAGTCATTATTTGTAATCACAACTTTTTCATTTGCAGTGGTCATTTTTTTTTTTTGGTAATTTCATATTCATTATATAAACGACTAATTTAATAGTTTATATTCATTTCATTTACTTTCATTAATAATCATTATAAATGCTTAATTTAGTCATATATTTATTTTATTTGTGTTCATCATTAATCAATATAAACTACTAATTAAGTAGTTTTAAATTGATTTTATGTGTTCATTATTAATCAACATAAATTAATTTGTATGGTTTAAAAAATATCATACAATGTGCATATTCATCTAATATGAAAACATAAAGTTGCATATGTTAATTACAATACTAAACAATATCAAGTGCAATTATAAATAATTTCAACCACATAAATTATATTATATGAAATGTTGAAGTATTACAATGAGTTTCCAACTTAATATTGACTGGACTACAATTTACACATGAGGCAGCAAACACATTTCTTCTCCCTCTGTGATATGTGCATGTGAGAGGGGTAGCAATGGAAGTTTCAAAGGCAGTGCTATCATCATTTTGACCTTTAATTTGCTTGACATCTTCAGTACTTGCCTCACTCTGATTTTCTTTGTCATCCATGGACTGATTTTTTTCAAGACAGTCATGACAGCTGTCATGGCTCTCATGGCTCTTTCCTTGACTGTCTTGGGCACTTTGATGGCTGTCCTCCTCATCATGCTTCTCTTCTTCATCGTCTGGCTACTCTTCTTCATCATCTAGCTACTCTTCTTCATTATCTTGCTCACTACTTTCATCTATGTTTTCCTCTTCATCAGGCTCACTAATTTCATCTTTGTGGATGCCTTCACTATTTTCATCATTTCCATCACTTCTTTCTTCATGGCTACTTCCCTCTTCTTCACAATTTTCTTCATTTTAATCATCTTCTTTTCCACTGCTTCCTCCTTGTCCATCATTATCTATCTCAGTTTCCTTCTGACTTCTGCCTTCCATTTGTTCTTCACTAGGGCTACTGTCAGCCCCCTCACTTGGAAATCTAGGGGAAGAAATAAGAGGTGAAATTCTTTGTGGAGAAGGCACATGGGGAGATGATAGATGTGTGGAGGTAGATGGTTGTGAAGTGGAAGGCAAGTTCTGCTGGATGAAGGCCCGGGGGTCTGTAAACACATCATGTGAGATGAAGGTTTCCCAAGATATTCCTTGTTGCTCTAGATGATATAGGACAATCATTTTGATTAGGGAGTCATGAAAGAGGCTTGCCATTTGGTGGTCATAGTTTTTCTTCTTGACAACTGAGGCCATTTTATCAATTCTTCAGAAAAGGTAGTAAGGTAGGTTCATCATCTTGACCTTGCTAAAATGCATCAATAACCTTATATGATATGAGTATATCTAGCAGTATCTCCCCTCACATGTGAAAAAACTGATAATCTGCCTCATCAGTGAAGCATACCTCTCTAGCAAATGGGAAAAGGGGAAAACAACCTTACAATTTTGTTGGTAGTTGGGTTTCAAATAGGGCCCATAATAACTCAACTCCAACTTCTTTTGTTTGAACCATACCTCACCAATGTCAAGTATACCTATTGCTTTGGAAATGATCTCAGATGAGAGCTGAAATTGCACCCCTGCTAGATTGACTTGATGGTTTTGTAAGCTACAGACAAACAATCTAGTCAAGTCTGAATGGCTTTTGCCTTGCTTGACCCTTTCACAAAATTTGTAGCACCCTACATTCTGAAAGCATGAAAGGATCATAGGAGATGAAGTGATTGGAGTGGTGTTTAGGGGCTCAAATATTTTTTCTTTTCCTCCATGATGTTTTGGCTTGGTGGGAGTATGACTCTCATCACTATTGGTGTGACTGTCTCCCTCTGACATGACGACTGTTCTAAAAACAACAGTAGGACCTTCGGAATTTTCTTGAGGGTTTTTGGGCAAAATAGGTGGTGTAGGTAAAATCTTTGCAAGATGAAGGCTAATGTGATTTTTTTTTTTTTAAAAGCTTGCACTGGGTGTTGGAGGTTAGCCCATAGTTACCTAGTGCTCTTTTTGCACTCAAAACAAAATTTTCTTGCAAACCCGAACCCAAAAAACTGATTTTCATATAGTCCAGGGTTTGGTCCAAATTTTACTATGGATGTCTTCCTTGTTTTTAGAAAAAAGAAATCTTGGGAGGAGAAAAAAGGTTCCACCAACCTTAGGCTCTGCTTGCAAAATTTTTGAAGACGAAATTTCGAAATTTGGAGCTCTTCGAAAAAATGTGGAGAAGTTTGGCCGGAGCGTAGCGCCTATGCATAGTGTCGGGCCAGTCAGGTCGCCAGAGCGCAGTGCCGGGCAGAATGGGCAATGTCCTGTGTGCATTCCAATCCTTGTTGAGCCTGTGCGTAGCGCCGGGCTCTGAGCATGTAGCGTAGTGTAATTTTACACTGCCAGCCTCCCTCTTCTGCGTAGCGCCAAAAAAATTTCACAGTTTTGCCCGAAAATGCTGAAACTCTCCTCCAACAACTTCTTTTGTTTTGCAAAGTGGAAAATGATGCAGGGGAGAGTTTAAAAAGACCCTTTATAGTGTTTTGAAAAATAAATTAAAAGGAAGAAACCCACTTTTGTAAAGTTAAAATATGCCCATATTTTCAGTGTGCCTTTTGACTAATATTTGCTGTGAAACACACTTTTGACACATTTTTTGGCAAAAATGTTTACTTATGTCTCTGTCATCTTTTGCAAAACAATATTTTGAAAAGGAGGCCTTTGTTGGGGGTCTACTACTGAGATGCAAATTAGGGGCACACTTGCTTCTTAGGCCATTTTGACAATAACTTATGCCCATATTTCATTTGTTGTGATCCCTTCTATAGGTCTTTTAACTGTACTTGCAAACATTAGTCTCCCAAACTGATACTCTTTGTATGTCGTTTGCTTTCAAGAAGGAATTTTTTTCATCTTTAATATCCTTTCAAAAACATATTTATCCTTTGTAACAAAATCTTCAATGTGTACTTTGATGGGGTTGAGGTGGCTTCTGTCTTTATAGCCTTTCTGATGGTCTCTTGCTTGTCACCATTGTTTTGTTAACCAACCAAAACAAACCCTGATTCTCTTTTACATACATGCCTATTTCATTTGTCTTGTTTGTGTTTGCCTCCCGATGATGATTACACCTTATTACCTTACTTCTTCTTATTGCTGGTGGCCACCTTGGTTATTGAATGTAAAAATGTGAACAAGGGCAGATGTCCCTTGTAGTATTTGTGCTCTAAGCCAAAGAGGCTTTTCTTAAATGACTTTGGATCAAATTGTTTGATTTTATTTCTCTCTGAATACAATCTCTTCATGCAGGAAGGCATAACTTGTTGGGCACCAAATCCATCCTATGACTCAATGAAACCTTAGATGACCTAATGGAGGCTTTCTTGAACTTGGACTTTGGATTGAGACTTAGACTTAGGGATCACCAAGTATAAGATAGGATCTATGATAAGCTTAGTGGATTTGAAGATTCAAACATTAATCATATTTGACTATCAAAGGGTCTACAGAGACAATTTGAGACCATCAATGTTTGGAAGTATCATTGGTAACACAACAAAGCTGTTTTATTGGTAGGTTTAGGTGGTAGTGGGAAATTTTAGGAAGAACAAAAACAGAGGATTTGGGCCAAGGTGACAATTTAGGGTTAAAATAAATGGCTCGAGCCCATGATGGGTCTTCCGGGTGTAGTGGGCCAGTCATGACTAGACATGATGATAAAATAGTGAAAATTTTATCTTACGGATAATGAAGGCAGTGAGATTTATAGAATTCACAATGTTCTATAAATTTTGTTTCTAGAAATATGGGAATACTCATGTAGTTATCATCAAGGCAAAAAATTATTGATGACTAAAAGTTTCTCCACTCGGGGAGGGCAGCTCCTTTTCAGGAGGTGTCCAGAATTTCAGATTTCTGGCTTTATGGAGACCAGTGCCTTCCTCCATTGGGCAAATGTGCTTTTTCTTCATTTGCTGATATTTGTTTTGAGTCTGTGATCTTTGGGATCTGAAAAAACATGATTTATATCAAAATAATCTCTACCTACCCAATCTACTTGGCTAACATTTTTTCCTTCCTTAGGTGCACTTTAACTGGCAAACCCTTGATATATATTTTTTTCTTTTTGAAAAAAAAAATCAAACTATCTAAATGTACCCTTATCTCTTCCGAGAGTTCAGATTAGGCTGATGAAATCTCTTTATTTTCTACCTAGTCTACTTATTTGTCAAGATTCAGCTATTTGAAAAATTTTATTGTCTAGGCTACTGACATAAAATTGAAAATATGGCTAAACCAGGATTAAGCAGTCTGATTTACCATAGGTTGTGGCATTGAAACAAGATGCACACAAGTGTTATTTTTGTACAGACAAAACCTAGGAAACATAAGGGCAGCACATGTCATTTGTTAAAACATCCCTATCTTCCTCTTTGGTTCAGATTTGAGCATGTGGAACCAGCATCTCTCATTCCTAACCTATGAGAGATTAGATGCTTTGACAAGTTTTTCTTTCACTAACCTATCAACAAAATAAATTAAAACATGTTCAACCATGATTAGGCTAGACAACTCAACAAGCCTTATCTTTTAAAACAAACAAGTACGGGCATTTAGACTTGCACAATTTCAACATCAATATTTTTTGGGTATGGGGCTGTACCACTTTTCAAATTTTCCCTCTTCTTCTACCTTTCTTTGTTTTTTGTGTTTTTTTCATTTTTTCCAAACAATCTAGAACTAAAAAGATGCTCACAAGGTTGATCTTACTTTGCATATCTATCTATCTATCCTAATCTAACCTATACATAATATGCATTCATTTGGTAAAATCTCTTTACCAACATAGCCAATCAAGCAGACGATTCCATGAGGGATTTTGTTTCAGCTCTTTGAAAGTGCTGAAGAAATAAAAATGCCACTTCCACCTTACTTGTTTTCGAACAGTAGTGCCTAAAATTTTTCTCACACTTTGCAACAAACTGTTCTTGGAAGAACACATGCCTCCTTTAGATTTCTCAAGGAAAACAACAAATGGGTCTTGGAATAATACCTGATCTAGAGGATTTGAGACATAAGTTCCATTCAGGACTACTCTTTCTTCCACTTGGCTATGCTTGGTACTCTTTTGGGAAATAAACTCCACTTCTTCCTCGTGATCATATGAACTGGTAGATTAATCATATGTGGCAATGTTATCCTCTAACAACCCTGATGTGCTTTGATAGAGTGGGCTGGAATCTGTGTGAAGGCCATCATATTGATGAGCAAGAGCACTCTTTGGCAACAGATCTTCTTGAGAAAGAAGTGCAACAACTCTTATGTGATTGTAAATTTCCAAGCCTTCATCTACAATTTGATATTCAATGGGACTTGGTGGCTGCAAATCTAAAGCTGAAGAGGATTCAGTGTCCCAAATGATTTCATCAACCATTTCAGGAAGAGCTTTTTCACTTACAACTTTCTTAAGAAGTTCTTTTTCTTCTCCAATTTCAACATCAAAACTGAAAGATTGTTGATTCCCAATCTCATGAAAGTTATTTCTGATGGGCTGATATGAAGTAGAACAAAGGGTCATAGACCCTTCACTTTCTTCTAAACTTTCAAGGCTGCCCTCATCAGTGGCATATATGGCATGAATTGGCTTATTACTTTTTTGAAGTTGATGAAAATGATCTTCCTCCCACAAACCAATTACTGATTGCTCTACAAGGTTAGTTTCTGTTTGGAGGATATCATCATCATATCGATCAAACTTTGGAAACTCATCAAAATAAGTAGTGTCACCAATCAAACATATTGGATTATAAGTTTGTTCTTCATTGAATTGATCTACAAATTCACTTTCTGATATATGGTAGATGGAATTAGTAGGAGAAAAAATATTAATGTTTTGTTCATATGAAGGTTTAGAGGTTGGCTGAATGTTTAGCATCTGATTTATTTCCTCTTCAGTCAAAAGAGGAGGCATTTATCTCTTTCTTTGGATGGAAGTACAATAGGTCTCTTTTTATTGTGAAGGCTGATTTTGAGGCTGAATGTTTTCTTGAGCCTCACTTAGAAGAGATGGTGAATCATCACTTGTGCCTTCAGAGAGATCCTGTGGGTTTTCTTCTATACCTTGATTGATTTCTTCCTCAACTAACTCATATAGGCTATCATGATAGTTATCTTGAGAATGAAATTCATGAATGGATGTTAAGAGGTCTCCAAGTTGCAAATTTTCCAAATCTTCATCACTATCTATAAGGTACTATATGATATCCTGAGATTGATCACAACAATTTTTAGCCAATGATAAAAATGGGGAATTTTGTTTATAATGCTCATAAAATGCCTTGTGTATATCTTTTAAGGAAAACAAGCTACCAGGTATTAGACTCTCATACGATTCCCTTGCCTTCCCTTCTAATGTTAGCATGAAACTATTCATAAGGAAGTCCTCATGCCATTCAGCTTTTAACCCCCATACATGGATATGAAACTTGATGAGGTGTAACAAAGGGTCATCAGACTTTTCATCTTGAAACCTAGGGAGGTTTTTGTCCCAATCTATCTGAGGCAATTTGTGTGGGATCCTAGGGATGTGATCTCTATTCATTGGAGCATATCTCCTTTGTATACTTGGATCCATGTTTGTAAATTAGAAAGGGTCACTAAATATTTTCAACTAGCCTTAGAGTTCTCTACCAGTGGAGTCGCTAGGTGGAAGGTTTCAACTCTGCTATCCACCATCAACATGATTTGGATTGCTTAATCCATTCCCAGGGGAGTTTATGAGAACTAGTGAGGTCAACAGGGCTACTGAAGACCAGTGGAGTCACTAGGTGGATGATGTTTAATGTTTTAAGGATGTTCTTGTTGTCCACCATCAACAACTAAATACCAATCTAAGGATGTTTGTGAGTTTTCTGAGATTTAAGGAATACTTAGTTTTTCACTAACTCATAAGGTCCCACCGTGATCGCCATTACGTTGGTGTGAGCGGTGGGATGAATCCACAAGATAGTATTATTAAGGTTTTTTTGAAAGGTTTAGGGAAGTCTAAGTTTTTTTATCACTTAGAGTCCCACCGTGATCACCATTATGTTAGTAATGGTGATGAGGTGGCAGATTCACTGGATACTCTGTTAATAAGAGCTTCTGGATTTCTAAGGAGTACTTAGATTATCACTAACTGAAAAGGGCCTACCGTGATCGCCATTATGTTAGCTCCCCATAATTTGCTAAATTGATTGAGATACAAATGGATAGGGGTAACATCAAACCAAGCTTTGGAATCCAAGGACCTAGCCTTCCTGGACTCAGAGAGGGATCTCTCTAGTAGGTGAAAAGATGTGAACTTGTTTGTTGATTAGGGTTGATTTTAGGCTAGATGTTAAGTGCAGGGTATTTTGATTGTTTTTGGTTGGGTATGATGCTCGGATAGATTAGATAGAAAACGAGGAATATTTTTAAGTCATTGGGAAATGGAGTCTAACAAGGTCAAGGTAAGTTCATCAATGGTTTTAAGAGTATTTTCAGGGAAATTTTAACTTGGCTGGTGGATCTTTGAGGTTGTGAAGGATCATGAGATGGACATTAAGCTTGAGAACAAAAAGCTAATAAAGGGCAGAATAGAATCATTTATATACTTTTAAACTGAGGGAGTTAGAATATTTATAAGCATAGCAAGAGAATCAAAGGCATAAGAAAAACCTAATGCATTTGATTTCAGACTGAAAGCATATAATCATCCAAGACAAACATTCAAATGAAATATAGAAATGAAAGAAACTTATTTAAATTTAATAGATTTCATCATCAAGAGCAGAAAATATTTAAGATGCACAAATAACTATAACAATAGAAGGAGACAAAACCCTGAACATCTAAAATTACAGCTATGAAGGTTCCTTGAAACAAATTTAGCTAAGTAAAGGTAGAGAGCATGATTGAAACAAACTTCTTTGATAAACTTAGGCAAAGATGCTTTAAAGAGATGATTCCAAGAACAGAGTATTTAGTGGCAAAAAATATGCATGGCTAGCCATGAATCATGTCGAAACCAACTGATCTAAACCATTCAAGAAATATACAAGCTTAATAAATCCTTAGAGAGCAAAAAGATGAAGCCTCTAATATATCCTAGCAGAAGAAAACATTAAGGCAGTGAAGGAAACAAACAGACCTAAGGTGCCATTAGCAAACATGTCTTAGTCTAAATTCTTTGTCATACTGCAACATAACAATATGGAAACATAATGAAAACTAGAAACCATGAACAAAAGAGAAACACATCACCATCAACCAGGCTTATGGATCCTGTAAACAATCCTCCTCCATCAACAAACAAATCAGGTCATGCATGAGCTCCAAGACATAAAATTCTCATCAAAAACTCCAAGAGACTATGTATTGCTCCAGAATAAGTCATCAAAATCCAACCAATACATAAGAGCATCATGATCTATTTATTGAGCAAATGAGGAGGTGGAAACCCTAAGAGGCTTCCAGAAACCCTAAGTTAGCCATAAATGTCATAAATGTGCTTAATGACCATGCAAGGCCCAAGACACATAATATATACGATAATAAATGAAAAACATCAAAACATAAATCCCTAATCAAATCAGGAGTGATTTTTCCAATAAAATATTAAAAAACCAATTTTTCATTAATTAGTGTCTTTTGTTGACTTTTTGGCAAAAGGTTGTCTCTGTGCATGGCGCCATTTTAGCAAAAAATAGGGTCTGTTGCAGCTGCGTTTTGGACCCCTTCCCGGCATCGGATTTGGCCCTGTGATGGCTTTTTGGAAAGCTTGATGAGTCTATTTTCTAAAAATACTTGATTTGTGCTGAATGGATGCCATTTAATGGCTCAAAAATAAAATCTCCCATGACTGCTTTGTGCACAGCGCTTGGCGTAAAAAGGAGGCAGAAAGGTCAATTTTGAGGTGATTTTTGACCTTTTGAGGGGGAAAAATTGCTCCAATTGACCTGAAATTTTGTGTGTAGACTATTGGTGATGTGAAGAATCCAAAAATGTAAACTTCAGCAGCTGAGGATGCCCCAATTTGGTGCGTAGTGCCTAGGGTGTTGCGCTCCTAGGGGTCAAAATTTGGAAAAAACAAAAAGTTTCCGGATTTGCCTCAAAATTGGTGTGTAGACCCCTCAAGGGGTTTTAGATACTTGATGAGAAGAATCAGCCAAGATCCTGAGAATTTCATGCACTTTGGTCCTTTTTAGCTCTTCTAGCTCCATGAGGGCTTGCTTTAGTTTGGCATTAGCAAGCATACTCTTCCTTGCATAGTGTTTGACCATTTTCTTCTGTAAGGCAAGGCCCCTCTTCACCTCTTTGAAATTTTTATGCTCCTCTTTATAATAGTATATGAGCCTTTGTGCCCTCTCAAAGTCATTTTCCCATTCTTGATGCTGGGCATCCTTTTCTAAGAGGAGCAACTTATAACTCATCTCTAGGTCCTCATTATCACTGTCTAGATCAACAAAAAGAGGCCCTTGAGAAGTCTTCTTGATCCTTTTGCTCCTTCTTACTTGTACCTTCTGCTCAAAATTTTCCATTTTTTCTTTGCCCCTGTCCAATGTTTTGGCAGTATGAGAAGAGATGGCCCTTTGCCTTTTAGAGGCAACAAACACATTTCTTCTCCCTCTGTGATATGTGCATGTGAGAGGGGTAACAATGGAGGTTTCAAAGGCAATGCTATCATCATTTTGACCTTTAATTTGCTTGACATCTTCAGTACTTGCCTCACTCTGATTTTCTTTGTCATCCATGGACTGATTTTTGTCAAGACAGTCATGACTGTCATGACTTTTTCCTTGACTGTCTTGGGCACTTTGATGGATGTCCTCCTCATCATGCTGCTCTTCTTCATCATTTGGCTGCTCTTCTTCATCATCTGGATACTCTTCTTCATTATCTTGCTCACTACTTTCATCTTTGCTTTCCTCTTCATCAGGCTCACTACTTTCATCTTTGTGGATGCCTTCACTAATTTCATCATTTCCATCACTTCTTTCTTCATGGCTACTTCCCTCCTCTTCATTGTTTTCTTCATTTTAATCATCTTCTTTTCCATTGCTTCCTCCTTGTCCATTATTATCTATCTCAGTTTCCTCCTGACTGCTACCTTGTATTTGTTCTTCACTAGGGCTACTTTCAGCCCCCTCACTTGGCAATTTAAGGGAAGAAATAAGAGGTGAAATTCTTTGTGGAGAAGGCACGTGGGGAGATGATGGATGTGTGGAGGTAGATGGTTGTGAAGTGGAAGGAAAGTTCTGCTGGATGAAGGCCCAGGGGTCTATAAACACATCATGTGAGATGAAGGTTTCCCAAGATATTCCTTGTTGCTCTAGTTGATATAGGACAATCATTTGGATCAGGGAGTGGTGAAAGAGGCTTGACATTTGGTGGTCATAGATTTTCTTCTTGACAACTGAGGCCATTTTATCAATTCTTCAGAAAAGGTAGTAAGGTAGGTTCATCATCTTGACCTTGGTAAAATGCATCAACAACCTTATATGATATGAGTAGATCCAGGAGTATCTCCCCTCACATGTGAAAAAATTGATAATCTACCTCATCAATGCAGCATACCACTCTAGCAAATGGGAAAAAGGGAAAACAACCTTACAATTTTATTGATAGGTGGGTTTCAAATAGGGCCCATAATAACTAAACTCCAACTTCTTCTGTTTGAACCATACCTCACCAATGTCAGGTATACCTATTGCTTTGGAAATGATCTCAGATGAGAGCTCAAATTGCACCCCTGCTAGATTAACATGATGGTTTTGTAAGCTACAAACAAACAATCTAGTCAAGTTTGAATGGTTGTTGACTTGCTTGACCATTTCACAAAATTTGTAGCACCCTACATCCTGAACGCATGAAAGGATAATCGGAGATGAAGTGATTGGAGTGGTGTCTAGGGGCTCAAATCTTTTTTCTTTTCCTCCATGATGTTTTGGCTTGGTGGGAGTATGATTCTCATCACTACTGGTGTGACTGTCTCCCTCTGACATGATGACTGTTCTAAAAACATCAGTAGGTCCTTTGGAATTTTCTTGAGGGTTTTTCGGCAAAATAGGTGGTGTATGTCAACTCTTTGCAAGATGAAGGCTAAGGTGAATTTTTTTTTTTTTAAAGCTTGCACTTGGTGTTGGAGGTTAGGCCATAGTTACCCAGTCCTCTTTTTGCACTCAAAACAAATTTTTCTTGCAAACCCTAACCCAAAAAACTGATTTTCATATAGTCTAGGGTTTGGTCCAAATTTTACTATGGATGTATTCCTTGAGTTTAGAAAAAGGAAAGCTTGGGAGGAGAAAAAGGGTTCCACCAACCTTAGGCTTTTCTTGCAGAAGATTTGAAGATGAAATTTGGAAATTTGGATCTCTTTGAGAAAATGTAGTGAAGTCTGGCCGGAGCGTAGTGCCTGTGCGCAGTTTCGGGCCAATCAGGTCGCTAGAGTGCAGCCCCAGGCAGAATGGGCGGTGTCCTAGGCGCTTTCTAGTCCTTGCTGAGCCTGTGCATAGCGCCGACCCAGGTGCATAGCGCCGGGCTCTGAGCGCGAAGCGCAGTGTTATTTTACACTGCCCGCCTCCCTCCTATGCGTAGCGCCGAAAAAATTTCATAGTTTTTCTCGAAAATGCTGAAACTCTCCTCCAACGGCTTCTTCTGTTTCGCAAAGTGGAAATGATGCGGGGGAGAGTTTAAAAAGACCCTTTATAGTGTTTTTAAAAATAAATTAAAAGGAAAAAGCCACTTTTGTAAGGTTAAAATATGCCCATATTTTCAGTGTGCCTTTTGACTGATATTTGCTGTGAAACACACTTTTGACGCATTTTTTGGCAAAAATGTTTACTTATGTCTCTGTCATCTTTTGCAGAACAATCTTTTGACAAGGAGGCCTTTGTTGGGGGTCTACTACTGAGATGCAAATCAGGGGCACACTTGCTTCTTAGGTCATTTTGACAATAACTTATGCCCATATTTCATTTGCTGTGATCCCTTCTATAGGTCTTTTGACTGTACTTGCAAACATTAGTCTCCCAAACTGATACTCTTTGTATGTCCTCTGCTTTCAAGAAGGAGTTTTTGTCATCTTTAATATCTTTTCAGAACCTATTTATCATTTGTAACAAAATCTTCAATGTGTACTTTGATGGGGTTGAGGTGGCTTCTATCTTTGTAGCCTTTGTGATGGTCTCTTGCTTGTCACCACTATTTTGTTAACCAACCAAAACAAACCCTGATTATCTTTTACATATAGGCCTGTTTCCTTTGTCTTGTTTGTGTCTACCTCCTGGTGATGATCACACCTTATTACCTTACTTCTTCTTATTGCTGGTGGCCACCTTGGTTATTGATTGTAAAAATGTGAACAAGGGCAGATGTCCCTTGTAGTATTTGTGCTCTAAGCCAAGGAGGCTTTTCTTAAATGAATTTGGATCAAATTGATTGATTTTATTTCTCTTTGAATACAATCTCTTCATGCATGAAGGCATAAATTGTTGGGCACCAAATCCATCCTATGACTCAGTGAAACCTTAGGTGACCTAATGGGGGTTTTCTTGGACTTGGACTTTGGACTGAGACTTAGAATTAGGGATCACCAAGTATAAGATAGGATCTATGATAAGCTTAGTGGATTTGAAGATTCAAACATCAATCATACTTGACTATCAAAGGGTCTACAGAGACAATTTGAGACCATCAGTGTTTGGAAGTATCATGGGTGACACAACAAAGTTGTTTTATTGGTAGGTTTAGGTGGTAGTGGGGATTTTTAGGCAAAAAAAAAACAGAGGATTTGGGCCAAGGTGACAATTTAGGGTTAAAATAAATGGCTCGAGCCCATGATGGGTCTTCCGGGAGTAGTGGGCCAGTCATGACTAGATAGGATGATAAAATAGTGAAAATTTTATCTTAAGGATAATGAAGGCAATGAGATTTCTAGAACTCACAATGTTCTATAAATTTTGTTTCTAGAAATTTGAGAATAGTCATTTAGTCATCATCAAGGTAAAAAATTACTGATGACTAACAGTTTCTAAACTCGGGGAGGGCAGCTCCTTTTTAGGAGGTGTCCAGAATTTCAGATTTCTGGCTTTATGGAGACTAGTGCCTTCCTCCATTGGGCAGATGTGCTTTTTCTTCATTTGCTGATATTTGTTTTGAGTCTGTGATCTTTGGGATCTGAAAAAACATGATTTATATTAGCATCATCTCTACCTACCCAATCTACTTGGCTAACATTTTTTCCTTCTTTGGGTGCACTTGAACTGGCAAACCCTAGATATATTCTTTTTTTCTTTTTGAAAAACAAAAATCAAATTGTCTAAATGTACCCTTATCTCTTCCGAGATTCAGATTAGGCTGATGAGCTCTCTTTATTTTCTACCTAGTCTACTTATTTGTCAAGATTCAACTGTTTGAAAAATTTTATTCTCTAGGCTACTGACATAAAATTGAAAATATGGCTAAACCAAGATTAAGCAGTCTAATTTACCATAGGTTGTGGCATTGAAACAAGCTGCACACAAGTGTTATTTTTATACAGACAAAACCTAGGAAACATAAGGGCAGCATATGTCATTTGTTAAAGCATCCCTATTTTCCTCTTTGGTTTAGATTTGAGCATGTGGAACCAACATCTCTCATTCCTAACCTACACCTGTTGACAAGTCAAGATTAGATGCTTTGACAAGTTTTTATTTCACTAACCTATCAACAAAATAAATTAAAACATGTTCAACCATGATTAGGCCAGATAACTGAACAAGCCTTCTCTTTTAAAACAAACAAGTAGTGGCATTTAGACTTTCACACTTTCAGCATCATTATTTTTTTGGGTATGGGGTTGTACCACTTTTCAAATCTGCCCTGTTCTACCTTTCTTTGTTTTTTGTGTTTTTTTCATTTTTTCCAAACAATATAGAACTAAAAAGATGCTCACAAGGCTGAGATTATTTTACATATCTATCTATCTATCATAATCTAACTTATACATAATATATATTCATTTGGTGAAATCTCTTTTCCAACATAGCCAATCAAGCAGATGATTCCATGAGGGATTTTGCTTCAGCTTTTTGAGAGTGTTGAAGAAGTAAAAATGCCACTTCCACCTTACTTGTTTTTGAACAGTAGTGCCTAAAATTTTTGTCACACTTTGCAACATACTGTTCTTGGCAGAACACACTCCTCCTTTATATTTCTCAAGGAAAACAACAAATGGATCTTGGAATAATACCTGATCTATAGGATTTGAGACATAAGTTCCATTCAGGACTACTCTTTCTTCCACTTGGCTATGCTTGGTACTCTTTTGGGAAATAAACTCCACTTCTTCCTCATGATCGTATGAACTGGTAGATTCATCATATGTGGCAATGTTATCCTCTAAAAAACCTGATGTGCTTTGATAGAGTGGGCCAAAATCTATGTGAAGGCTATCATATTGATGAGCAGGAACACTCTTTGGCAACAGATATTCTTGAGAAAGAAGTGCAACAACTCTTATGTGATTGTAAATTTCCAAGCCTTCATCTACAATTTGATATTCAATGGGACTTGGTGGCTGCAAATCTGAAGCTGAAGAGGATTCCGTGTCCCAAAATGATTTCATCAGCCATTTCAGGAAAAGGTTTTTGTTCTCCAATTTCAACATCAAAACTGAAAGACTGTTGATTCCCAATCACATGAAAGTTATTTCTGATGGGCTGATATGAAGTAGAACAAAGGGTCAGAGATCCTTCACTTTCTTCTGAACTTTCAAGGCTTCCCTCATCAGTGGCATAGATGGCATGAATTGGCTTATTACTTTTTTGAAGTTGATGAAAATGATCTTCCTCCCACAAACCAATTACTGATTGCTCTACAAGGTTAGTTTTTGTTTGGAGGATATCATCATCAGATTGATCAAACTTTGGAAACTCATCAAAATAAGTAGTGTCACCAATCAAACATATTGGATTATTAGTTTGTTCTTCTTTGAATTGATCGACAAATTCACTTTTTGATTTATGGTAGATGGAATTATTAGGAGAAAAAATAGAAATGTTTTGTTCATATGAAGGTTTAGAGGCTGGCTGAATGTTTAACATCTGATTTATTTCCTCTTCAGTCAAGAGAGGAGGCATTTTTCTCTTTCTTTGAATGGAAGTACAACAGTTCTCTTTTTCATGTGAAGGCTGATTTTGAGGCTGAATTATTTTTTGAGCCTCACCTAGAAGAGATGGTGAATCATCACTTGTGCCTTCAGAGAGATCTTCTGGGTTTTCTTCTATACCTTGAGTTATTTCTTCCTCAACTAACTCATCTAAGCTGTCATGATAGTTATCTTGAGAATGAAATTCATGAATGGATGTTAAGAGGTATTCTGGTTGCAAATTTTGCAAATCTTCATCACTATCTATAAGGTATTATATGATATCCTGAGATTGATCACAACAATTTTCAGCCAATGATAAAGATGGGGAATTTTGTTTATAATGCTCATAAAATTTCTTATGTATATCTTTTAAGGAAAACAAGCTACCAGGTCTTATACTCTCATACCATTCCCTTGCCTTCCCTTCTAATGTTAGCATGAAAATTTTCATAAGGCAGTCCTCATGCCATTCAGCTTTTAACCCCCATACATGGATTTGAAACTTGATGAGGTGTAACAAAGGGTCATTAGACTTTTCATCTTGAAACCTAGGGAGGTTTTTTTCCCAATCTATCTAAGGAAATTTGTGTGGGAACCTAGGGATGTGATCTCTATTCATTGGAGCATATCTCCTTTGTATCCTTGGATCCATGTTTGTAAATCAGAAAGGGTCACTGAATCTTTTCAACCAGCCTTAGAGTTATCTACCAGTGGAGTCTTTAGGTCTATTGGGATTTGTGGAGTCGCTAGGTGGAAGGTTTCAACTCTGTTTTCCACCATCAACATGATTTGGATTTCTTAATGCATTCCCAAGGGAGTTTATGAGAACTAGTGGGGTCAACAGGGCTACTGAAGACCAGTGGAGTCGCTAGGTGGATGATGTTTAATGTTTTAAGGATGTTCTCGTTGTCCACCATCAACAACTAAATACTAATCTAAGGATGTTTGTGAGTTTTCTGAGATCTAAGGAATACTTATTTTGTCACTAAATGAGAAGGTGCCATTGTAGTCGCCATTACGTTGGTGTGAGCGGTGGGATAAATCCACAAGATAGTACTCTTAAGGTTTTTTTGAAAGGTTTAGGGAAGTCTAAGTTTGTTTATCACTCAGAGTCCCATTGTGATCACCATTATGTTATTAATGGTGATGAGGTGGCAGATTCACTGGATAGTCTGTTAATAAGGGCTTCTGGAGTTCTGAGGAGTACTTAGATTGTCACTAACTCAAAAGGTCCCACCGTGATCACCATTATGTTAGTGTGGCGATGAGGTGGAAGATTCACTAGATTTTCTAAGTCAAACTAAGGGTCTAAATAGTCTTAAAAGGTATTCAAGCAACTATGTACTTAGATGTCCCACCGTGATCGCCATTATGTTGGTGTGAGCGGTGGGATAAATCCACAAGTTAGTACTCTTAAGGGTTTTTTGAAATGTTTAGGGAAGTCTAAGTTTGTTTATCACTCAGAGTCCCACCGTGATCACCATTATGTTAGTAATGGTGATGAGGTGGCAGATTCACTGGATACTCTGTTAATAAGGGCTTCTAGATTTCTAAGGATTACTTAGATTGTCACTAACTCAAGAGGTCCCACCGTGATCGCCATTATGTTAGTGTGGCGATTAGGTGGCAGATTCATTGGATTTTATAAGTCAAACTAAGGGTCTAAAGAGTCTTAAGAGGTATTCAGGAAACTATGTACTCATATGTCCCACTGTGATCGCCATTATGTTAGCTCCCCGTAATTTGCTAGATTGATTGAGATACAAATGGATAGGGGTAACATCAAACCAAGCTTTGGAATCCAAGGACCTAGCCTTCCTAGATTCAGAGAGGGATCTCTCTAGTAGGTGCAAAGATGTGAACTTGTTTGTTGATTAGGGTTGATTTTAGGCTAGATGTTAAGTGCAGGGTATTTTGATTGTTTTTGGTTGGGTATGATGCTCAGACATATTAGATAGAAAGCAAGGAATATTTTTAATTCATTGGGAAATGAAGTCTAAGAAGTTCAAGGTAAGTTCATCAATGGTTTTAAGAGTATTTTCAGGGCAATTTTAACTTGGGTGGTGGATCTTTGAGGTTGTGAAGGATCATGAGATGGACATTAAGATTTAGAACAAAAGGCTAATAAAGGGCATAATAGAATCCTTTATATACTTTTAAACTGAGGGAGTTAGAAGATTTATAAGAATATAAAGAGAATCAAAGGCATAAGCAAAACCTAATCCATTTGATTTCAGACTGAAAGAAGATAATCATCCAAGACAAAAATTCAAATGAAATATAGAAAGGCAAGAAACTTATTTAAATTTCATAGATTTCATCATCAAGAGCAGAAAATATTTAAGATGCACAAATAATTATAACAATAGAAGGAAAAAAAACCCTGAACATCTAAAGTTACAACTATGAAGGTTCCTTGAAACAAATTTAGCTAAGTAAAGGCAGAGAGCATGATTGAAACACACTTCTTTGATAAACCTAGGCAAAGATGCTTTAAAGAGATGATTCCAAGAACAGAGTATTTAGTGGCAACAAATATGCAGGGCTAGCCATGAATCATGTCGAAACCAATAGACCTAAACCATTCAAGAAATAGACAAGCATAAGAAATCCTTAGAGAGAAAAAATATGAATTCTCTAATATATCCTAGCAGAAGAAAACATTAAGGCAGTGAAGGAAACAAACAGACCTAAGGTGCCATTAGCAAACATGTCTTAGTCTAAATTCCTTGTCCTACTGCAACATAGCAAGATGGAAACATAATGAATACTAGAAAACATGAACAAAAGAGAAACACATCACCATCAACCAGGCTTATGGATCCTGCAAACAGTCCTCCTCCATCAAGAAACAAATCAGGTCATGCATGAGCTCCAAGACATCAAATTCTCATCAAAAACTCCAAGAGACTATGTATTGCTCTAGAATAAGTCATCAAAATCCAACCAATACATAAGAGCCTCATGCTCTATTTATGGAGAAAATAAGGAGGTGGAAACCCTAAGAGGCTTCCAAAAACCCTAATTTAGCCATAAATGTGCTTAATGACCATGCTTGGCCCAAGACACATAATAGATAAGATAATAAATGAAAAAAAAATCAAAACATAACTCCCTAATAAAATCAGGAGTGATTTGTCCAAGAAAATATTAAAAAACCAATTTGTCATTAATCAGTGTCTTTTGTTGACTTTTTGGCAAAAGGTTGTCTCTATGCGTAGCGCCATTTTAGAAGAAAATAGGGTCTATTGCAACTGAGTTTTGGACCCCTTCCCGACATCGGATTTGGCCCCGTTATGGCTCTTTGGAAAGCTTGATGAGTCTAATTTCAAAACATACTTGATTTTTGCTGAATGGATGCCATTTACCTACCAAAAAATCAAATCTGCCATGACTTCTCTGTGCACAGCGCCTGGCCTAGATCCATGAGGGCTTGCTTTAGTTTGGCATTAGCAAGCATGCTCTTCCTTGCATAGTGTTTGACCATTTTATTCCATAATGCAAGGCCCCTATTCACCTCTTTGAAATGTTTATGCTCCTCTTTGTAATAGTATATGACCCTTTGTGCCCTCTCAAATTCTTTCTCCCATTCTTGAAGCTGGGCATCCTTTTCTAAGAGGAGCAACTTAGTACTCATCTCTTGGTCCTCATTATCACTGTCTAGATCTACAAAAAAGGCCCTTGAGAAGTCTTTTTGATCCTTTTTCTCCTTCTTACTTGTACCTTCTACTCAACATTTTCCATTTTTTCTTTGCCCTTGTCCAATGTTTTGGCAGTTTGAGAAGAGATGGCCCTTTGCCTTTTAGAGGCAGCAAACACATTTATTCTCCCTCTGTGATATGTGCATGTGAGAGGGGTAAAAATGGAAGTTTCAAAGGTAGTGCTATCATCATTTTGACCTTTAATTTGCTTGACATCTTCTGCACTTGCCTCACTCTAATTTTCTTTGTCATCCATGGACCGATTTTTGTCAAGAAAGTCATGACAGCTGTCATGACTGTCATGACTCTTTCCTTGACTATCTTGGGCACTTTGATGGCTGTCCTTCTCATGATGCTGCTCTTCTTCATCATCTGGCTTCTCTTCTTCATCATCTGGCTGCTCTTCTTCATTATCTTGCTTACTACTTTCATCTCTATTTTCCTCTTCATCGGGCTCACTACTTTCATCTTTGTGGATGCCTTCACTAATTTCATCATTGCCATCACTGCTTTCTTCATGGCTACTTCCCTGCTCTTCACTGTTTTCTTCATTTTCATCATCTTATTTTCCACAAATTCCTCCTTTTCCATCGTTATATATCTCAGTTTCCTCCTGACTATTGCCTTCTATTTGTTCTTCACTAGGGCTACTTTCAGCCCCCTCACTTGGCAATTTAGGGGAAGAAATAAGAGGTGAAATTATTTGTGGAGAAGGCACATGGGGAAATGATGGATGTGTGGAGGTAGATGGTTGTGAAGTGGAAGGTAAGTTCTGCTGGATGAAGGCCCGGGGTTCTGTATACACATCATGTGAGATGAAGGTTTCTCAAGATATTCCTTGCGGCTCTAGCTGATATAGGACAATCATTTTGATTAGGGAGTGGTGAAAGAGGCTTGACATTTGGTGGTCATAGATTTTCTTCTTGACAACTGAGGCCATTTTGTCAATGCTTCGGAAAAGGTAGTAAGGTAGGTTCATCATCTTGACCTATGTAAAATGCATCAACAACCTTATATGATATAAGTAGATCTGGGAGTATCTCCCCTCACATGTAAAAAAACTGATAATCTCCCTCATCAATGCAGCATACCTCTCTAGCAAATGGGAAAAAGGGAAAACAACCTTACAATTTTGTTTATAGCTGGGTTTCAAATAGGGCCCATAATAACTAAACTCCAACTTATTTTGTTTGAACCATACCTCACCAATGTTAGGTATACCTGTTGCTTTGGAAATGATCTTAGATGAGAGCTCAAATTGCACCCCTGCTAGATTGACTTGATGGTTTTGTAAGGTATAGACAAACAGTCTAGTCAAGTCTGAATGGTTGCTGACTTGCTTGACCCTTTCACAAAATTCGTAGCACCCTACATCCTGAAAGCATGAAAGGATCATAGGAGATGAAGTGATTGGAGTGGTATCTAGGGGCTCAAATATTTTTTCTTTTCCTCCATGATGTTTTGGCTTGGTGGGAGTATGACTCTCATCACTACTGGTGTGACTGACTCCCTCTAACATGATGACTGGTCTAAGAAAAACAGTAGGACCTTTGGACTTTTCTTGAGGGTTTTTGGGCAAAATAGGTGATGTAGTTCAACTCTTTGCAAGATGAAGGCTAAGGTGATTTTTTTTTTTTTAAAGCTTGCACTTGGTGTTGGAGGTTAGCCCATAGTTACCCAGTCCTGTTTTTACTCTCAAAACAAATTTTTCTTGAAAACCTAACCCAAAAAATTGATTTTCATATAGTCTAGGGTTTGGTCCAAATTTTACTATGGATGTCTTCCTTGTTTTTAGAAAAAGGAAAGCTTGGGAGGAGAAAAAAGGTTCCACCAACCTTAGGCTCTGCTTGCAGAAGATTTGAAGATGAAATTTCTAAATTTGGAGCTCTTTGAGAAAATGTGGAGAAGTCTAGCCGGAGCGTAGCGCCGGGCCGGTCGGGTCACTAGAGCGTAGCGCTGGGCAGTGTCCTGGGTGCTTTCTGGTCCTTGTTGAGCTTGTGCATAGCGCCAGACCAGGTGCGTAGAGTCGGGCTCTGAGTGCCTAGCGCAGTGTAATTTTACACTGCTCACCTCCCTCCTGTGCGTAGCACCGAAGGGTAGGTGCGTAACGCCAACCTCGGTGCGTAGCGCCGAAAAAATTTCATAGTTTTTCTCGAAAATGCTGAAACTCTCCTCCAAAGGCTTCTTATGTTTTGAAAAGTGGAAAATGATGCTGGAGAGAGTTTAAAAATACCCTTTATAATGTTTTGAAAAATAAATTAAAAGGAAAAAACCCTCTTTTGTAAAGTTAAAATCTGCCCATATTTTCAGTGTTCCTTTTGACTGATATTTGCTGTGAAACACACTTTTGACACATTTTTTGGCAAAAATGTTTACTTATGTCTGTGTCATATTTTGTAGAACAATATTTTGACAAGGAGGCCTTTATTGGGGGTCTACTGCTGAGATTTAAATTAGGGGCACACTCAGTTCTTAAGCCATTTTGATAATAACTTATGCCCATATTTAATTTACTGTGATCCCTTCTATAGGTCTTTTAACTGTACTTGCAAACATTAGTCTCCCAAACTGATACTCTTTGTATGTCCTCTACTTTCAAGAAGGAGGTTTTGTCATCTTTAATAGCCTTTCAAAACCCATTTATCCTTTATAAAAAATTCTTCAATGTGTACTTTGATGGGGTTGAGGTGGCTTCTATCTTTGTAGCCTTTGTGATGGTCTCTTGCTTGTCACCACTATTTTGTTAACCGACGAAAACAAACCCTGATTCTCTTTTACATACAGGCCTATTGCCTTTGTCTTGTTTGTGTCTGCCTCCCAGTGATGATTACACCTTATTACATTACTTCTTCTTATTACTGGTGGCCACCTTGGTTATTCATTGTAAAAATGTGAACAAGGGCAGCTGTCCCTTGCAGTATTTGTGCTCTAAGCCAAGGAGGCTTTTCTTAAATGAATTTAAATCAAATTGTTTGATTTTATTTCTCTTTGAATAAAATCTCTTCATGTAGGAAGGCATAACTTGTTGGGCACCAAATCCATCCTATGACTCAGTGAAACCTTAGGTGACCTAATGGGGGCTTTCTTGGACTTGGACTTTGGACTGAGACTTAGACTTAGGGATCACCAAGTATAAGATAGGATCTATGATAAGCTTAGTGGATTTGAAGGTTCAAACATGAATCATACTTGACTATCAAAGTGTCTATAGAGACAATTTGAGACCATTCGTGTTTGGAAGTATCATGGGTGACACAACAAAGCTATTTTATTGGTAGATTTAGGTGGTAGTGGGGATTTTTAGGCAAAACAAAAATAGAGGATTTGGGCCAAGGTGACAATTTAGGGTTAAAATAAATGGCTCAAGCCCATGATGGGTCTTATGGGAGTAGTGGGCCAGTCATGACTAGATAGGATGATAAAATAGTGAAAATTTTATCTTAAGGATAATGAAGGTAGTGAGATTTCTAGAACTCACAATGTTCTATAAATTTTGTTTCTAGAAATCTGCGAATAGTCATTTAGTCATCATCAAGGCAAAAAATTACTGATGACCAACAGAACCCATAAATGTTGAAAATATAAATCAAAATTTTTTTCAGCAGTTATAGATTTCTTACATGACATAAGAATACACATCTTTCTGAATCTATCAACTACAACATAAAGATAATCATGCTGCTTTCTAGATAATGGTATACCTCCAACAAAATCCATAGAAACACTTTCCCATGGTCTAGAAGGTATCGGAAATGGCATATATAAACCAAGCTTCCTATTTCTAGGCTTGATTATAGCACATAATGAACAACCTCTAATGAAACGTGAAACACTATCTACCATGCGAGGCCAATAACAATACCTCTGTAAATGTGCCACCATTTTGCTTACCCCAAAATGTCTAGCAATAAGAGAGGAATGAGCCTCTCTCATGACACTTAGTCTCTCTCCCTATGGTATACATATCTTGCCCATATGAAACAGCAAATTATTATGCAAATTATAATCATTCTCCTCAACATGATTCCCTTCACTCAAGTTAGCATACACATCCTTAAAGTCAACATCTGATGCATACTGTTCTATGTAGCTCTCATGTACAATAGAATCATTCTTAAGTAAAGTAGTATCACTAATAATAGGCCTTGAAAGCATATCAACAACTTTATTGAAAATACCTTTCTTGTACCTTATTACCAAGTGAAATTGTTGTAGGAAACCCATCCATCTAAAATGTCGTGACTGTTGTAATTTACTTTGCGACTACAAGTATTGTAAAGGCTGATGGTCGGTATGAACAATTGTTTCTTTGCCCATCAAATAGTGTTTCCACTTTTTGACGCTTTGTACCAATGCATACAACTCCTTATCATATGTAGGATAATTCACAACAACAACATTAAATGTCTCAAAATGAAATACAATAAGCTTACCATGCTGTAAGAGAACTACACCCATGGCGTAATCATTAGCATTGGTTTGAATCTCAAATGGCTGTCTCAAGTCCAGTAATGCAAGGACTGGAGCTGAACTTGTATTCTCTTTCAAAGACTCGAAAGCTTTCTGTTTCTTGCCTCCCCATTGGAAAGCATGCTTCACGCTTGTCACTGCATGCATAGGAGCTGCTATGGCAGAGAAGTTAGAAAGAAACTTCCTCCAATACTGAGCTACACCCAAAAAACTTCTTAACTTTGTAATGGATTTGGGAGTAGGCCACAATGGCTTCTACCTTAGAAGGATAAATTATCAAAGCACCTCCTCCTACTATGTGTCCCAAATAAACCAAAGAGGTCTTTCCAAATTCACACTTTGACATTTTAAGAAATAACTGATTTTTCTTCAAAATATCAAGTACTTTCTTAACATGCATGACATGCTCTTCTCTATTCTTTCTGAAAATTAAGATGTCATCTAACTAGACAATAATGAAATTATCAAGAAAAGGATGTAAGACATCATCCATTACCCGCATGAAAGTTGTAGGTGCATTTCATAAACCAAATGGCATAACAAGCCACTCAAAGAGTCCTTGTTTGGTTTTAAATGCTGTCTTCCAAATGTCACTTTCTACAATTCTAACTTGATGATAACCACTACGTAAGTCTAACTTAGTGAAATATTTAGCATCTTTCAGCTGATCTAACAAATCATCTATCCTTGGGAGTGGGTAACGATTATTTACCGTTATCTTGGTCAATGCCCAAAAGTCCACACACATGCGCCAAGTTCCATCTTTCTTCGGAATCAACACTATCGGTGACCCACATGGTGAAGTGCTTGGTCTTATGAAACCTTTATCCAACAAGTCTTTAATTTGCCTCTTTATTTCAGCATTCTCCATGATAGACATGCGGTACATGCCTATGTTAGGAAGTGGACAATCCTATTGTAACTGGATTTCACATTGAATCTCCCTTTTAGGAGGCAAACCTGTTGGTTCCTGAAACATCTCATGATGTGCATCAAATACATCATATAAATCTGATTTAAGCTTGGAATCACAATTTTCAAATGACTTATGATTCACATCAACCTTAAGCTTAACCATAAGAATTACAAAACTCTTACTAGAATTCACTAGCCTTTTTACTTGTCCCGCATTTACCATCGCTATATTTGTCTTCTTGCGATGTGCTCTGAAAATGAACTCCTTTCCATATTTAAAGAGATGATACTTATTTTCATGGCAATGGAATATCACTTTCTTGTCAAATAAGTAAGGACTTCCCAAAACAATTCCTGATATATCAAGCGGCACTACATCAAGTTCAACTGTGTCAATAAAGTGTGCAGTAATCGCAAAACGCAATATGCACTTTCTTGAGACTTGCAAGTTTGCATCATTACATATCCATCCAAGTGGATAGGGCTTGGGATGTGGAATGGTCTCAAGTTTAAGCTGTTTGAACAAGTCTTCTGATATGAGATTTGCTTGTGACTGACTGTCAAACATTGTGTCAATTTTTGTATGTTTTGAGACTACCCTCACATGGAAAAATTCAATTCTTTCTTTCTCATTTGGAGCTTGTACATGGTAGTTTGAAGTACTAGTGCTTGGCTTAGTTTCAGTTTCCTTTCCCTTCATACTCTTAAAACCTATGGCTGCAATTTTAGTTTCACCACCTAAATCATCACCTAAGTCTTGTGGTGTAGTTGTAGTAGCTGCAGTTTTCTTCTTTCCTTTGTTTTTGTTAAATTGAGTTCTTTTTTCAGGATGTAGTTTCCAACAGTTTTTCTCTTCATGGCCTTCTCTTGAACAGTGTTTACATATCACTTTCTCACCCTCCTGTTTAACAGATACATTTTTTTCCTTTTCCCTTAGAGGTTTTATCTTTGTTTTTCCCCTTAAAAGGCTTGTTTCTACCCTCATCAAAAGTGTTTTTCCCTCTAGCCTCTAAATGCCTAGCTTGCACACAAACTTTGTCTAGAATAGTAGGATTGAACATAAGGATAGTATGTTTAAGGTAGCTATGCAAACCAACTATATATTTCAAAAAAGTATCTTGACTTTGTAAGTCTACCCCTAATAAGGGTGCTCTTTTCTTAAACTCTTGGGTGTAGTCTTGTACATTTTTTCCCTTAAGTTGTCTGAGGTTTTGCCAGTTCATGATAGCCTTTTGTAAATTAAATAATGGATAAAATTTCTTCTTAATTGCAGTAATAAATTCAGCCCATGATAAAGTGATCTTACCATGATTTTTAATTTCATCCTTGGTCTTGGCTTCCTACCATACCAATGCTTCTCCATCCATTCTCAAAGAGGCTAACTATATCTTGGTGTCGTCATCATGAAGGTTCTGTGTCCTCAAGTAAACCTCCAACTACCTTATCCAATTGTCAAGTTTCTCTTCATTGACTTCACCATTAAACATAGGCAACTCAAATTTAATATCAAGCTTTAAAAATGGACTTTTACCAGTGGTTTTAGACTTGTGAGATTGATTCACCGAAGTAGAGGATGACGATGTAGAGGAAGAGGATGAAGATGGGGATGGTGGATCACCATTTCCTCCATGTCCTTTCTTTGAATTATCATCACTTGTATTTCCTCTTGAAGAACCCTATCCTTCTTTTTAATGTTTAGACCCTTCTCCAACAAGCCTATCATTCCTTTTTGGTAGAGTATCCTCACCATCTCAGTCATGTCCAAAAAATATTTTCGGAATACCTGTTCTTCTTCTTTGGGATCAATGTCTTGAGGCTTCTTCAGTAACTCTTGGGGGTGTAATAGATGGTATATACAATGGCTCTCTGGCCCTCCTTGGTTGAGGATTAACTTGTTCTCTAACCAATTTTCCTTCCCCTCTTTTGAGTTTAATCCTATTAAGCATCAAAAATTGCAAACAATCAACTATATCTTTGCACAAGAACAAATGTAGAGTAAAACTCTAGCTCTGATACCAACTGATCTAAAAATGGAACTATTTGTAAATGATGTGCAAAGTATTCTCCATGTCTTGCAGGTTAAACAAAGTGTTTTTGGTGATTGTTTCTGAGTTTATGTGTGAGAATTTGTTATTCAAATTTACTGTTTAATACATATCAGTAGAAATACACAGCAAGAAAATTCACCATAGCATAACACAACAAACTAATGAGGCAGTTCACCCCTCCTAGGCTACATCTGTCGGGTCCAAGGCTCCCAATGGGCATGTCCTTGCTCTATTAAGTGCCTCAAAATGGTTATACAGTGAAATATATGCCTAAACAGGAAAACCAAACTATGAATTTGACTTCAGAAGACAGAAATAAGCTAAAAATGGCTTTTGTTTCACCTCAAATAGTGAAGTACAACCCAATATAGCTCCATCTCCTTGATGGCCCTAGTGGCTCTTTCCTCTTCCCTGAAGCAAAAATAGCTATAGAACACCTCTTTTTGCTCTGAAACTTGTCCCAAACCCTCCATAATGCTTAGAATAGCCAAAATTGACTAAAATTTCATCTTTCTTGGTTGAAAAATCATGTTTTGAAGGTCATTGGGTGTTTTCAAACTTCAATAACTTTCACATATGACATCGGATTTGAGTCCTGTTCACAACACCAGAATTGCAGTGATGAGGCCTTTTTAGTTGTTTAGTTTGAATCCATTTCTAAACATTTCCATTTTTGAGCATTTTTTCAACTTGGACATGATCTCCTGATCAAACCTTCACCTTAAATCCCCCCCTAGAATAAATCAAAAACTTCCCCACTTGTGTTGGCATAATCACCCAAACAACATTCTTCATTGTAGAGTTGTGATTGATCTATATTTCCTCCTTGATTAGACCATTAAGAAATAATATTCTTACATCCATTTGATATCAATTCCAACCAAGAATTGATGCTAAATACATTAAAAAACCTGATGCAAGTACAGTAGCAACTAGAGTAAAAGTGTCCTTATAGTCAACTCCTCTCTAGAGAATACTCTCACTATGAGCATAACCTTTGTAATCTTTTATCTGTTGCAAGATTCACCTCAAACATCTACCAAGAATAATTAAATAAAATCCCAACTTATGTTGGTACAATCTCCCAAACATCATTATTCAGTATAAAGTTGTCCATGTCCACCACAACATTCTGTCATACCTACTAACCAACTACCTCCCCATAACTAAAAGGCTCTAAAAAAATGATGGAAGACATCGGTGCAACATAATTTGGAAATTTTTGGAAATATAACTTGCTACAAAGGATGGCTTTGGAGATCCAACATGCTCCTATGCATCCTAGTATGTTTAGTACCACCTAGGCTACCTTGTTGAACCAAAAAATAATAAAGCATCACTTCCACCTCCAAAAACTTGGTAATCCTCATTAGGATAGAAAAGGTTTCTCCCTCCTAAAACTCTACTAATAGGCTCTTGAGACCTCGAGGGAACATGCATCATCACAAGGTTCACATCTCATTCCACTATTATTTTCCATTGTGACAGAATGTAGACTCCATAGGCCTTGGAGGACTCATTATATCCAACAAAAACACCCTTCAAATTGAAGTGTTTCAATTTAGTTCATTTCTCCTCAAAAATATGAATATATACAGGACAACAACACAAAACGTGTGATACCTAGGATTTCTCACCGATGAAAGCTTCCATCAGTGTTTTGTACTTCAATACCTAGAGAGGAAACCTCTTTAGGATGCAGAAAATTGTACCACATGCCTCTACCCAAAGGAACATAAGAAAATCTAGGTCATGAAACACAACCTCAATTGTCTCAGTCTGAAGCATTTTATTTTGAAAAAAAGTAATGTTGGATCACAATCATCCTTAAAAAACAAACAAGTACTGGTATATCCACTGTTTTGATAAGGTTTGAAACTGAAGACATCAATCAAAACATTTCTGGAATAGTAGATTTCCAACTATACCTGTTTACCAGCTCGCCTATAGATATGAAGAGCCTTAATAGCATCATGGCATTGCATTTAAAAGAACTGCAGGTAAACAGTTGCAGTCATCAGTAGCTACAGATCAGGGATGATTAAGATGCTAATTGAACATACTAAACCATAAAATTCTCTACCTTGTCAGCAAGGTTGATGGTGGCATCATTAATTGCAGTATAAAGTTTAATGCTCTCCCTTGAAACCTGCAACATTGTACAAAAGACAAATAAGTATCCCCATCACAAAGTACAACATCAACTTTAGCAAGTGAAACCTCTTTTTTCATGCAAGACAACAAAGGAATTTTAACCACCAAAGAATAAAGATTATACAAACCACTGTGAGTGCATACTCTATCACATGATATAGTTTCCCTTTCCGGCTGCACATAATTAGATAATTACATGAGATCACCCATACACAACATTATGTAGTGCTTTCAATCCAAAAACACACTGAAATGACATATAAATCAAAAAGTCTAAAGAACATATAATAAGTAGCCAACCTACAAAATCAGAGTTACTGTTCATTTAACAATGGTGGCTGTTAACACTGGAAAATCGTACAGCAAAAGACGACATCAATTAATGTCGAGCCTAAGGATTTACAGGAAAGGAATACATTATGGAATCAAGAAGTATTTAAAATATCTAAGGTTTTGAGAAAATCAAATTTGAACTAGTCATAAATGCTCAAATGTGTGCTTTTTCCTTCAAGAAGAGCGCCTTATGTGTGCCCTTTTGCCAGAAAGGCGCGCATTCCTGGAAATGGAAAAAAGTCACTTTTTGGGACCACTAAAAGCAAAGGACAATTACTCCTTATGTGAAAGCTACCTAATGATAGCCACCAGAGCCTCCTTAGACCTTATTTGAGCACACAAAAGAATATTTTATCACATAATGGAATCACACCTCTCCCTTGGGTCACCATCCATCATGTACCAAGGGAGGGAAGGAGGATTTGAAGCTCACCTATATAAACCCACTAAGAGATGAACAAATGGTGATCACAAGGTTATGTTGGCCAAATTTTCCCAAGCAACACCAACATTGTGTGTGACCCAAGGACTTGGAGCTAAAGAGGACTCGATGGTCGGCCACCCAACATCCTAGTCCACCACAACAGAGAGAGTGTAGGTTTTAACCCTGAACAGAAATATCTACACACAATTCTTATAACAGAAAATAAACAATAGCAAGAGCATAAAACATAAAACAGATAAACACAGATATTTTCCCCTGGATCCCAAATCGGGACGACCAGCTTGATTTTTCATTATATTTAGTGTTACAACACATATATATACATGCTTAAGCATACATAAACCCCAATCCATTAACCCCCGGATTAGAACATAACCGTAGTTCCCTTGACCGGATCTACAAAATACCAGGGGTCAAACCATTGAACCTCAAAACCATGTGCAAACCAACCATGGGGCGGATCCGCCCATGAGTGGGTCCGCACAAAACCAATTTTTGGGATCGCTCAATGCCTCATGACCTCTCAACCACGCCGACGTAACATACAAGAAGGGGGCTAGTCGTGGAAGGAATATAACACATACCCATCATTCTCCCACTTGTTGTTTTCTTTCCACAGGGGGCCACATGAGAGCTTAGTCATTGGGCTAATTCTTCAACACCCATTGTTTCTCTACACCAAGAGAACTTCTGAGTGCTCACAGACTTCGTCAATGCATCTGCAACATTCTTCAAAGTGTCCACCTTTACCAGCAACACCCTTTTAGCCTCAACCATATCTCTAACAAAGTGATATTGAACATCAATGTGCTTTGTCTTTGAATGATAAGCAGGGTTCTTAGCGAAGAAAATTGCACTTTGGCTATCACAGTCTATCCTTATAGCTTGTTGTACCAACCCCATACTTGAACACAATCTTTGCAACCAAACTGCTTCCTTGCTTGCATGAGTGGCTGCTATGTATTCTGCCTCTGTAGTTGAAAGAGCCACTACAGACTGCCTTTTACTCATCCAACTGACTGCGCCTCCAAATAGGCTAAACACATACCCACTTGTAGATCTTCTTTGGTCCAGATCTCCAGCCCAGTCTGCATCAACAAAACCACGAATGTCCAACATTCTTTCCAATCCTGGTCTTCCCTGGTAGCACAAGCCACAATCACTAGTGCCACGTAAATATCTGAAAACCCGCTTCACTGCTGTCCAATGCTCCTTCCCTGGGTTTGACATAAACCTGCTCAATACTCCCACTGCATGTGCAATGTCTGGTCTAGTACAGACCATTGCATACATCAGGCTACCCACTGCACTTGCATATGGAACACGGGACATATACTCCTCTTCTTCTTATGTCTTGGGACACTGTTCAGCAGATAGCTTTACACCTACAGGAATAGGAACCTTCACCGGTTTACTATCCTGCATATTGAACCTATGCAATATAGTCTTGACATACTTCCTCTGGTTTAACCAAAGCTTCCTCTTTGCCCGATCTCTCTTAATTTCCAAGCCCAAAATATAATTTGCAGCACCCAGATCCTTCATGTTGAATTTGGAGAACAGTTGGGTCTTCAAATCTTGGATAATTTCTTTGTCATTTCCAATCAACAACATATCATCCACATACAAGACCAAATAAATAACACGGTCACCAATTAATTTAAAATAAACACAGTGATCCTCCTTGCTTCTGGTGAAGCCAAGTCCCCGTATATAGGTATCACATTTCTGATACCACATCCTTGGTGACTGTTTTAACCCATACAGAGACTTCTTCAACCTGCATACCAGTTCTTTCTTACCCTTCACCATAAAGCCTTCAGGTTGCTTCATGTAGATCTCCTCTTCTAGATCCCCATGAAGAAAAGTTGTCTTCACATCCATCTGTTCTATCTCAAAATCAAATGCAGCAGCAACATATAAAAGTAATCTAATAGAAGTAACCTTGGCAACAGGAGAAAAAATATCACCAAAATCAATTCCCGGCACCTGGGAATAACCTTTCGCTACCAACCGAGCTTTGTATTTCTCCACCTTGCCTTCTATATTAATCTTCTTCTTAAACACCCATTTGCTCCCAATGGGCTTCCTTCCAGCCGGCAACTCCACCAGATCCCATGCATCGTTTTTGTGCAAGGATGCCATTTCATCAACCATGGCCTCTTTCCAGAGTTTTCCATCCTCTGAATCTACTGCCTCCCTGAAAGTTCTGGGTTCATCATCAGTTATAGTTAAGGCAAAACCTGAACAGAAAGCAGATGGACTATACCTTTCTGGTTGCCTTCTTTCCCGAACTGATCTTCTTAAAGCTAGAGTTTGTGGCTCTTCATCTTCTGAGTCTTCTTCTGTTGTAGAGTCTGATTCATCCTCCTTTAGCTCAAACTCTATCTTCTCAGGTTCCTTTGGTATGAATTCATGTGTAACAACATATTTTACCTCTCTAAACACCACATCACGGCTGTACACAACCTTCCTTGTTTCTGGGTTCCAAAGCTTGTAACCCTTTAAACCATCCTTATACCCAATAAAGATGCACCTTTCAGATTTATTATCCAACTTGGTCCTTTTCTCTTTTGGAACATGTACATATGCATCACATCCAAATACCCTTAGATGTGAAAGAGAGGGTTTCTTACCAGTCCATACCTCATGTGGAGTCTTATCCTCCAACGCCGATGAAGGTGATCTGTTAACTAAGTAACATGCAGTCTCCACTGCCTCTGCCCAGAATTCTTGTCCTAACCTGGTACCACTGAGCATGCTTCTTGCCTTTTCCATCAGTGTTCTGTTCATTCTTTCTGCAACTCCATTTTGCTGAGGTGTGTATGGAGTAGTCTTCTGCCGTCCTATACCACACTTCTTACAGAAATCTTCAAATTCCTTCTTGCAGAACTCCCCACCATTATCCGTCCTCAATGCCTTTATCTTCTTCTCTGTCTGGTTTTCCACCAGAGCCTTAAATTCTTTAAATTTGTCAAAGACTTCAGATTTCTTCCTCAAGAAATATATCCATGTATTCCTTGAAAAGTCATCTATGAATGAAACATAGTACACAGACTTTCCCAGTGATGGAACTGACACAGGCCCAAACACATCACTGTGCACGAGTTCTAATATCTTGTTTGCCCTCTTAGCACCAGAAGGAAAACTCACCTGATTCTGCTTCCCATATACACAATGTTCACAGAAATCGAAATCCAGAGAACAATTAGACATACCTTCTACCATACCATCTCTATGCAGTATCCGAAGGCCCTTCTCTCCAATATGTCCAAGCCTTTGATGCCATAGCATGGTCTTTTCTCCAGAGACAGCTAGGCTTTCCGTCCCACTTTCAGGAACCACAGAACTGTTACACCCATCAATAACAGTACTACCTTGTAGCTTGTACAGAGTTCCAATCCGAACTCCCCGCATTAATACCAGTGCTCCCCGAACCATCTTGCAGGCATCTTTCTCGAACACTGTTTTTACACCTGCATCATCCATCTTGCTTACAGAAATAAGATTTCTGGCCAATGCAGGAATATGTAGAACTCCAGGAAGTGTTCTAATCCTTCCACCTTGCAGCTTGAGCTTGACCTTTCCACGTCCGATGATTCTCGCCCTCCTATCATCCCCTAGGAAGACATCACCACCATCATATTTCTCATACTCGCAGAACCACTCCCTATGGGGAGTGAAGTGAAAGGATGCACCTGAGTCAATCAACCATGACTCATGATCTACATGTGTATTTGAAGAAGAAGCCAAATACACATCCCCACCTTCATCCGAGGTAGTTTTTGCCTCTGCAGAAGGAGCATCATCAGATCCCTTTCCTTTCTCAGGAGCTTTAGATCTGCATTCCTTTTTGTAGTGTCCTTCCTTTCCGCATTTCCATCACACCTTTACAAACTTTCCAGGAGATTTAGATCTCCCTCTAGATTTAGATCTCCCACTCGAAACCTTATTCTTGTTTCTGTTCTGAGACCTTCCTCGTACAGATAAGGCATCTCCATTATGACCCTCCATATTTCTCCGTCTCATTTCCTCCGACAGCAAGGCTGAGACAATGTCATCAAAATTCAAGGTAGTTGTATTGCTACCTATTGCAATAACCAGATTGTCCCACGAGTCTGGTAGAGAACACAACAAACTGATGCACTTATCTTCATCTGAGATTTTAATATCAACAGATGACAATTGACTTACCACAGTATTGAAGGCGTTCAGATACTCTGTCACCGAGTCTCCATCCTTCATCCTCAGGTTATACAGTTTTTTCCGCAGGAACAATTTATTCACCAGAGACTTAGATTGGTACAAAGTCCCTAGCTTGTCCCACAAGGTCTTCGCCGTAGCTTCCCCAGATACATTCAACAATACTGAATCTGAGACACACAACCGTATTGTGCTCTTAGCCTTCCGATCCAGTTTCTTCCAGTCTTCATCTGACATTGCCGTTGGTTTAGTACTTGGATCTACCGCGATCCACTGATCTTTATCCACCAGCAGATCCTCCATCTTGAGCTTCCACAACTCAAAACTCCGACCATTAAATTTCTCGATCTCTATATTTCCGCCGCTCGCCATATTCTTTCACCGCAAGAATCGATACCGCAGATCTCCCACTGCACAGGGTCTACCACAGGCCCGAGCAAAAAACCCTCAACAACAAAGGCGTCCCCTTGAAGCCGAAACAGCTCCGATACCAAATGTAGGTTTTAACCCTGAACAGAAATATCTACACACGATTCTTATAACAAAAAATAAACAATAGCAAGAGCATAAAACATAAAACAGATAAACACAGAGATTTTCCCCTGGATCCCAAATCGGGACGACCAACTTGATTTTTCATTATATTCCTTTTAGTGTTACAACACATATATATACATGCCGAACCATACATAAACCCCAATCCATTAACCCTGGATTAGAACATAATCGTAGTTCCCTTGACCGGATCTACAAAATACCAGGGGCCGAAAACCATTGAACCCCAAAACCATGTGCAAAACCATGCACAAAACCATGGGCGGATCCGCCTATGAGTGGGTCCGCACAAAAAACCAATTTTGGCCGAGGCGCTGCCCCGGACCCCAACGGTGGGGACTGCTTCGCCCCTCGTGACCCCCCAACTACGCCCGACGCAACATACAGTGCGTGGGGCTAATCGTGGAAAGAATATAACACATACCCAACAGAGAGAGAGTTAGACTGCATCAGAGGCAGAACTTGAAAGACAAACATCCTTGCATCGGGACCCAGAGCCATTTCTTAGGGGCCCTTTGGCAAGTGGGTAAGATTTTCTTTAATTTTGAACATTTAATAAGAAGAGGCCATCGAGCCATCATTTGCATTATTACTATTTGCAACTCTCTATATAGCTTCTTTTGTGTTTTTAGTTTTAGTTTTTTAACCAGAGCATACTTCAGCATATGATTTCATTTAAGTTTTATGCTTTTGAGCTGCCCCCACATACTGCCTCTTACCAATAGTTTAGAGAGTAGACCACACTCTCTAAGCTTGTGTGATTTCATACACCCATGTATCGAATTCACCACAACAAGATTGGCGACTCCACTGACATGTTTCAAGTTTATGTGGTTGTGCCATCTTTTGCAGGAGACCCTTACTCTATGCTGGAGTGGAGCTGACAGTAATCTGACCCATCTTGCAGTCCCTAGATTACTTAGGTGATAGACTGAAGAAGGAAACTCCTAATATTTTAATTGTAGGACTTTTGCGCACAATTTTTTCACACAGAAGCGCATTGCGCGCGTTCAGGAGTAATCTGCGCGTAGAAAAGTGCACTTGTCAGAGGTTTTTGCGCGCAAATAGCAGAGAGATTTTTTCTCCCCATTTTCTGCATTTTTACTGCTTGTAAGTGTGTTGGGCAGCCCCTAATGTATCTACCAACACCAATGTTGATACCCCACAGCTTCTGAGAACTGATTTTTTGCTGCTTTTTGTAGGCATTTAGTTAGTTTTCATTTAAGTTGGTTTTTCCAAAAAGTGTTCACATAGTTTAAGTAGGGGGAAAATTAACCATTTCTTTCCGAGCAATTTATGTTTTTTGCAAATTATGGTATGCACACTTAGTTTAACTAGTCCTAGTAAGTGGCTCATGACCACACATGCATAAGCTAGTGTAGAAATTCTTTAGTTTAAATTTCAATTTTTGCATTTAGGAAATTGCGGGACTAGGATTGAATCGCAAGTTAGAGCAAGTAATCTTTGTTGTATTTGCACCATTTGGTGACCATAGAAAAACATATGAACACTTTATATTTGTGATTCTCCATCTCCCTTTAGTCACTCATAGACTAACTAGGAGGTTTTGGAAATGGCCCATTATCTGCAAATGCTTTCTATTTGAGCAAGGAACAATGTCACATAGTTTAACTAGGGAAATTTTGTAAAGGATCACCGATATCCATATGTTCAAATTATGAGATTGTTCACTAAATAACTTAAACCAACTCACTAAATTCTCCCCATAGGGGCCACAAGAGAAATTATAGATTAAGTTAGGATCAAGGGGGTAGGCATCCAATAAGCCGCCTTGATCACGCTTCACATTTGAAACATAGAAATTGCATTTTTAGGGAGCTTTAAAATCCACCTATCAGCCCACGGAAAAGAAAACCCGAGCGCGATAGAGATCCAATTCAGAGGGGGTTAGGCTTAGGCGCAGTGCGTGCGGTAGTAGTTGGGGCTACCTGACCCGACTGATACTCGGTACTGTTAGCTGACTATCAAGAAGCCTAAGACTCGAACGCTCATGTGGGATGGTGGTTCTTAGTGGCAAAAACTAGGGCATCCTTTACCCTATAGGTTACGGTGCAGGCAAGTGCCAGACCCTCTACCCTTACCTTGGTTGATTCTCTTCGGCTGACTGGGGGTGTCGCCAACTCTTTCAGGACGTTGTGCCAACACTCGTAAGAAATCCTTTCAAGGCCTGGTTACTTTTGAGTGTGTGAGGACATTTTAAGTCTTCTAGGATTTTGAGTATCACGCGCAAACAAACAAAACCCATTTTTTTCTTGATTGATCACATAGATTAAGTTTAAGGAAAATTCATTTCATTTTCACTTTGTTTTATATATGTGGCCATAAATTTGTCGTGATCACAGACTTGATCCCCTCAAAAAAAATTTCCAGAACCTAACCTGGTCGACACTCAAACGGTTCCAACGAAACCTCGTCGGTCCAGCCATCTTTTGGACCTCCCCCCATTACCGGGAGGGGTTCCAAGTATTTTTCCATTTAGGCGTCAAAGACAGAACATTGCCATAGTGGTTGGTTCCTCTTTTCTTAGAGAAACCTTAGTTGGGAACCCTAGTCAGTCTCCCAACACCACACAGCACACCACTCCCCCCTCATCCCCTGGGGGCAGAGGAGTGTGTCCCATACGGGAACCCAGCTTAATTCACAATAGGGTACATCAAAGACTAACCCTCATTCTAACCAGAACTTTGTGTCTTCACATGTTGCCATGACGTCAGCCTCCCAGTCACCCTTCTTAGCAGCATTAAATCTACTGGATCTGACCAAGCTCACCAATGACCCCATCGCACACGACCCCAATTGGCCTCCCATGCCCACGAATCTCCCTTCAGACATACCAAAGTTTGAAATCAAGCAAGCGAAAGACCCAGGAAATCATATAATTACCTTTCACCTGTGGTGCTCATCGAATAACATCATTGACGATACTATTCGGTTGAGGCTATTTCAATGCACTCTTACGGGAGTGGCCGCGAAATGGTACGTAGAGCAACCCCTTGCTTCACATAGAACCTTTAGCACTCTCGCTACCGTGTTCCTCACATAATTTCAGTTACCCATTCACCATGATTCGAGAATGGAGTTACTGACTCATTTCAGACAATCCCCCTCTACCCATATTTCAGAACATCTCCATGAGTGGAGACGGCATCACAGTTTATGCAAAGCAGAACTCAACGACCGAGTCCTTTTATATTTATTCTTGAAAACTCCGACGACAGAGATTTCAAAGGATGTGGCGCAACGTAACCCCACATCCAAAGAGGACGCAATTAGTAAAGCCCAACATCTTGAAATGATCTACACGCAATCAGGATACATATACAATATCCTGCCCAATGCCCCGCGCCTACAATCTTATCAAGAATTGCCAGGCGCGTCGAACTCTGCAGACAGACTTATTGGGTTAATGACCCAAGGGTACCTAGGCAGCAGCAATCAGAATCCCGGTTACACACATGGGTCTACCCAGAACATGTCTCAACCCGGATTTCAAATTCATCATATGCAGTAGCAATATTTGATGAATAGGGTGCCAACGTATCACCAAGGAGGACCTTATCCTCCGGCTGAGGGGACCCAGTATGCAGGAAGAAAACTTGACAGAAGAACTCCCCCCCAACAGCCAGGTGCAAACATGGGACAATAGTATGCTCAGTCCCAAGCACATAACCCACCCACGCAAAACAATGCACAGGTGAACTTTGTGCAGCCGTCCCAAAATCAACCACACCAGTATGATCAAGAGAAAAACCCTCCTATTGTGGTTAAAAGAAAGGTAAAAAAAAAGACGAAAGGGAACCCTAGATAGGGGGGCAACAACCAACAGTGCCCACCGTGATCCCATGCTGGAGGTAACTCCAACTGGAATCAGAACTAGGGGCCAAGCAATGCCCAAAAGCAAGGCAAAATACCACCTCTATGAACAAACCATTCTTGTTCAATATGTGGTGAGTACGGGCACTATACTCACCACTGTCCCGAACTCCCTGAGCTTAAAAAGCTTTAGAGTAACTGAGGACAACGAGGATCTTCCCAGACAATTGCGGTTATGCAAGAACCCTTCCCCCATCAAGGAACGGTCAGCACTCAACAGAAAAACCCTGACAATTCCGGGAAAAATAACCATGAAATTTACATGGCTGAGGAAGAAATGTTTTTCCAAACTCGGAATCGCAGCTACGACACCCCACCAGACACCAGTACGTCAGGGCCTAGTACGAGCGTGCCGACTGCACCTTTAACCATTCCAAAGGTTCCTTTGGAACCATTGCCAAAAATGGTTAAAGGGCCTAATAGGCGAGCAGGTAACTACTCCAAAGCAATCCACAATTACAGCATGGTAAATGATTTAGCTCAGTCACCTGCTGTTATGTCTGCTTTGGAGGTACTGCAGTTGTGCCCAACGCAACGGAAAGCCCTACTTTCTGTATTAGGCACCGTCGACCCAGCTGACACGCACATGATGGCTTTTGACTTAGACAAAGCCACCCTTAGGCTTCCCTCCATGGTCACCTTCCAAATACCAGTATCGATAAAGAATATCACTATTCACCAATGTGTCATTGACAAGGGTGCATCCACATGCATCATGTAAAATAATGTATGGCAGAATTTAGGAGCCCCCAAACTCAAACCTTCCGTCATCACACTTAGAGAATACGACGGTCGTCCCTCGACCCCCGTCGGTCTCTTCCAAAATGTATCGGTTTGCTTAGCCAGCAAGATAGTCCACATAGACATTGAAGTCTTGGATGCTCACTTGGATTATAATATACTCCTTGGGAAAAGTTACATGTACACTATGTCTGCCATAACATCCTCCATTTTCTGCATCATGATGTTCCCCCACGAGGATCGAATCATCATAGTAGACCAACTGACGCACATTGAAAAGCATCCCTTGACCAACACAGATATGGTTCTACCCTATGTAGATAAAACCACAGATGGTCTTTTACGGTATCAAGAGTATGGCCCTGGCCAATTCAAACCATCGTCCGTCCTAGGGTCATTCGTAGGAGATCCCCCTATTATCCCTAAGGTATTGTCCAATGCAACAGGGGCCCTGGTATGCATGATGTCCACATCAAGCACCGAGTTTAGTTAGGACACAGACTTGAGTAGTAACGACACTGAGGCATCAGCTACTGTAGCCTCCCTAGCCTATCCCACCTCCCAAACTCCTTTCCTCTACCCACCTCCTGGCTTCACCTCCCAGCAAGTCTTGGTGACACTGGTATTACCCAATATATCATTGGCATTCCCAGTGTGGTATCTTGTTCCCCCTCCAGGAATTCCAACTACCAACATTACCGAATTTGGGTTAAAGCCCCCCGGTCCCGAAGAGCCCCAACCTACCCAAGTAGCAATCGAAACCGCCCCATAAGGAAGATTCCCATTGTGAAACCGGCGACCACGACCAAGAAAATCACCAAGAAAGTAAAGAAAGTGGTGACCCCCACCATGTAGAGGGAGTCATCAGCCTGCGCTATATGTGATGTCACAGGACACCTTACTCACATATGCCCAGAATTGGATGAATTAAAACCACTCCTTGGCTGCGAGGCAGGCACCTCAAAATGGCATTCCCATAAAAAGGAACTTGCCACCAAAAGTACAGGCAAACCGTTGCATACCAATCACGCATGCGCCCTCTGTGACACCTAATAAAGTGATTGTCAGCGCATAACGAGCATGTGAATTGTGCTACCTGTAGCCCCTCATAGTAAACCCTTTTGATTAGATACCATCTGTGAATGAGTTCCAATGCGGCCCATTCTTCAAGGTAGTGGCCATTTTCATCACATAGCGTACAACGTATAATGGGCATTACTGGGGGCTGCTCTACAAATCTATGTTCCTCTTGTACGTATAGGATGGTACACCGCTCATCATTGATAAACTGGATGGAGGGATCCTCGTGATAGGATCGCTCGACTGCGTGCAAGGCGTCCTGATATCGTGGTATTTCTGGACAATTATGGGTATAATGCCCACAGGTGTCACAGAGAGCGCATGCATGATTGGTACGCAATTTTTTTCCTTTATTTTTTGTGGCAGGTTCCTTTTTATGGGAACGCGGCGTTGAGGTGCCTACTTCGGAGCCAAGGGTTGGTTTTAACTCGTCCAACTCCAGACATACGTGGGTAGGATGGCCTATGACATCACATATAGCATAGGCTGATGACTCCCTTTTCATGGTGGGGGTTACTAATTTCTTTCCCCTCTTTGTGATTTTCTTGGCCGTGGTAACCAATTTTGCAATGGAAACTTCCCTTGCAGGGGTGGTTTCGACCATTTCTTGGTTAGATTGGGGTTCCTCGGGACTAAAGGGTTTTAACCCTATGGCAGTAACATGGGTGGCTCATGTTCTGGAAGGGGGAATGAGGTACCAAACTAGGAATGCCAATGATATGTTGGGTAACACCAATGTTGCCAAAACTTGCTGGGAGATGAAGCCAGGAGGTGGGTAGAGGAAAGAGGTTTAGGAGGCGGCGTAGGCTAGAGAGGATGTTGTGGCCGATGCTTTGGTGTCGCTATTGCTTGAGTCTATGTCCTGACTCACCTCGGTGCTTGATGTGGACATCATTCACATCGGGGCCCCTATGGCATCGGGCGATATCTCAGGGATAATGGGAGGATCTCCTAGGAATTACCCTAGGACAGACGACGGTTTGAATTGGCCAGGGCCATATTTTTGATACCGTGAAAGATCATCTATGGTTGTATCTACATAGGGTAGAATTACATCCGTGTTGGTCAGGGGGCGCTTTTCATTATGCGTCAGCTAATCTACCGTAATGATTCGATCCTCGTGGGGGAACATCATGATGCGGAAGACAGAGGATGCTATGGAAGACATGGCATAAATGTAACTCTGCCCAAGGAGTATATTGTAATCCAAGTGAGCGTCCAAGACTTCGATATCTATGTGGACTGTCTTGCCGACTAAGAAGATTGGTACATTTTGGTAGAGGTCGACGGGAGTCGAGGGACGACCGTCGTACACTCTGAGTGTGATGACGGAAGGTTTGAGTTCTGGGGATCCTAACTTCTACCACACATTATTTGACATGATGCATGTGGATTCACCCTCGTCAATGACACATCGGTGAATAGTGATATTATGTACCGATACTAGTATCTGAAAGGTGACCATGGAGGGAAGCCTAGGGGTGGCTTTGTCTAATTCAAAAGCCATCATGCACATATCGGCAGGGTCGACAGTGCCTAATGCGGAAAGTAGGGCTTTCCGTTGCTTTGGGCACGACTGCAGTACTTCCAATGCGGACATAGCAGTAGGTGACTGAGCTAAATCGTCTACGATTCTATAATTATGGGCCGCTTTGGAGTAGTTACCTACTCACCTATTAGGCCCTTTTATCATTTTTGGCAATAGTTCCGCAGGAATATTTGGAATGGTTAAAGGTGCAGTTGCCATTCTTGTACTAGCCCCTGACGTATTAGTGTTTGGTGGGGTGTCGTAGCTGCGATTTCGAGTTTGGAAAAACATTTCTCCCCAGCCATGTAAATTTCATGGTTGCTTTTCCTGGAATCATCTGGGTTTTGCTACTAAGTGCTGACTGTCCCTTGATGGGGGAAGGGTTCTTGCATCACCGTAGTTTGCTGGGAAGATCCTCCTTGTCCTAGGTTACTCTGTAACTTTTTAACCTCAGGAAGTTTGGGACAGTGGTGAGTATAGTGCCCATACTCACCACATATTGAACAAGAATGGTTTGTTCATAGATGTGACCATTTGCCTTGCCTTTGGGCATTGCTTGGCTCCTGGTTCTGATTCAGGTTGGAGTTACCTCCAGCCTAGGATCACGGTGGGCACTGTTGGTTGCTGCCCCCTATCCAGGGTTCCCTTTGGGCTTGTTTTTTTTCCTTTTCTTAACCACGTTAGGAGGGTAGTTCTCCTGATCATACTGGTGTGGTTGATTTTGGGATGGCTGCACAAAGTTCACCTGTGCATTGTTTTGTGTAGGTGGGTTGTGTGCTTGGGACTGAGAATAATGTTGTCTCGTGTTTGCACCTAGCCATTGGGGGGGAGCTCTTCTGTCAGTCTTTCTTCCTACATACTGGATCCCCTCAGCTGGAGGATAAGGTCCTCGGTGATATGCTTGCGCCCTATTAGTCAAATTTTGCTGCGGCATATAATGACTTTGAAATCTGGGTTGAGACATGTTCTGGGTAGAACCATGTGTGTAACAGGGATTTTGACTGCTGCTGCCTAGGTACCCTTGGGTCATTGACCCAATAAGTCTGTCTGCAAAGTTAGACGTGCCTGGAAATGCTTGATAAGATTGCAGGCACAGGGCATTAGGCAGGATGTTGCAGATGTATCCTGACTGCGTATAGATCAATTCAAGCTGCAGGGCTTTGTTGATTGTGTCCTCTTTGTATGTGGGGTTGCGCTACGCCACATCCTTTGAAATATCCGGTGTCTTAGTTTTCAAAAATAAATCTAAAAGGATCGGGTCTTCAAGTTTAGCTTTCCATAAACTGTGACGCAGCCTCCATTCATGGAGATGCTCTGAGATATGGATGGAGGGGGATTGTCTAAAATGAGTCAGTAATTCCATTCCCAAATTGTGGTGAATGGGCAACTAAAATTATGTGAGGAACATGGTAGAGAGGGCGCTAAAGGTTCCATGTGAAGAAGAAGGTTGCTCCACGTACCATTTCGTGGCCACTCCCATAAAAGTGCATTGAAATAGCCTCAATCGAATAGTATCATCAATGATGCTATTCGATGAGCACCACAGGTGAAAGGTCATTATATGATTACCTGGGTCTTCCGCTTGCTTGCCTTCAAACTTTGGTATGTCTGAAGGGAGCTTCCTGGGCATGGGAGGCCAATTGGGGTCATATGCGATGGGGTCATTGGTGAGCTTGGTTAAATCGGGTAGATTCAATGCCGCTAAAAAGGGTGACTGGGAGGTTGATGCCATGGAAATGTGTGAAGACACGAAGTTCTGGTTAGAATGAGGGTTAGTCTGTGACATACCCTGTTGTGAATTCAGCTGGCTTCCCGTATGGGATGTGCTCCTCTGCCCCCCAGGGGACAAGGGGGGAGTGGTGTGCAGTGTGGTGTTGGAAGACCAACTAGGGTTCCCAACGAGAGTTTCTCCAAGAAAGGATGAACCAACAATTGTGGAAATGTTTCATCTTTGATGCATAAATGGCGAAAGACCTAGAACCCCTCCCGATAATTGGGGGAGGTCCAAAAGATGCCTGGACCGACGAGGTTCCATTGGAACCACTTGGGTGTCGACCAGGGTAGGTTTTGGAAAACTTTTGAGGGGATCGAGTCTATGATCACGACAAATTTATGGCCATATACATAAAACAAAGCAAAAAATGAAATGAATTTTCCCTTTAACTTAATCTATGTGATCAATCAAGAAAAAAATGGTTTTATTTGTTTGTGCGTGATACTCAAAATCCTAGAACACCTATTATGTCCTCACACACTCAAAAGTAACTAGGCCTTGACAAGATTTCTTGTGAGTGCTAGCACAACATCCCATAAGAGCTGGCGACACCCCGAGTCAGCCGAAGAGAATCCACCAAGGTAAGGGTAGAGCGTCTGATGCTTGCTTGCACCGTCACCTATAGGGTAAAGGATGCCCTAGTTTTTTTCCACTAAGAGCCTGTAATGTTCCAAAATTAGCATGAAGCTAATTTGAACATTAATTTTTCTCATGCCATCTAGGAGGTGAATAAAATGGGTGAGGAGACCCATGAGTAGGGTTAAAATCCCTCATAGTGTGAAAGGGATCAATGGAGCAGCTTTATTTTTCACCTTCCAGTGTGTAAAGGGGCAAATGCATGAGGACAAGGTCAAGTTTGACCAAGTCAACAGTGTTGCCTAAGAGGGTGTGGATTGCTTGGGAAGACAACGCAGTTTGAGAGGGAGGAATATAACTTGTGGAAGAAACCCTAATGTGTGGGGTCCAAGGCAAAGAGAAATTCACTTGCATAAAATGAGGAAGAGGCAGCCATAGTGAGACATGTTTGAGTATTTGATTTTGGTCTAGTAGACTATTTGCAATATCTGACTGTTTAGCAGAGTTGCAGTGCTGTTTAGCACGAGGGATTCCTATTTAGGATTTCATCTCCTCCTTGAGAGGCCTATTGAAGGATTGCACTTCATTTCTCCACATCTAGGCTCAAGGCCAAAGCCACTTCTTCAGTCACTGCGCTATTTCTACTGAAGTATAACGTAGTGTTGCTGGGTGTTGCAGTGGAGGGTTCCACAACACCATTCCTTGGCTCATCTTTTAGAGGAGGGAGCTCCTATTCCTCAGGGAGGTTAGTGAGGAAGGTTTCAGAATTTTTTTTCATATCTTGGCATCAGGCCAAGCATCTCCCATCTACTACAGCGCAGTCCCACTCCTTGACTGCGTTATTTCAGTGAGTATCTGCAGTGGGGGTTTGCACCACTATTTTGGAGGGTGAGAGCTTCGGTGTTAGGATCAGCCTATCACTAAAGAGATATATTGTAGGAGGTCTATTTCAGATTTTGCATCATCTTCACTCATCTCCAGTTATTTTCTGAGTTGCAGCTGCTGCCCAGCAACTTCAGCATTTCTGCAGATTTGCCATTTGTACATATATTTCAGCCAATCCTTCCAAGGATTGTGTATTGTTGTTTCTATGGGTTGAGATCTTGCTCCCCCTATTTTATGTGAGTTGTATATTGTCATATTTTTGTATTGACACCATTTTGTAGCAGTCATTCTCTATATACTGCGCATTCATAGCCTAGGGCATTCTCAGTGTAGCAGTATATCTCATATTTCATGTATATGTTTTGTTGAGGCTCTCATTTCCTAGATTTAGTGAGTGATTCCTCAAAGAATTGTATACATTTGCTGCTATATTATACATTTTTTGGCTATACAAATCTTCATCTGCTCATGGTTATAAAATAATGTTTTCATTCCATTGTATGTTCATACATTGTTGCAGTCCCTTCATCGGGCATTTTCTGAAGACAACTAGGTGTAGGAGATCTGTTTAACCCACCTAGAGGGATTTCTTTTGAGCCACCTTTTGGATTTCAGTCTTAGATACATTGATCTAAGGGATCCAGGTCCTAGTTTCAAATCCTGTATCAGCCATTCATGGAAAATATGTTTTCCAGTCATGCCTTGCTAGCTGTTCCAAATCTGGAATATTACAATGGTATCAGAGTAACTTTCTTGGCTCAGCGTGTGAGTCTTCTTAGCCAAAGAGATCAGAATATTGAAGAGGATGGGTTTTATCTCATCATATTTTAGAGGCATGAAAAACCTACCCAAGGAGGATAAGTATAAAGAAGAAGAAGGACCATGCACTTCCTATTCTCAAGAAGGGGTCAGAGAGATGAGCAGGAAAAAGACTCCATTTTCTGGAGGAGAAAAAAGGGATAAGATTGCAAAGCTTCTTCCTAAACCTGTACATAATATTCATGAATATTTCAAGAAGATAAGGAGGGAGATGTATGAATAATCTCTGAAAGAGTTTAGATCTAAAGCAAACTCTAGATTGTCATATGAGGAGTGTGAGCCAGCAGTCACACACTCTAACACACAGCGCAGTCACATGCTCAGGATTGTTGGGAGAGAGATGGAAAGATGAGAAGAGGTTGCTAGGACGGAAAATCTTAGTGATTTCCTGAAAGAGTATGAGCCTCAAGCTCAGAAATTACGAGATCATCTCAGTTTTTCAGAGTTTTGCAAGATCGAGATGAAGGGAAGAGAGCAGTAGGATAGATTTCTTCTATCTACCTTTGAAGGTTCACCTACATGTTCAGCCAAAGCTTGGGTGGAGGAGCTAGATACCTTCTTGCAGCAGCACCAAATTCCTAAAGATGAAGCCATCAAAGTTGCAGCGCTGCATATGAGAGGTAAGGCCTATGCCTGGTGGATCTTTGAATCCTTTTCTTTAAGAAATGTAAACATGACATCTTATGCAAGTTTCACTAAGGCCTTAGTGAAAATATTTGATGGAAGGATTCATGAGACACACATGGTGGATATAAACAAGAGAACTCAAACAAAACCCTTGCATGAGAACGCAATTCCACTTCAGAAAACCATGAAGGGGGCTGAAAACTTGCATCATACCTTACCGGAAGAAAGACTTTAATCTCTCACCTTTGAGAAAGGAATCATGTTGATCTCTTTTTCAAAGAGGGATCCAATCATTGGGAGGTTGCCCATTCATGTTGTAGAGATTGAGGACAACAGCACTGTCACATCTAGAGATTATCTAGTGCCTCATGCAGAGGAAGGAGGAGCTCTTGCTCCAAGTAGAGGGATGCTTGCATATTTGCAAGGAATTCCCTAGGATCTCATGTGTGGATATCAAGGCACAACTCATGTTCTACATGTGCCATTGATGATGAGGTGTGGAACCATGGAAACACAAGGAGGAGGTAGGGAGGAGAACCAGCATCATGAGATGAGGAGTACACACCCCTATCCATTTCTGGAGGTTGTTACACCTAGGAGGGAGACTGGATTGCACAGTGAGAGCATGGACAAAATTTTCCATTCATATATGTAGTCACATTTTGATGATCATGTCTCATTGCTTAGAGACATTTTGCCGGGGAGACCACTGGATCAGCAGAGGAGGATGGATGCTTCATCAATTGAGGCACCACCCATTGATTTCAGAAGAGTGGGGACATTGGGAGAGCTTGATACAACGCTGGGAGTCTTGGGTAGGGTCAAGGAGAGAGGGAGCATTCTCTCAACATCATCATTACCCACTTCCATTTCAGATTCTGCGCTGTGGAAGAAGTAGCAGGGGAAGGATAGCAGCCTTCCAACTTGCATATTTGGCATGAGAGATTCCAAAGGAGAGGATGACCATATGACATATGTTCTTCATGAGAGATCATCAACCCTGTCACTATGGAGGATAGATCCATATTGGAACTCCTAGTTGTTGGTGGAGTATTCCAAGGATCTTTTCACTTGTATGATATTGGATGGAAAGCTACAGGAGGAGGGATATTCAGTCAGAGATGGGGTCATATACTATCATGATATGATCTTCTTGTCTGGAGCTTCCAAGCTCAAGGAGAAGTTGCTACAAGCAGCTCATGAGGATTTCCTTTTCAGCCCCGCTTGTTCTATGAGAGCATACCACACCATTAGGGAGGGGTATTCTTGTGAGGGTTTTGAGAAGGAGATATATCATCATATGAGGAGATGCATGGATCATATGGAGATGGAGGAGTTAGCACAAACACCTCTTTTCTCTTTGAGGATGAGAGGAGACTCATTTATGAGCCACTCCCTTTGTATGAGCAGAACATATGGTAAGGGTGTTGATTGTTTACATGATTATTTATATGATGTATGTATATATCCCTTGACCATATATGTGCAGGATGTTGCTCCAATGAGGAGCCTTCTTTCTTTTGGGCTTCATGGTCTACTTGATTCCATAAGCATGATTGATAGCCATTCCCTAGGAGGACTTGGGGAAGAGATGAACTATGGAGGACATGCTCACTTTACACCATGTATCATTCACTTCCTCCATACTTATGAGGAAATTGGAGTAGTAGGTAAGTGGTTGAGAAGCCACTCATTTTATCAGTCTCTATTGTAGTTGAGAGTCATACTGTGTTGGTTTCACTTTAGGGACCATTGTCCTTCTCATTTATTACATATGGCAACAAGCATGATTCTCATTTTTCCTCCCTATGGTTCCATTATTTCTGTCTTTATGAGGAGCATGTTTGGGAGAGAGACACATGGGATGGATGTGTCCTTTGGGAGAGAAGATATCCATATTTTTTGCACTAGATGTTCTAAGGGGGGCATGGGAGATGGTATGGCCACTAGAGTAACACATTTTTTTCCTTATGAGGTGAGCCATATGATGGATGTGATGCCATATGATGGTGATTTCCAACTCATCATATATGGGGACATTTGGGCCAGCATGATTTGTAGCGTTGGAGGAGAGATATTTGGAGATCTAGTCCTCATCTTGCCACTTGAGGGCAACCTTATTGCAACCCAATATCAGCCAACACTCTACACTTATCATAAGTGGAGAGATGGACAATGTGGGGTAGGCTACATTGTCTACCATGTGCAGAATTTCATCCCACCTACTTTGCCATAGCCAAAGGTGGAGGACAGTTTTCAGGAGTTGCCTAGTTGGGAGGTGACTCATTTTGCATGGCTAATAGCTTGGAGATGGAGGATCCATATGGGAGAGATAGTTCCCATTATATTTCAGATCCCATTCCTCAAGGGGACCTCTAGACATCACTTTGCTATCCTCTTGAGTATTTCACCTTTACATGATGATAGCTTGATAGCTGACTTGCATGCTGAGGAGGAGCAAGGTGGGGAATTGATTGATGAGATAACATCTCTTTACTTGGAGGAGATCATCATACATGGATGCTACAGGGAGAGGAGGAGAAATAACTCAGTTCTATCCTTGCACTTGCTTGAGGACAAGCAATCTTTGAGAGGGGAGGACTATAATGTTCCAAAATTAGCATGAAGCTAATTTGAACATTAATTTTGCTCATGCCATCTAGGAGGTGAATAAAATGGGTGAGGAGACCCATGAGTAGGAATAAAATCCCTCACGGTGTGAAAGGGATCAATGGAGTAACTTTATATATCACCTTCCAGTGTGTAAAGGGGAAAATGCATGAGGACAAGGTCAAGTTTGACCAAGTCAATAGCGATGCCTAAGAGGGTGTGGATTGCTTGGGAAGACAACGCAGTTTGAGAGGTAGGAAGATAAATTGTGGAATAAACCCTAATGTGTGGGGTCCAGGGCAAAGAGACACTCACTTGCATAAAAGGAGGAAGAGGCAGCCATAGTGAGACATGTTTGAGTATTTGATTTTGGTCTAGTAGACTATTTGCAATATCCCACTGTTTAGCTGAGTTGCAGTGTTGTTTAGCACGAGGGATTCCTGTTTAGGATTTCCTTTCCTTCTTGAAAGGCCTCTTGAAGGATTTCACTTCATTTCTCCACATCTAGGCTCAAGGCCAAAGCCACTTCTTCAGTCACTGCGTTACTTCTGCTGAAGTATAACGTAGTGTTGCTGGGTGTTGCAGTGGAGGGTTCCAATATGGCGGGGGGCTAGATCTACGGCTATAAGTGAGCGCGACAAATGGAAAATATGTGAGGTGAAGGATGGTGGGGCTGAGCTGACGTGGGATATTTTTCCGTGAGGTGAAAATGTTCTTCGAGCAGGGTTAAATGGTGAAAGTGGGGGATGGCCGTCAGATTAACAAGATCAACGGTGGGAATTTAACCCGGGTGAATGGGTAAATGGAGATCAGGAATGAAAATGAAGGGGAGGAAGGCTTGACTATCGTTGGATTGATGAGATCAACGGTCAAGATGGTTTGGAGGAATAAGTGAAATGGGGCGGCGGAAAATTAGATGAGGGGTCGAGGAAGTGAGGAAAGCCCGATGGCCGCCGGATCTCCCAGATCAACGGTGGAGATCAAGTGTGGGAGGACAGAGGGTACGTTAGGATCTCATCAGTAGGGTGCCTCTGCAGTGAATGGGGAAATACTGGCTGTCATATTGGGGAAAAAATCAACGATGGAGACGGACTGCGGGGGGACTAGGGAGTATGGGCCACCTTGGTCGGGTGCCCTCGTAGTGATTTTGCACCATAGATTTGAGTCAATTGGACGGTTGGGATGAAATCAGAGATCAGCCATCGCTGGAAAAAGGTGAGGGAAAAAGGAATTGGGAATCGCCAAAGCGCGATGGCGATGTGAGCTTATGACTACGTCACAGGACCGAGTCATATAGAGAAAGGGGCTAAGGGCTTAAGGGGATCGCATCGGCAGGAAAAGAATGGGACCAGCAAAATTCCGAAATGCCGATGGGCCAATGGGCTTGGTCACAGAGCACGGTCCTATGGTGGAGAAAAGGGAAGGGGGATTAAGCCAATGGGGCTTAAATCCTATATATAAAAAAGGTTGGAAAATAGGCCAAAAAGTGGGTTTTTTTAGCCTTTTTTTAGGTTCCGGTAGGGTGAAAAGGGTGTTTTTAAACCATAAAGAGGATTTTTTATAGGTTTAAAGGGTTTTTCAAAGGGAATGAAGGATAAATGAGAGGAAAGGAGGGATTTTTTAGAGGAAAATGAGGATTAATGACCCTTTTTAAGGAGTGAATGAAAAAAGGAGATGAAGGGGTGAACATGGAGAATGCTTATGAAGGGGAATTTATGGAATGATGGAAAATGGCTTTATAACAGTTTTCTTTGGATATCAACAGGACTTATTTGAATGCTCTTTTGAAGAAAACGACAGTGAAGATTACTCTTAAGTTAGAAAACACCAAAAGGCTTCAAGAATGAGTAGTTTTGTATGAAAATAATCTCTTGAAGGGTTAAGAACATATTTAGCCATCATTTGCTATGACAAAATTTACTGATGGCTAACAGTGGCTCCACTTGGGGATGGCAGTTCCTTGGAGGTGTCAAGAACCTCAGAGATTTATCTCTGGAAAGTAGACCAGTGCCTTTGTATTTTGACAACCTTTTCTTCTTTGATCATGCTACTTTACAAAGATGATCACTATTACATCAAACAGAATAATTCATTCCCCAAACAACTACCTACAAAACCTACTTTACTAACATTTTTTCTTCATAAGGTGCACTTGTACTTGCAAACCTTTTGACATCAACATTTTATTCTTTTATTGAAAGAAGAAAACTAATCTAAATCTACCCTTATTTCTTCCATGGGTTCAGAATAAACAGTTGAACTCATTAATTCTCTACCTAAGCTACTATCTGCCAGGATTAAACAGTCTGACAGATCTTATTCTCTATATTCTAAAACAGAAATTTAAATACAAACAAACCAGGATTAAGCTGTCTGATTTGTTGTAGGACTATGGCATAAAAACAAGCTGCACATAGACTGAAATTTACAAAAATTTAAAACAAAATTGTGAAGGCTTAAGATCTGAAAATTATGAATATCCTTCCTTCTTTCTTTCAGCTCTGGTTTTGATTTTTTTAGAGTTGTTCTTCTTCTTTACCTGGTTCAAGTTTTCAGCATGTTAGAACCAGTTCTTTTTCTTCTTTTTGGCTTGATTTTTGGTCTGATTAGAGCCATTTCTTTCTATGCTAATCTATTCTACTGATAATCCAAGATTAAACGGTTTAGCGAATCTTCTTCATTAACCTATCAGTAGTAAATTGAAGTCTATCTAGTCATGAATAGGCTGTATGACTAAATAGTAGTGCACTTTCAAGTAGTGGCATTTAGTCTTGCACACTTTCAAATTTTCCTTCTTTTTTGGTATGGGGTTGTACCTTTCTTCTTTTATATATTCCCTCTTTTCTCTTTTTTGAATTGTTTTTGTATTTTTCATATTTCTTATTCAAAGCAAAAAACAAAAAAAACTAACTAAATGCTCACAGGCTGAGCTTTATTGACATTCCTACCTAACCTAATCTAACTTGGAATTTACATATTTAGCTGGTAAATTCTCTTTTCCAATATAGCCAATCAAGTAAATGGTTCCATGATTGGTCTTTGCTCATCTCGTTGAGCATGCTGGAAAAACAGGGCCACTCCCATCTCACTTGTTCTTTAGCAGCAGTGCTAAAAAAATTTGTTGCATTTGGTGATACACTGCTCCTAACAATCTCTATCTCTTCTTCAAATGTATTCAAGAAATCAGCATAGGGATCTTGAAATAATACCTGGTTTGGAGTATTTGGAAGATAGGTCTCGACCAGGCTTACTTTTTTCTCCACTGGATCAAGCTTAAGATTCTTTTGAGAAATAACTTCTTCCTCATCCTCATTATCATCTGAACTGGAGGACTCATCATATATTACAGTGTTGTCCTCTTGTAGTCTTGGTATGCTTTGATTCAGTGGAATGTACTCTATGAATATATCATCATATTCTTGAGCAGGGGTATCTTTTATTACCTCAACCCTCTCAGGAGAAGGTTCCTTATATTCATCCTGCTCAAGAAATTCCTCTTTCTTCTCAACCTCATCATCACAATTGATAGATTGCTGACTCCCAATTATGTGAAAGCTATTTCTGATGGATTGGATTGTTTGATTACTGCTTTCAAGCTGATGATAATGAAATTCATGACACCAATCCACTGTTGGTTGCCCTGCATGATTAGTTTCTATTTGGAGCTCATCATCATCATTATACTGATCAAAAATTGGAAAATCATTAGTATAAACAATTTCACCAATCAAGCATATTGGGTTATCATTTTGTTTTTCTTTAAGCTGATCTACAAGTTTATTTTCTAGTTCAAGACAATAAGGTTTAGTAGGTAGATGAGTAGAATTTTTTTGTTCAAATGAAGTTTTGAGGGCTGGCTATTTTTTAATATTTGATCAATTTCTTCTTCTGTCAAAAGAGGATGAATTTTTCTTTTGCTTTGGATAGAAGTACAATAGTCCTCTTTCTCTTGTGTTGATTGATTGTGAGGCTGGATGTCTTCTTGAGCCTCTTCTAGTGAACCAGTACTTGTGCTTGCAGGGAAACCTTGAGGATTTTCTATTGTTTCCTAATCTTCTTCTATTTCAAACAACTCCTCATGATTATTATGATACTCAGTTTGAATACAAGGTTCATGAGTTGTTTCTTCTACATTATCAAGATGCCATTCTCCTCTTAAAATCTGAAATTAGTTATAACATAGAGGGAGAGTCCCTATATGTGTTGATTTTTCTTCTATTTTAGGTTCTGTGTTTCCCAAGAGGCTTGTTTTTTCCTCAAAGCACTGCTCACCTTTTGCATTTGCATTTTGGTCATGCAGTTCTCTTAACAGTAAAACACAAGTCATAGGTAAGCAATCAAGAATTTCTTGACAACCTTCCTCATCATCTTCTATAAAGTCTTGATCATCATACATGTCTTGCTCATTGTCTAGGTCTTGTAGTGGTTGAGTTTGTTCTTGATCTGGAAAAATCATGGGCTGCTCTAGATCACCAATATTTAAATTAGCCTCATACCTATCCATTATCTTTTCAAACATGTACACCATTTTTTCCATCATAGCCAATTGTTTTGCTTTTGGGTCTATATTTGAATCCATGTTTATAAATTAGAAAAGAGGTCACTATGTACTTGTCAACCAGTTCAGAGTCTTCTACCAGTGGAGTCATTTGGTCTTTTGGGAGTTGTGGAGTCACCAGGTGAAGGATTTTTACTTGTTTTCAAGGTTTGGTTGTTATTCACCATCAACAATCATTAATAATCAGTCTTGGTGACACTTGATTCATTTAGAAATAGGGGTTCGTTGAGTTGTGAAGTTATCTATTACTCAATATTATGCTCCCCAGTGGAGTCGCCACTATGTTAGGTTCCCCGTAGTTTGCAAGATTGGCAAGAACAAACACTGCAGGGCCTACATCAGAACCACTTTGGAATCCTAGGATCTAGCCTTCCTGGATTTAGAGAGGGATCTCTCTGTATAAGTGTTTTCAAAGGATATATCTTTAAGGCTTGTGATATGATATTAGGTTAGTTATGAAGCACATGGGTTTTGTTTGTTTTTGGTTGGGATGGATATCATCAAAATGAAGGAATTCTTTTGAAGGGTAAAGGTGTGAGAAGGTTGAAAGAATGATTCAGCTGATAGGATAGGTAAAAGACAGTATCAATCCATTGGGCTATGGAGTCACAAAAGGATTTAATTACGTAACGAGTTTCAAGAATGGTCCATGGGGCAAGTTATCTATATCAAAGGATCTCTTTAAGTTGATTTTGTGGTATGGAACATTAAAAAGTGTGGTGAAAGAAGCAAAGCTAATAACCATTTAAGAATCTATTAACTTCACTAAACAAGAAAAGCCTTTCAAAGTAACTTTTTGAAGCAAGCTAAAGGACAGGGCAAACCATAGACTTCTTTGGGAAAACTTTTACTAAAGCACATTTTTCAGACAACAATCTAGCAATCTAACAGATTACCTTTAGAAAGTAGAAAACATATAAGATAACAAAGGGTAGCCTAAGATCAGGTAAGGACTTTGAACCTATCCTGCTTTTGACATACTCTCAAAGGAAACTTTAAGAAAAATGAAGAATAGCCTAAGATCAAGTAAGGACATTTAACCTAGCCTGCTTTTGGCATACTCTTAAGGGATCTTTTCAAAGCAACTCTTGGAGATAAACTAAAAGGCAGGGCTAGCCATAGACTTATCTAGTTCAACTTTACTTAGCAGACTTTTCAAGAACTTTCAAAGACAATATCTCAGGTTGTACTCATGAAACATGGGCTCACTAACACTTCACTGGTTATACTCTATTGAATTAACCCCAAAGCATAATTAGAAGAAAACATAAGGATAAAGCTTATCAGTGAGATTTAGGGTACTTTCAGAAGTAAATCCTAATCTAAACTTGTTGTTCTTTATCAGAGAAAGTTTACAGTATGGAAAACATGAGAAAAACAACAATTACAGTAAGAAAAACATCACCATTGACATAGAATAGGATCCCATAAATCATCTTGTATATTTGATGTTCAAACCAGTTACAATCTTCAATTCCAGTAGGTCTTTATAGCTTCAAACTTATCTTCTCAGCGTATCTTTCTTCAATTACTAATAGAGCTTCAGCAGCCTCAGCAACTATTTACATCAAAAAGTATTCAACCAACAACAATACTAGACTCTTCATATGATATATATAGGCAAATTGAGGAGGTGGAGTGAAAAGAAGGTCTATTTATTCAATTAATACAGATTAAATGCTTCTCGACCTTTGGGAGGCCTAATGGAGAAGATATCTAATGTCTTAACTCTGTTAATTGATTTTGCATCAATTTTCATCAACTTTAGTCACTTTTGATGACTTTGGAGGCTTTTGGTAGGCTAGTAATTACTTTCTGAGCTATCTTTGCAAATATCTCTGACTGTGCATTAACTTTGTATTCTTTTGAGGTAAAATAAACTGGTAGGTGACATTTTTGGTCTTTGGAGAAGTAAAGGCTTCAGTGATTAGGCATTTGAAGTCTTCTTTGTGCTGATCTATCATGATTTGTTGCTTTAAACACGGATTTGCCTTTGATTTGCGTTAGGCCTCCTTTAATCATCTTTATTCTTCAAACTATGTCTTTAAACTTTAATCTTCGGATTAAGCCTTTAATTTTCTGGCTTTATGCTTAATCTTTTTATCTTTAATCTCCTGTCTTCACTCTTTATTCGTTGATCTTCATTATTTTTCCTTTGTGTACAGGTGGCTTTCTTTTGCTGCACTAGAGGGTTTTGACTATTTAACCGATGTTCATGATACATCGATTAGATCTGGAATTTTAACCCTGTGGATCCTTTTCCTGCATGATTTTTCCCTCAGGATCGTCATCCTGGGTCCTTTGTCACTTTATCGTGACTGTGGGATGGCTTCATGTTTTTAGCCGCCATTTAAAACCTGCAACATAAACAAATTATTAAATAAAACCCTACATTTAGTGGTTGATTGCTTTCAGAGGTTAGATGAAGGCGGAAGAGCAGTGCAAAGGAGGAAAAATGCGTGGAGGGAGGGTTTCATGGAGAAAATCCAAGAATTAGGGTTTCAAATGTGAGTTGGGCGCGAAATGGTGATGAGCGGTTTTGTAGAAAATTGGAGTGGTATTCGCACAAGAGATGGGTGGTAAATGGTTTTTCCCCTAGGGAATGCGATACAAGTCCCTGGGCGACGTGTGTCCAACAAAAACCACCATTTGCGCATTGAAAACGCGTGATCAATTATTTTGGTGAAATGAACGCGAAATCAGTTGTAGACCGTCCGATCTTGGGGGGGGGGGCCAGATATACGACTGTAAGCGAGCGCGAAAAATGAAAACGATGTGCGGTGAAGGATGGTGGGGCCAAGCTGGCGTGGGCTCTTTTTTCGTGAGGTGAAAGGGTTCTTCGAGCAGGGTTAAATGATGAAAGTGGGGGATGGCCATCAGATTAACAAGATCAACGGTGGGAATTTAACTCGGGTGAATGGGTAAATGGAGATCAAGAAATGAAAATGAAGGGGAGGAAGGCCTGACTACCATTGGATTGATGAGATCAACGGTCAGGATGGTTTGTAGGAATAAGTGAAATGGGGCAGCGGAAAATTAGATGAGGGGTCAGGGAAGTGAGGAAAGCCCGATGGCTGCCGGATCTCCCAGATCGACGGTGGAGATCAAGTGCGGGAGGACGGAGGGTATGGCAGGATCTCGTCGGCAGGGTGCCTCCACAGTGAATGGGGAAATACTGGTCGTCGGATTGGGGAAAAATATCAACAGTGGAGACGGACTGTGGGGGGCCTGGGGAGTACGAGCCACCTTGGTCGGGTGCCTCCACAATGATTTTGCACCGTAGATTTGAGTCAATCGGATGGTTGGGATGAAATAGGAGATCGGCCATCGGTGGAAAAAGGTGAGGGAAAAAGGAATTGGGAATCTCCAAAGTGCGATGGCGATGGGAGCTTATGACTAGGTCACAGGATTGGGTCTTATAGAGAAAGGGGCTGAGGGCTTAAGGGGATCGCATCGGCGGGGAAACGAATGGGACCAACGAAATGCCGAAATGTTGATGGGCCGATGGGCTTGGTCACAAAGCGCGGTATTATGGTGGAGAAAATGGAAGGGGGCTTAAAGCCTATATATAAAAAAGGTCGGAAAATAGGCCAAAAAGTGGGTTTTTTGAGCCTTTTTTGAGGTTTTGGTAGGGTGAAAAGGGTGTTTTTAAACCATAAAGAAGAGTTTTTATAGGCTTAAAGGGTTTTTCAAAGGGAATGAAGGATAAATGAGAGGAAAGGAGGGATTTTTCAGAGGAAAATGATGGATAAAATGAGGATTAATGACCCTTTTTAAGGAGTGAATGAAAAAAGGAGATGAAGGGGTGAACATGGAGAATGCTTATGAAGGGGAATTTATGGAATCATGGAAAATGGCTTTATAATAGTTTTCTTTGGATATCAGCATGACTTCTTTGAATGCTCTTTTGAAGGAAACAACAGTGAAGATTACTCTTAAGTTAGAAAACACCAAAAGGCTTCAAGAATGAGTAGTTTTCTATGAAAATAATCTCTTGAGGGCTTAAGAACATATTTAGCCATCATTTTTTGTGACAAAATTTACTGATGGCTAACAATACATTTTTTGGCTATACAGTTCTTCATGTGCTCATGGTTATAAATAACGTTGTCATTCCATTGTGTGTTCATACATTGTTGCAGTCCCTTCATCGGGCATTTTCTGAAGACAACTAGGTGTGGGAGATATGTTTAACCCACCTATAGGGATTTCTTTTGAGCCACCTCTTATATTTCAGTCTTAGATACATTGATCTAAGGGATACAAGTCCTGGTTTCAAATCCTGTAGCAGCCATTCCTTGAAAATGTGTTTTCTAGTCATGCCTTGCTAGATATTCCAATTCTGAAATATTACAGAACCACCATCCCACGTGAGCGTTCGAGTCTTGGGCTTCTTGGTAATCAGATAACATTACCGAGTATCAACCGGGTCAGGTAGCCCCAACTGATACCGCAGGCACTACGCCTAATCCTAACCTCCTCTAAATCGGGTCTCAGCCACGCTCGAGTTTTATTTTCCATGGGTTGATAGGTGGATTTTAAAGCTCCCTAAATACACAACTTCTATGTTTCAATGTGAATTGTGATCAAGGCGACTTTGGATGCCTACCCCCTTGATCCTAAATTAATCTATAAATTCTTTTGTAGCCCCTGTGGGGATAATTTAGTGAGTTGGTTTAAGTTATTTTTAGATGGCTTCTTTTGCTTAGTGGGTGAGCGTGTGTGAGCGTATGGTGAAAAATCTCATAATTTCAACATATGGATACCAGTTATCCTTTACAAAAGTCCCCTAGTTAAACTATGTGACATTGTTCCTTGCTCAAATGGAAAACATTTGCGGATGAGGGGCCGCTTCCAAATCTTCCTAGTTAATCTATGTGAGTAACTAAAGGGAGATGGCGAATCACAAATGTAGAGCGTTCATATGCTTGTCTAGGGTCACCAAATGGTGCAAAGATAGTAGAGATTACTTGCTCTAATTGGAAATTCAATCCTAGTCCCGCAATTTCCTAAATGCAAAAATTGAATTTATGCCAAAAAATTTCTACACTAGCTTATGCATGTGTGGTCTTGAGCCACTTACTTGGACTAGTTAAACTAAGTGTGCATACCATAATTTGAAAACATAACTGTTCCAGCATCATACCCTCCCCCCTACTTAAACTTTTGAACAATTTGCATGCAAAAATCCTTGACAGGTGCGCCTTCATAAGCGCAGGTCATTCCTAAACATGCGCAATGCGCCTCTGTGAGGAAAAACAATGCTCAAAAATTCTACAAGTAAAAATATTAGGAGCTTCCTTCTTCAGTCTGTCACTTCAGTGAGTCTAGGGACTGCAAGATGGGTTAGAGGACTATCAGCTCCACTCCAACATAGACAAAGGGTCTCCTACAAAAGATGGCGCAAGCACATAAACTTGGAACATGTCAGTGGAGTCGCCAATCCTGTTGTGGTGGATTTGTCGCATGGGTGTACGAAATCGCACCAGCTTAAAGAGTGTGGTCTACTCTTTAAACTATTGGCAACAGGCAGAAAGTGGGGGAGCGCAAAAGCATAAAACTTAATGGAAATAGTATGCTAAAGTATGCTCTAGTTAAACTAAAACTAAAACACAAATATACAGAAGCTATATAGAGAGTCAAAATGATAATAATGCAAACGATGGCTCGATGGCCTCTTCTTATTAAACGTTTGAAACAGAGAAGAAATTTTACCCACTTTCCAAAGGGCCCCTAGGCAATGGCTCTAGGTCCTAATGCGAGGATGTTGCCTTCCAAGCTCTGCCTCTGATGCAGTCTCCCTCTCTCTCTCTGCTGTGGTGGACTAAGATGTTGGGTGGCCAACTATCGAGTCCTCTTTAGCTCCAGCTCCTGGTCACACACAATGCTGGTGTTGCTTGGGAAACTTTGGCCAGCATAACAATGTGATCACCATTTCTTCATCCCTTGGTGGCTTTATATAGGTGAGTTTCAAATCCTCCTTCCCTCCCTTGGTACATGATGGATGGTGACCCAAGGGAAAGGTGTGATTCCATTGTGTGCTCACATAGTGTCTAAGGAGGCACTGGTGGTTGTCCTTATGCGAATTTCACATAAGGAGTAATTGTCCTTTTCTTGGTGTGTTCCCGGAAAGCGACTTTTTTCCATTTCCAGGAATGCATGCTTATCGAGAAAAAAGGCGCGTAGAAGGCGCTCTTCTCGAAGGATAAAGCGTGCAACTCAGCATTTATGACTAGTTCAAATCTGATTTTCTCAAAACCTTAGAGATTTTAAATACTTCTTGATTCCATAATGTGTTCCTGTCTTGTAAATCCATAGGCTCGACATTAATTGATTTCGTCTTCTGCTGTACTATTTTCCAGTGTTAACAGTGAGGTTGATGTAGGGACTGCGTAGTAACCTCTAAAGGCAGTTTTATTTGCAAATTTGGGAAGTCGTTTCAGTGTTCCGGTGGCAGAAGAATTTTGCAGAGTTTGGGAGAACCATTTCCAGAGTCAATGGAAAATAAAAGAAGCAGCTCAGATTGAGATCCATGCCATACGAATTAGACTGTGCGCAAATCCCATGCAGAGGTGTATGTAAAACAATTCGTAGAGGGTTTGAGAGGTCAGTCTTCAGTGCCGAATTTCCTGTGGGGTGAGGAAAATTCCTCAGTAGATTTTTGCCAATATTTTTCTCTATAGGATTTCTAGATTTGGCATCTGTATTATTTTACTTCAAATCTCTCACTGATGCTTAATAATAAAACCCTGAATTGTTGCACCGGTTTACCCAAATTTGTTTTTTTCGGGGACAATTGTCAAAAAATAACTCTGTCATTTTTTAGTGTTTGCTAGTATTTTCTCATTTTCCAATGCTATTATTTTTCAACAGTTTATTTGTGAAGGTTGTTGTTGGAGAAAGGTCCCCTAACTGCATTTTTGGTCTAGTTTTGTAATATTTTGTAATATTTAGTCCAACGCAAGGGCTTTCGAACGGGTCAAAGGGTAGACCAGAAGTCCGCAAACAAAATTTTGCGGACCATAGAGTAGCGCAAGCTAATATGTTATAAATATATGGATAAATCGAGTCTAGAGGTAGGCTAATTTGGGATTAAGCTTGGATACAAACTTGTGGATCTTTTGTCAATTTTCTCAGTAAGGGCTCCTGCTAGCTGTGTACGCGGAGACCCTGAGTCCTTCTATGTGCGGACCCCACTGGCTGTTTGCACAGGCTAGTAGATATATTTTGTAAGTTGGATTTGGATACGAATGAATGAGAAGATTGTTTTGTGATATATAAGTCTTTCTGTGTTATGATTATCGGCTATGCTTTATGTTGTTTATGAGATTATACATGCTCATTGAATACTAATGATTTACTAGTGCGCATGTGGATGCGATATTATGAATGCAGAGATCTGGTTTGAGTGTTTTTCTCTAGTTATATTTTATCTGATGATTTATTTTCTTCACTTAAATTACTCTGTCGATATACTGTTAAGGGTTTTGGTGTTAGGGCTTCCCCTGCACAGCTCTGTCAGATTTGAAGGGACCCACTTTAATGACCTTTCTCTCTCTCAGGGTGCAGAAACTTGGCTCGAGCACCCTCCCATACTACTTCGGGTGAGACCTTGACCTGTGCAAGCAGGCCATTTCCGAAAGGGCCAATAGTACATGGGTTTGTTGGCAAACCTTCAAACCAAACCTGGGTCAAGACCCCTCAAGCCAACAAATGGTTCTGTTTTCGGGACTTGGAGCATTTTGAGAGAGAGATCGGGTAATGCCACGGGGTCATTGGCAGCCATTGAAGCCTAAACTTGATGACTGGTTCGAAAAAAAGATTCAGGATTTTTTCCTAAAAGAGAATAGAAGTAAGAAGCTATCTGCCAAAGACTAGAAAAAAAGTAAATTTTTACAGAAGTGCATGAAATATTCTTCATATCCTTCGCACACGAATTATAAGAGTGGCTGGCATGATTGGCGGAGTTCTAGACCTGCTGGAAAGATGATCAGGTCACACACTGGACCCCTGAATTGATCTAATAACTAGAAAAGACTGATAACAAGATCACCAAGACTGTCGATCACTAGGTTGATAGTATTTTGGGAGAATTTGTAACAGACTTTGCTGTTGATCAGTTTGTGTCATATTCAGAAGTGGAATGAAGGTTCAGTAAAGGATTTAGAGGTAAGTTCCTGCAAACCCTGCCATTGTTGATTAAGATGATATTGTGTGAAAAGGGTGTGATGTGTGGCCACACTGAGTGAATGACCTCCGACCACAGTGGAAGCATGACACGAAGCAGTAAATACTACTGGGTTAATCAAGAAGGAGATATATCAGTATACAGTCCCCTAAGGGAATCACCTGATCTTAACCAGGGGGGGGTTGTGCAAGTTGGAACTAGTCCCCCAGTTACACCATCATCAAACCCACGCAAGGGTAGGAATTCTCCTACTCCACCTCCGCCACCACTTGAGGACGATATGGATGCGCACATGAAACTTCCTATCTTTAAGGGTGTGGGGGATAAGGATATTGATCGATTCTGGTTTGTAGTACAGTCTGTATGGACTGCGTAGAACATTAATAATGATGTTTTCAAAAGAGTGGAGTTGTCCATAGCATTTTAGGGAAGGGCCCTGGATTTTTTTATGGGATATATTGGTTAGCACGTGAACCCTTCAATACAAAATATTAAGGATGCCCTCAAGCAGCAGTTGCGGAAGCCTAAATCTTACTCTCAATGTGTAGTTGAATTGAAGGACTTCAAATAGGGACCTACAGAGTCCATTTGGGAAGCTGACCAATGACTGAAGAAGGTCATCAATGATGTGGGATTTTTCTACGAGGACAAACAACACAAGGAATGGTTTATCGCCATGCTATTACCACATCTGCGCGGACCTATGGGACAACAAAATATCGACTCCCAAGAAGAAGCTCTGGAGATTTCCCTGAAGTTAGAAGCTACACCAAGAGATGATACTCAATTCGAGGCACTACAGATCCAGAGCCAAAAAGAGATGATGCACTTAGAAATTTCGAACGTACAAAAGGATCAGGGTAAGGAAGCTAGACCAGATGTCTGGTGGATAAACTATAGCGTGTCAGGCCATACTAAGGATCAATACCCTTTGTTATTGGATTATATGTAGGCTAGGGGGCCAAGCCCTCTATTCCCTAGGGAAATGGTTGGACCTAGTACCCCCATGCTATGGTGTGTTAACTATCGAGTAGCAGGAAGACATGATACAGATCACTGCCCACGACAAGGTGTAGAATTGAAACAACAGTGCCACAGATTTTTCTCTTCTGTGGGGCACGACGAATAAAACTATCGAACACTTGACCTAATGGTAGATAGGGGAAACCTATACAGGGTGCAAGTTGACCCCTCATCACCACTATCTCCCTCTAGGAGGGGAGGATCCCCCACAAGAGGGAGAGGTGGAAGTGCCAGTCGAGGACAAGGGAAACTGATCTACTACAACTGTGGGGATGTGGGACATTATGCATGAGACTTCCCGAACCCTGCGTGCCAGTCCTGCAGATATTGCAAGCAGTTTGACCATGTCATTGAGGAATTCCTGGTGCTAATAGAAAAAATGCAAGAGAAACAGCAGACGCCCTCGCAGAATGTACAATGGGTTAAGGCAAAACCATGAGATGATGGGCTAAGTATCAATGTGATCACACGCGGTAGTATTGCCACCAGAGGGGCTCAGGAAAAAGTTGCAGTTGAATCACTAATCAGGAAGGCTGTGGAGAAAAAGGAAATCTTAGATCTGAAAAAGGAGAAAGAAACCTTCGTGGAAGCTCGAAGGGAGATGTCCAAAGATGAAGCATCTACCTCAAATACTTCGGTAGAAACAAAAGCAGATGAAGTAGTTAAACCATTCCTTTAGGCATGTATGAAGTTGTTGCGCAACTAGAAGGCAGTAGAGAATCTCCAAAAATTAATAGATAGCTGCGTAGAAAAGGTTTCCTCACAACCAAAGGTTAAAACTGTGAACAAGTTGTACAAGAACAAAAAAAGGACTAGTCGGGAGATGCACATGACTGCACAGATTGGAGACTATGAGATGGACCAAGTCATCCTTGACTTAGGATCGGACACGAATGCCCTGCCCGAACAAACCTGGAAAAGAATGGGATAACCTAAGCTAGAATGATCTACTATTCAGTTACAGATGGCTAATCAGCAAAAAATCATCCCACTGGGATGACTACCAAAGGTTGTGGTAGACATCGCAGGTGTTAAATTTTATGCTGATTTTGAAGTAATCCAGATAGTGGTTGACACGAACCCTTACCCCATGCTCTTAGGCCTGGATTGGGATATTAACATGGGAGGTATTATTAATTTGAAAAGGAGAAGTATGATCTTTGAAAATGAAGGTACACAGGTGATATTCCCCCTGGATCCAGTAGAAGGTGAGCGATATACTGAACCCCCTATTGATATTCCCCCTACTTTGATGGTTCTGGTAGTGTTAAGGAATTTATTAAATCAATTGAAGCAAATGTCCCTGAAGAACGAAGGTTTTGGGCCATTGACTTGGCGTGACCCCCGCACAATGGTGGGAAAACACGTAAGGAAGATTTTCAGGACTAGGGGGAATGCAGGAATATGATGATCCTACGATTTGACCCTCTGATCAACCCGCCTATGGAACTATTCTCGGTTCGAGTGGATCCACGCAAGAACTTGTCTCTCTGGATGGAATTATGGAATGAATGGGTCCATATGTTTATTTATGCATTAGGACCAATCCCCACCACCTGGTATTTGGATGTAGAACTACACCAACACACTCGTCACTCGGGTATAATGGCTGAGGATTTTGTAATGCTGTTTGGGATAGTGGGAGGAAATGAGAAGCTTGATGAAGCCCTACAAGATATAGATGCTCTAATCTTTAATGCATCCTTCTCTAAGCAAGAATGTACTATGCCAGCCTGGGATGCGCAGATGCAGGATATTGTCAACTGCAGAAATTTGTCAGTAGAAGACTGTGATGAGGACCCCCAGAATATAACTATACCAAAATCAGAAGGGGAACATGCCATTGTAGGACCTTTGCTATAGGTAGTTGATGTAACCAAACCATTGAAACATAAGGAAGTCAACAATGGCATAGAAGCACAGCCCAAGATGGCCAAAATTGGGGATTACTGGGATAGCGACATAGTGGGAAAGATCGCGGAGCTGTTGACTGAATATCAGGATATGTTCCCCACAAATTTCTCTGAACTAAAAGGGATCATCAAGAATATCGGCGTTATGAGGATTACCTCTTTAAAGCCAGATGCGTGCCCTATAAAACAACAACCTTATCGCTTGAACCCTAAATATAAACAGAAAATCAAGGAGGAAATAGAGAAGATGGTAGCTGCAGGTAACATTGAACCGGTGGAACAGTCGGATTGGGTAAGCCCTATGATGGTCCAGGAAAAGAAGACTAAAGGCGAGATAAGGATCTGCGTAGACCTATGCAAGTTAAATGATGCCTGCATACATGATCCTTTCCCTACGTCGTTCTCTGATGAAATTCTGGATAATGTGGGAGGACAGGAAGCATACTCGTTCACTCATGGGTTCTTTGGGTACCATTAGATATGCACAGCACCTGAAGACTGCAGCAAGAAAACCTTTGCGACTGAGTGGAGATCGTTCCAATACACTGCCATTTCGTTTGGGCTGAAGAACGCCCCTGCCATCTTTTCATGTGTAGTTGTAGCAGTATTTGAGGAATTCATTCATAAGTTTCTTGAAGTCTATTTTGACAATTGGAAAGTTTTTTGGATTAGTGAAGAATCACATGTCAAACTTGCGCATGATGTTAGATGCATGAAGGAAACACCAAATTTCGTTAAACATCAAGAAATGCATATTCTATGTCCCATTTGGGATTCTATTGGGACACGTGGTGTGTCAGTAGGGATTGATGGTTGAACCAGCCAAGATTGCAGTTATCCTCAATCTGGAAGTCCCCACCACTGAGAAACATTTGCGCTCCATCTTAAGCCACACTGGTTACTATAGGAAGTTTTTTCAAGGGTACGCTTTGATCACCACACCAATGGAAAAGTTGCTAAAGAAGGATGTCTCCTTTTTTTGGGATGACTAGTGTCAGAAGAGCTTTGAGCTACTAAAGGAAAACATGGTAACTACACTTATTCTTATATTTCCTAACTGGACAAAAGTATTTCATGTGCATGTGGATGCACCAGGGATAGCACTAGGAGTTGTCTTAGCACAGCTAGGAGAAGGTGACATCAATCATCTGATTGCCTTTGCTAGCAGAAAACTCTTGAGTGCAAGGCGTAAATATTCTAGCACGGAGGGCGAAGGGTTGGAAATGGTGTATGCCCTACAAAAATACAGTAAATATTTATTAGGTGGACACTTCAAGATGTTCACAGACCATTCAACTTTAAAATACTTGGTCAATAGGCCTCTGTTGGGGGGAATATTTGTAGGTGGTTACTATTGTTCCAGAAGTATGATTTTGAAATCATTGTGAAACTGGGGAGATTGAATGTTGAGCCTGATCACTTGTCTTGGATTGAGAATGGGGAAGAGTCAAATAATCTGGAAGAAGGATTACCTGACACACAACTATTTGTTATCGAGGTGGTGGATGAGCACTTTATAGTCATTGTTCATTTTTTGACCACAGGTATGGCGCCCGACGACTACTTAGTACCATAGAAAAGGAATTGACCACTCATGCAGCTGATTTTACCATAATTTCTACACAAATCTACAAGCTGGGCACAGATGAGGTGCTACGAAGGTATGTATTGGAACACGAAAGACAAGCTATTTTGGTTGAGGCCCATGGAGGAGTTACAGGATGGAACTATGCAGGAAAAGCCACTGCGCAGAAAGTATTGAGGGCTGGGAAGTGGTGGCCCACATTGCATAATGATGCCCATGAATACTGTTGGGCCTGTGACGCATGCCAATAGACTGGGAAACCCTCACATCGAGATGAGATGCCCCTGCAACCATTCGGATGGCTTTGTAAGCATTCAACAAGTGTGCCACAGACTTTGTAGGACCCATCAATCCCCCAGGAAAGAAGATGGGTGGCTGGTACATCATCAGCGCCACTGGTTATGTAACCAGGTGGGCAGAGTTAGAATTTGTCAAGGACTGTACTGTGGATGTCACTGCGCACTTCATTTTTGAACATATTTTGACCAAGTTTGGTTTCCCGAAGATCCTAATGAACGATAGAGGTACGCATTTTGTTAATGAAACTATTGCAGCTTTGACTAAGGAATTCTAGATCCACCAAGCAAAGAGTATCCCATATCACCCACAAGTGAACGGGGCAGTAAAGGCCTTCAATAAAATTCTAGAACATGTGCTCACTAGGGTATGTAACGCTAACCAAATCAATTGGGCGTACATATTCCCTCAGTATTCTGGGCGTATAGGGCCACTTGTAAGAAACTCATGGGAAAAACACCCTTTAAAATGGTCTACGAGAAGGAGGCCATCATGCCTATGGAATACATTGTTCCCAGCCTGCGCATTTCAGATTTTATAACTATGGTGGAACCAGACATCATGGAGGAACGCTTGGCGTAGCTAGTGGGCTTGGAAGAAGATCGGTTCATAGCTCAATTCCACCAGAAAGTTCAGAAGGCTCACGAAAAATCTCGGCATGATCGACATATCCGACAGAAGGTCTTTAAGGAAGAAAAATTGGTATTACTTTATGACATCTAGTTTGCACACCATCTAGGAAAGTTCCGTAAGCACTGGTTGGGCCCATACATAGTAAAGGATATTACCGATGCCGGTGCGGTCAAATTGGCTACGCTACGTGGAGACTACTTGCCAGGGTACGTTAATGGAAGTAGTCTGAAACCCTATAGGGACAAATCGATGCCGACCAAATGACTGTATGGCTGGAGTAGCTGTGTAAAGGATGTTGCGCACACCAGGCCGAAAAAGTGAAGGTGGGATCGACGGTTGCACAAGGATATTACGTAGGGTAGGAGGTGTAAAAAGGTGTGATGCAGGCGTAGCGGTGGTACGCAGCTAGAAAAACTAGCCGTTGGAACGGGGCAACTGGATGAAAAAATGATTTTACCATTGAAAGAAATGGGAAATTGGTAATTAATGCAGCAGCTTTACTGTTGTCATAATGATAAGTTGCAATTAAGGCTAATCCAATCGTTTTTACCCATCTGAGGCTATAAACAGAGGGGCGTCAGTCAGAACAAGTTTTTTTTATTTCTGATACTCTTGTAGCTTGTGCTCCTCTGTGAACTCGGTCTATTTTGTTCCATTTCCATCTGTATGTATGGGCGAGCTACCCCTTCCAACAGCAGCAACCCTAAATTCGTCTTTCGAGCAAGAATGACCACTACTAACCCCACTAAATCATTGCATGTCACGGCTTCTAGGGAATTTGAGTCTGAAGATGTATTAGAAGTAACGCCTAATATGGAGGAGGTCATGTCTACGCTGGCCAAGAGGAAGGGTAAAGGGAAGGTGAAGGGAGCGAAGAAAGGAAAAGAGAAAGATATGAAGTGGGTTGGGGTGAAGCCACGCACGTCCCCTCAGATTGTGCATTCCCCTCGAAAGGTACCTAAGGGTAGTTCGCCTGATCCGTCAAATTGCTCTATGACGGCTCTAGAGGAAGCTACGCATGCGATGTAATATCCCAAAATTGAGACTGCTAGCTAGGCATGTCTGAAAAATGGATTTTTTAGAAATGGCTGCTACAAAAGATGAAATCAACCCTTGGATCCCTTAGATATGATAATCTAAGACCCAAATCCAAGAGGAGATCAGAAACAAATATTTCTAGGTGGGTTAAACAGATCTCCCACACCTAGTACAGCTAGAAAATTGCCCAAAGAAGGGACTGTAGCACTATGTGACAAACTGCTCAGAAAATAACGTAGTTTAGCCCAATATATGTAGGAGGCCAATATGGAGGCTCAATATGATTGTTTATAACATAAAATCATAGTTATATTGAAACCCTTTGATTATAGAACAGAAAGCAATAGACTTTACATGAAGATTTGCTCAAAATAAGAGGTTGCAACCATATGATATGACTGTACAAGCTTAACAGCGTTATTTTATTAGCTGAAAAGAGCTGTATGTTACACTTGAGATCTAGAGTAGATATGTGTACAAAAATATAGATCTATATCAGATCTATACACTATAGAGTCTCCTCTTCAAAAGCCCCTTAGGGTTTTCAGCATAAAATGTAATAGATGGAGTAGATCTGAGATCTAATGTAGCTGATCTGCAGAATGATTCAGAATTTCTAAAGCTAATACATTAATATTCAGATCAGATCTAAATGGAACATGGATTAGATCTATAATCCATGGATCACCACAGTGAAGGGCAGATTCCCAACACTAGAGATCTCTCCTCCTTGAAGTGCCAAAAGACCCTGCAACTTTCTCCTTGAAAATAATGTAGTTATGGAAGATGGACTGCATTGTAGGATCTAAAGAATGATGTGGCCTGATGCCAAGATCTGAAAATGATCTCTCCTCATCCAATACTCTCTTACCAGGGGGATAGAAGGTTGTCCCACTGAAAAGAGGCACTATAATGGCTTAGATCTAAATAGATCTAGCCTCCACTTGCTGCAGCTTACAAGGACAACCAAACCCTCAACAGGATCTTTGTTGTAGTTGGAAGAAGAGCTTGGCCAAATTCCTGATAGTGGTTAAGAAATGCAAGACTCCTCCAAGAGACCTCTCAAGGAAGGAGGTGGGATCCCCGATCAGGAACACCCAAGTGCTAAACAGCACTATTCTCAGCTAAATAGCTAGAGAGTCATATATTTCTAACCAGACAATATATTCAGGAAATGATCATCATCAACAACCTTCTTCTGCTATCCTCCTCTTCCTCTTATAGGATGAAAGTCTTGTCAAACCCTAAACCATTTCAATGATTTAGCTGCATTCACATGAGAAGCCTCCAACTAAAACAAAGTTGTAGCTCTAGGAGATTCATTGTATCTACACAGCGTTGTTGATTTGGTCCTGGTTGACTTGGTCAAGTTCTCCAGTCTCTTTCACACCTAAGTGTGCTTATGTAAATAGCCCATACTTGTCCATGTTCAAATGTGGCATTGATTTATTTTGCTGATTAGGATTTTTATTAATCCTCCTTTACATTTTTATTTATGAAACACAATATTGAGACAAAATCGTATATTCCTATTAGCTTGGGCTAATTGGGAATATTACAGTCCTCCCCTCCAAAATGTTGCTTGTCCTCAAGAAACTGATAGGGTGAGTTCTGCAACACTTCTCCTTCTTCATTGGTGACACCATCAAAGATCAAGATTTCATCATGAGCCAAGTGTTCACCAATCCAAGCCTCCATGAACTATTCCTCCAAAATCATCATGAGATGTACAAAATCCATCCCACAAGGAGTCAAGAACTCAACAGAAACAAACATGGTTGGTCCAATACTCTCTCTAAAGCATGTAGCATAATATGCATAGAGATTTTCCATCCCATGTGGTAGATACAAACTGCCAATCCTCCCTCCATACAATCCCATGAAAAGCACAACTATATCATCCAAGTATGGAATCAATATTACATATACACAAATAGAAATTTGGGCATGAGGAGGTGGGTCAAAGTCCCACATAGGGTGCCAGTGCAGTGCATCTCCTGCCTGCATTAGATAAAAGTATGGTAAGTGGTTTTGCCACTATTTACTTGCTACACAAGTTATCTCACCATGGCTTAAACTGTGAGATATGTTTGGTGCCTTTGGGAAGCACCCATCATGAAAAGGAATCTCCATTTGCATAGCAGGGGAGTGGCCAAGTTCATAAATTGCAGTGGCCCAAATTTTTCCATGAGATTTACATGATACAACACTCCTCTTGGGAGTCATGGCCTATAACAACATGGTGAAAGAATGTTTCAAATCAAAAAATGAAGCTTGCATTACATGATCAGATTTTTCACCATCAATATCTCTTCTATACATGGAATTGTACACAAATTTTTCTCCCTTTTCAAGGGAAGGATGAAATAACTGAAATGACTCTTACATAGAGTCCTTTGGCTACCCCAACTCCACATATCTCTTGAATTCTAGAAAATGTTGTTGTAGCTCTCCTCCAAAGCCTTCCCATTCAAAACATATCATGATAGTGTTGTAAATATTCATAGAATAGGTAGGGCTGAAACAGAACTCCTTAAGGGGCCTTTGTAGCATCCTCTCCTTGAGCTTGGAGGCTCTAGGTAAGAAGACCTGATCATGATGATAGATGACTCCCTCATGGAATAGATAGCCCTCTTTATGCACATGTTCATCAAGCATCATACAAGTATAGATATCCTTGGAATAATCCACCAACAGCTGGGATTTCCAATATAGATCTACACTCCCCAATAAAGACAGCGTTGATGATGCATCAATAGGATTGCCTGCCATGTTGTTGATCTCTTCTTTGAAATTTATTATGCCAAAGGTACAAGTAGGAAGGATAGACCTTCCCTTTTCCTCCTCCAACATCACAGAATCAGAGATGAAGGATGGTGAGGATGATGAGAGAGGAAAATCTCCCTTCTCCTGGTGCTTGCTCAAGCCTTTCAGCACTGTAGCTGTGTCTCCTAATGCTCCCTTCCCTCCTAGATTTGATTTTGGAGCATCAAGTAGTGAGATATCTCCCACTAAAACTGAATCTGGTGGCCTCCCTGGTGGTTTTCCACTAGATGAGAGTGTCCCTTGCAAGAATCTCATGAACATGAGAGAAGGGACAGTGAGGTCCTTGCTTCCACTGTGCAAATCCATCTTTGTTTTCTATGTGGAAGTGTTAGGTGAGGGGTAAGAATGCATGCCTCTGATCATTTGAGGTGTACCACTCTTCTTGTCCACCCATTCCATTTGCAAAGCCTCCCAATGTAATCAACCATTGAACACCCAAAATAACATTGGTGTCTGGTATGTCAACTACAAAGAAGTGATCCACCAAAGTGTAGGATCCCATGGTGACTAAAAGTGATGGGACATAATGCATGCGTTGCATTGTTCTATCTCCTGGGACCAAAACTGATAATCCCTCAAAAGTATCAGTGGGTATGGCCCTCCTTTGCACAAGATGAGCATCAATAAAGTTGTGGGTGGCCCCATTGTCAATAAGAACAGATACCCTCTAATTCATGATTGAACCATGAACTCTTAAGGTGAAGTACTTAGGTACTCCCCTCAAAGTTGCAAGAGTTCCTCCAATAGGAGAAAAATCTCCACTCACATCTCCCGATGGTGTTGGAGAGTGATGTCGATCATGATTCTAAGTAAATACACCATCTCTATACTGATCCCTTGGTCTTCTTTTGTCCTTGAGGTGACAAAACTGTTGAAAACTCAGGTGGTCCTTGAATCTCTGATTCTGGGACTCATATTATTCAAAATAGTCTTCAAGGGATGCTTTTTCATGAGGTCCTTCATTCTCCACAACCAAGAAATTAGGCATAGTAGAGCGTTGTGGAGCTTGTGGCTGGTTCACTGGTTAATCATCCAGTGCTAAGACATGCCAGAGCTTTCACCGGGATGAAACCTCCTAGGAGACTCCTTGAGCCTATCTAGTCTCATCTCTTTGATCTCTCTAGCAAGATCTTGCATGGCTACAAAAAATAGTTCTTGCAAAATCTTCTCCTTCTTTATCACTTCCAATTTCAGGGGCTTTACTCTTGTCTTGATCATCATTGGTGTAATCGAATTTCTTTTGCCTTCTATTCTGATACCTCTTCTATCTATCAGTAAGAGGCTCATCTTCTTTTGAGGTCATATTGGCTTTGGATCTTCAATGAAAGCACAGGCTGTGCCAAGAAAGGAGCTTTGATACCACTGTAATATCCCAAAATCGGGACTGCTAGCTAGGCATGCCTGAAAAATGCATTTTTCAGAAATGGCTGCTATAGAAGATGAAATCAGCCCTTGGATCCCTTTCTCCTTGCAATAACACGATTCGGGAAGATGGGCTGTCTTTGTGAGCTCCTCTAGAGAATGATGGCCAGCTGATGCCAAGATCTAAGGCAAGGCTCTCTCTCATCCATTACTCTTTCCGAGAGGGATAGAATAGTTTCCCCGAAAGAGAGGCACTAAATAGCTTAGATGCGAATGATCTAGCCTCCCTTGTTGTAGCTTACGGGGAAGAGCCAAGCCTCAGCCAGGATGCTGTGTTGGTTGGAAGAAGAACTTGACCAAATGCCTGATAGTGGTCAAGAAATGCAAGACTCCTCCAAGAGACCTCTCAAGGAAGGAGGTGCGATCCCTAATTAGGAACACCCAAGTTCTAAATAGCACTATTCTCAGCTAAGCATCTAGAGAATGATATATATCTAACAAGACAATATATTTAGGAAATGATCATCATCAAAAACCTTCTTCTGCTATCCTCCTCTTCCTCTTATAGGATGAAAGTCTTGTCAAACCCTAAACCATCTAAATGTTTTAGCTGCATTCACATGAGAAGCCTCCAACTAAAACTGCGTTGTACCTCTAGGAGATTCACTATATCTAGACAGTGTTGTTGATTTGGTCCTGGTTGACTTGGTCAAGTGCTCCAGTATCTTTCACACCTAATTGTGCTTATGTAAATAGCCCAGATTTGTCCATGTTCACATGTGGCATTGATTTATTTTGCTGATTAGGATTTTTATTGATCCTCCTTTACATTTTTATTTATGAAACAAAATATTGAGACAAAATTGTATATTCCCATTAGCTTGGGCTAATTGGGAATATTACATGTGACCCCGATTTCCTGGCTACCACCATATGTTAATACAAGAAAGCCAACCATGCGCGTCCCCAAGAATGTCGACGTTGTCTGCACCTACCTGCAGATGCCTTTGGTTCCAGCAAAGGTGCCCCTAAATGGTGATATGTTTGGAGGCCTCCCCTTCCTTAAGTTCGATGATCGTGATCTAGGAAATCTAGATGCCTTCCTAGCACTGACTCCGAAATTATATGTTGAAAGAGTGTTGTATGGTAATGTGCCGAAGGTAGAGTCGATGTCGTGGGCATGGAGATTCGTGGGTTCATGGATATTAAATTTATTGTGCATCCCCTACTTTGGCCGATACAACATCACCAACCTGGTTGTTCGTCAGCTTTTGGCGTTGGTCCACAATGGGTGTCTCTGGATCCAGGGTCACATCCCGATTGACACTGCCCTAATTCACTGAATCACCAACCTCCCCATGCATGGGCCCGATCCTAAGGAGGGTGTCGACAAGAAGTTCAAGCAACAGATTGCTAACGTCATCCGACAAAAATATCATGTTACTCGCAACCAAAGAGGGTTCCTGGTAGACATAATAGCTGATCTAGGCGTATACATGGGTACCGTACTATTGGCATGAAAAATGATGCGTAAGTGCCAGGCATCGGTCGTCCCCGCATATGTAATTCAACTCGCCGGTAGATGTGAAAAGGGGGTCTACTATAATTGGTCGCAGTACCTCGTTGATGAATTTTTAGAGAATGTGCGTAAGCCATAGGAACACAGAAAGGCATTCTGGTTCTCCTGGATGATGATGTTAATTTCCTTGGTTGCATGGGAGGCACCTGAAGAGGCAGTGCTCCCCTAACTTGAGCCAAGTATGTGTAAGGGTGTGCGGTTTGAAAACCTTTGGGATTCAAAGGATCCCAAGCGGATCGAGGAGAATAAGGTATTTTGGGTATTATTTGATCATGCTCTGGTAGCAGTAATTCATTCCCAGTCACACGTGTTGCCCACGGTCTATGAAAAGGATAAGGATATTGCAACGTTTTAGGTTACTATGCACAATGTGCAGATTCGGGCCTGCGGAGATCCAGCCTGGTATACTCTACCTTATATAGCTACAAAAGCATAAATTGATCAAGTGGTTGCAATGTGGCCACCGGCATGGAATCTTAGCTTCAAGTCATCTGTCCAAAGCACGAACCTAAAGGACACTATCCCACTAGAAACAACAAGAGTATCTAAGGTACATGCTACGAAGAAAAGCATGACCCAAGGAATCCATAAGGATGTTGCCACGAGGATAGAACAGGAGACGCAGCAGGATCAGGGACTCAAAGGGCTTGGTAGCGAAGATGCGGTGCCCTCACATGGTACTAAACAAACCAGTGAGCCTCCTAAAGGACCAAGGAAGAAGCACAAGGCTATTAATCCTGGTGCAGAAATGAAGGTCACATTCACATAAGATGACTTAGAGAATATTGCAGACGCCGTCACCATCATGTCAAAAGACCAATGGGCTGCTTTGGAAGGACAGTACACAGCCACAATAGAAGCTTTGCAGTCTGAACTACAGTATAATATCCCTTTTCAGGAATAACTAGCAATCCATGGCTGGAAAACGCATTTTCCAGAAATGGAGGCAGCAGGATTTGATACCAAGACCTGGTTCCCTTAGACCAATATGTCTAAGACCAAAATCCAAGATTTGGGATCAATGAAATCCTTCTATGATGGAGAGACAAGCCTCCCACACCTAGTTCCCTTCAGGAATTGCCCAAATAATGGGGCTGCAACAATTGATGAACACACAATGGATTCTCTGCGTTATTTTTCTGAGCTTGCTTATGAGAAGAAGTAAATAGAAAAAATATATGATTATAGTAGTAAAAGAAATGCAATTACTTGAGGGATCAGTCATTCAATCAATAGAATACAAGCCCCTCATCACTTGCATGATAAACATGAAGAACACTTCTATATGAAATAAGCCCTAGGCTATGACTGCGTTGTATATAAAGGAACTACTGCACAAATTTCAAAAATACATATATGTGGCAATATGAAGCTCAAATAAAATGGGGGAGCATGATCTCAACCCCTGAAAATACAATACATCAATCCTTAAGAAGGATTGGCTAAAATACAAGCAAAATGGCACTTTTGCAGAAATGCCGGAGTTGCTGGGTAGCATCAACTCAAGAAATGGAAATAGATGGAGAAGGCTAAAATGGCTGCATCAAATGAAGACCCCTCCTCCAATGGAAATCTGAAGTGAAAGGTTGATCCCTTCACTTAAGATCTCACCCTCCAACTATCTGCTAATCCCTCACAGCGAATTCTCTCCAAGAATAACGTTGTCTAAGAGAGTGACTACACTACATACGATGGCAAGTGGTTGGCTTGGTGCCAAAGATGGTGGACTAAGCTCATGAACCTCCTTTTTTGATCTCCCAAAGGGGATGGAAGCTCCCCCCTCTGAAACACTAGCCAAGGATGGGGTTGTAGAAAACCTCCCCAGCAACACCCAGCAACACTGCACAATCTCCAGCTGAAACTACAGTAATGTAGAAGGATGGTACTTGACATCAAAGTCTGAATATGGGGAATGGAGTGCAATCCTTCAAGAGCTACTCAAGAAGGGGAGGAAATCCTAAACAAGAATCTCCTCTGGCAATTCTTTCTAAACAGCAAGTGACTGCAGCAAGTCCAAAGGACCAAAGATGAATAATACTCAAGATGATTTGCAATGGCTACCTTTCCATCCTTTTAAACAATGTGAGCTCCCTCTCAATGGACCCCACTCATTAGGGTTTCCTTCCTCTAGAAGCTTCCCTCCTTATCCCACTGCATTGGCCCACAATGTGCTCTCCACCTCATGCTACTGCGCAGTTTGACTTGGTCAAACTTGACCTAGCCTTCTTGCAAAAGCCCCCCTTTCACACATGGAGGTGTGAAATCCATCTCTATAAGTGATCCTCTTTCATACCAAGAGGATTTTTATTACCTATTCATGAAATGAATGAGTCTCCTACCCATTTTATTTATCTCCTATGTGAAAATCGAAAAAATTAATGTTCCATAAAAATTGGGAACATTACAGTCCTCCCCTCTCAAAGATTTCTTGTCCTCAACCAAGTGCAAGGATAGACTGATACATTTTCCCTTACTTTCCCTGTAGCATCCATGCATGATGAACTCCTCTAAGAAAAGGATGTCATATCATTAATCAAGTGTCCAAATTGTCCCTCCAACATATGCAATCTAGCTTTTGGTGAACATCCCCAAATAGCTATCATGTAGAAGCAAATACCCATGAAGGAAACAATGGGTTGTCTAAGGGCCTCCTTGAGGCATGATATCTGATATATAATGGGACTCATAATCCCGATATGAATCTCCCATCCCCAATCAATCATCCATACAACATAAGTTGCCTCCCAACATGGCAACTCACAGAAATCTCCCTCCACCTTGAGCTCCGGAAATGAAGGTGGGCTGCAAATATGAATAAGGAAAGCCTCATAGCTTTCCCCATGCTATCCTCATTTCCACTTATGATAAGTGTAGAGTGTGTGTTGATCATGGGCTGCAAAATTATTTCCCTCAAGTGGCAAAATGAATAGCAATCCTCCAAGGATTTCTCCTCCATCAATGATAATCCGGCTGGCCCAAGACATTTCATCCATGATGATTAGGACATGATCATCATAGAATACCCCAATGAAATTTTTGTTGTAGGTTATACCATGTGCAACAAGGTACAAAAAATGTCTCATAGGGCTACAACGCAACCTCATCCACTGCAGCTGCACAAAATAACATGGCAAGCATTGTACAGAAAATATCACCTCTAGTACTAGATAGTAAATAGATGAGTGAATCAGAAATAAAAAATAAAATACATGCCCATATACATACAATGGATGGATATCATAATCAAACTCATGGTCCACCTCCAAAGAAAGCAAATAAGTGGCTGTGGTGACCATGTCTCTCCTCATGTTCCCATTAGAACATATACATCATAAAGCATGGAAATCATCTTCCCTCAAGGACACACTAAATTCATGTGTCAATCTTCTGATCATGCTTCCAGTACTATGGACAATATCATAAAATGGAAACATGCTCATCATCAAAATAGAGGAAGTATTGATGGTTTCATATGGTGCCAGAAAGTACCAACAGTCTCCCAAGAGTGCATAACGCAGTTTTGCAAACTGCTACTTAAGAATTGTACAAGGAAAAATGTTTTGAAATATAATGCTAATCATATGAATTATCTGAACATGTGTAGAATGGAAAAACATTTTCCCAGGGCCATGTGAAATATGGCTACCTCCATCATATGGTTTGGCCCCACTTTGCTCATGGAGCAACATGAAAAATCTGCCCCCTTGAAGAACCATGCATTGCCACATAATGATAAGAATATGTAAATCAGAAAATGTAAACACAATGCTCTTACCATAGGCTGGAAGTAATATAATATATGGATCCATGTATATGATCCTGCTCCCAGGTGTCAGCGCTATGAGCTTATGCAAAAATATTCTTGCCCATGCCAAGCCTGTTTCTAGTACTAGTCAGCCATGAATATTTCCCTATTTTGCAAAACAAGCCTTGATCTATCCATAGGTCATGCACCACTAAGAGGTCACTTTGTCTCATTTAAGAAGAAGTTCAACAAAGATCCAAATCAGGAAAAGATGAGGATGTTCACTGTCTGAAGAAATATGCTTAGATCAGGCAAAATCTCCATGAAACACCAAAGGAGCTCTCCAAGGTTCAAAAGAATATATTTTTACATCTCTACAGGGGTGTAATTGAATGATGATTAGTGTGAAAATGGGATCAAAGGATCAGCTAAACAAGTTTCTCATACTGAAATATTTTGCCTTCAGTAATCAGATGGAGAGCTTTAAATTAAAGTGCAACAAGTATACATGGCTTAAATCCAAAGGCTGCCTGAAGAGCAAAGATCATTCCTCAAGTAAAATAAACACAAAAGACCAAGTGATGCTGATCAGTAGTGTTCCATAATCTCCTCCAAAAGCAGTGCTACATAAGCTTTCCAAAGGGCATCATCATGTAGGGCATAAGAAGACAGTTGCTTCTTATGTTACCTTGAACCTAGGATGTGATCATTAGTCAAAGGCAGTTTCAATATACCTCTGAAAACACAGTCAAGGGAAAAGCTAGTTCAATGATGTCTAGCAGTGAACACTCTCCATATACCAATCACAATGCTTCTGGTATAGATTTCACAGTGATATTTTACAAAAGGGATATACATCTCAGACAATGCCTCATAAAGCAAGAGGACATTAGGTTCAAGTGATTTTACCAATGATGAATGTTAAATTTTACTTTGTTTCCTATTGATATTCTTCAAGCAAACATACAGAGCAAGGTACAGTGATTGGAATAGATGAAAGATCCTGTGTTTAATGATAACCTCCTTCAATGATAAGTAGAGGGTTAGAAACACATGATGGAACCTCCTTCATATAAAAGCAGAGGGTTAGAAAAACATTGTTGTGGCTTCCTTCACAAACAAGCAGAGGGTCAACAATGTTTCAAGTGACTTCAGAGGCTGTTTTGTGCCACCTCCTCCAAAAATGAATAGAGAATGCATAGCAGGGTTTAAAATTATGTTTGAGAATGTTTTCTTTTCGAAAGCCTAGTTGAAGAATAGTGGTGAAACAAATGAGAGTTTATAGGTTAAAGGCCTCTTCCACATCAAAAGCCAAAGAGTGACATGATGGTGCTAAAAGGCCTCTGTTCTCATGTTTATGATAGCCTCCTTCAAAGGATAAATTAGAGGTTATAATTTTGATTAAAGCAGCCTCATCTAAATGGCCAAGGAGGTAGACAAAACTCTGTTTAAAAGTGACTCCTACAAAAATGATAAAAGGAATTCACCCAGGTGATTCATGTAAAAGAGGCATCTTTCATTCAAACAAGCCTATTATAGTTTTGAAATGCCTTCCACCAAAGGATGAGAGCAAGTGTCAAATGTTGAAAATAACCTTTTTCAATATAAATAAGACAGAGCTTTAAAGGGGTTGAAACATGGAGTATAGGTCAAGCGCCCATGCAATTTGTCAAATGGATGACCTCCTCCAAAATGAGAAGAGGTTCAGTTTATTTAAAGATATTCAAAAATTTCTAAGTGGCCTATTCAAAGCAAGTCGGGTCAGAAACACATTTTTATTGCCTCCTCCTAGAAATGAGCAGAGGGCAAGTCACCAAAAAATTAAAGTCTGTTTGACAAAAAAGGAGAGATATTGTGTTTTAAGCAAGCTTTCAGTTTCATGACAAACGCAAAGGCAAGAAATTGAAAAATCACCACAAGGAGGAAAAAATGTTCAAAAAATGTTTTAAAAAGGAGCTATAAAAGCTCTCAAAGAGTTGCATAAAGACGTAGCGGGTATAAACGAGGACACGGCATTTTTGTAGGTGCTCGGAGAAGGTTTTTACATTGGGCACAATGCGCCTGTTAACTCTGCCTAGCACGACACACACCGGCATTCAACAGGCACCCAGGGCCCGACCCGACCGCGTTCAACGCAGAGTGCAGGTGCTACGCGCCTATGCACAAGAGCGTAGCACTGCTCAAACTGCCTCCAATCCACATCAAATCGGATTTTTTTCCAACTGAAACTTCCTCCAAAACCGCACCATACATTTCAAGAGGTATTCTACTGCTTTCTTCACTAAGTTTTTGAGTTTAAAGAGGTGTTAAGGGTCATTTTATTAAGAAAAATACACAGACCCATTGAAGGAAAAAACACTGTCTATGTTGAAAACCAACATGTTTACAAAGAAGAAACAAAACAGTGATTAAGGAAAGAGGGCTATTGTTTGATTGCAAAGGCCTGTTTTTCTTAAAAAAGCCAGGCATATTTTCTGAAAAAGGAAAAATAGTGATAAAGGGGGAAGGTTCATTGTCAGGGGACTTATTGTTATAAGTAGTTAAGGGAGAAAATTTAGTTTGCTCTCAAAACCTATCTTGTTTGTTAAACAAAACAAGGGACAATGATTAAAGAAGGAAAGGCTTATTCTCAGTTTAAAGGGGTGTACTGAAGACACAAATTTGTGGTCACTTAACAAAAACTTGTTTGCCAACTAAAGACAACACTCAGTCTCACAAAGAGGAAAACAGGGTTTGATTGAGGGCCTATTTCAGAATTTGTTTTGGTAATTCAGTAAAGGGTATCAAAACCAACAATGCCTCCAAGGAAGGACAACAGAAGTGGATATCACAATAGGTTTGAGCCTATTACAACTCGGGAAGTAAATGAATCCCCTTAAATTCTTTTTAACTTCCATGAGGTGGGCTGCCTTGATTTTTTCCAAAAATTCGAGGAGGTCACAAATTACCCTCCGTTAACACAACTTTTCACCCTGAAGCTGCAAGGAAAGCATGTCCACTTAGCAGGTCTGGACTTTAAAATCACTCCTAGGGCTGTCTCCAAAGAAACTAAGATCCCCTATATAGGAGAAAAGTGGTTCAAACAAGCATACCTAGATCTGAATCACTATAAACCCTTTCTAAAACCAGACCATCAGGATGCTTTCCAAGCTATATTTCCTTTTTCTCACTTATTGAGCAGCTATTCCCCCCTCATGAGAGTTATCATGAAGTATTTCACATGTGAAGGGAGGTTTTCCTGGATTTATTCCTATCACATCGGGCTTCTCATGCATTTCACAAGAACTCAGTTGCTGAACCTACCTTTCTTCCTCTGCAAAAGCATAGACAAGATGTCCTCCCTTGTTCAAAAGAGACCTCCTGCTCAGCAAAAAGCCAGTCTTTTCCATCATTCCCTCATCAAAATCATCATCCTTCACCAACTTGAAAAGAAAGGAGTGTCTTGGGAGACTTTCATTTCTCATCCAAATTTTTCCATTGCCTCTTCATCTCATGGCCCATCTCACATATCCTCCTCACCCTCCGCTCACTATGTCTCTCCTCCATCAAGTCAAAATACTCCTCAAAGGCAAACATCACCCGTGATTGACACTAAAAAAGAGCAGTCTTTTGAAAGCATGCATGAGGTTAGTGGTGATGAGGAACATGGGGACAATAAGAAAATTAGTGAGCATGAACCAAATGACAAATCTAAAGGCAGTGACCATGAGAAGAAAACCAGTAATGATGAAGAAAAGCAGGGCAGTGACCATGAGCAAAAAATTAGTGACGATGAAGACAAACAGAGCAGTGAAAATGAGCAAGGAAACAGTGAGGAGGAAGAGGTGCAAAGTAGTGATGATGAAGAGCAGCAAGCTAGTGGTGATGAAGAGCAAAAGGAAAATTTTCAAAGCACTGATGAGGAACACCACAGTCCTCAACAAATTCATGAAACCAAGCAAAGAGATAGTGAAGAAAGCGCCTCCCAGAAAAGTGGTGACCATGGTGACATCCCACACACAGAGGCTAAAGAAAACAGTGAAGATAATTGCAGCATGCAAAGTCCCAATGAAGACAGTCCTAATGAAGGCAGCCCTCAACAAATTCAAGACAATAATGAGGGTAAACAAGGCAGTCTACAGGCATATAGTATAGATGGTCAAGTAGTAGAAAGGGATGATGAAGTTGACATCCCTTAAGAACATCTTCTAAACAACACTGATGAGGTTGAAGGCAACATATGTCAAGAAGTTCAAAACAGTGATAAAGGTGAAGCTGGAGCAGATGTTGATGAAGGTAGCGATCTAAAAAATAAAGTTGAACAAGTGAAAAAAACTTCTCTCTCTTCTCCTCAACATAGCCAAGAGCATGTGCTAGCTGCCTCTCCTAGGCAAGGGGCCATGACTCTTCCTCCAAAAGTGGTGAAGCCTAGAAACACTAGATATACAAAGAACAAGATCACTCCAGCAGTGACTAGCAATGTCACAAGAGTGCTAAGAAGTAGAGGCAAAATACCTAAGAAGAGTATTGTTGAATTTCCAAAGATTAAAATGACCAAGAAGTCTATCCAAGGCAAGGGTAAAGAAAAAGAGGAACAATAGGAGAGTAGTCATGAAAAGGAAAGGGAGTTTGACATCATACAGATAGACAGTGATGCTAGAGATGATGAAGCTAGAATTCTTGAGGCTCTTTTGCAAAATAGAGAAGCCCAAATTCATGACTTAGAAGCTGATCTAGAAAGGTCAAAGTACCTCATACATGTTCTACAGATGCATAACAAACAAATGAGTGGTCAAATGGTAGTTTATGAGGCTCGGGCTTTCAAATACCAAAGGGAAGCCTACGAAGCACAAGTCAAGCTTGAAGAATTTATGGGACAATTTGATGATACTGAAGAAGAAGAGCAGCCAATAAGAAAAAGGCCTAGGAATACGGGTCTTAGGAAAGCTTTGGAGAAAAAGAAGGAAGAAGAAGCAGCCCTTGTTCGATCTTGTCCTCTCACACAATTGCTCGCCCAAGAAATAGAAAATGATAAAGAATCATGGCTTGAAAGAGCCAACAAGCATTTGGAGGATAAATTAGAGAAAGCAAATAGAGACTTGGATCTACAAAGGAAGATGACCGAGCACTACAAGAAATTGAACCAATTTGCTCAAAGAAAGCTCAAACTTGCTCAAGAAAGGCTCAAAACCGCCCGAAAGAGGTGCCCGGTAGAAAAAGTGGAAAAAGGCATATCTAGGCTTGAAATCTTGGCCTCATCTTCCTTGCATTCTTCTAAGAACCCATAAGGGGGTTGCTCGCCAAAATTGAGGAAATTTTGACACGATTTTGTTTTTTGTGTTTTTTGGCCCTAATTGCACATTTTTCTAGGCGCTGCCATGGGTGCTAGGAGCATCCTCATCTCCTGAAAGTAATTTTTTTGGATGGATTAAATTTGGGGGTAGCTACTCACAAATTTTTAGATCCAAAGGAGGTGTTTTGGTCCCCCAAAGAGGAAAAAATCAGTCAAAATTCACCTTTCTTCCTCACATATAAGCAAATGAGACCCCCCTGGGTTTTTTCACTCATTCCACATTTTTACATACTTATAGGGATAAATTTTGGAAAAATAAAGTAGTTCCAGAAACTAGACATCCAAGGCTTTCCAACGAGCTATCACAGGCCTTGTTTCGACATCGGGAGGTCCCTCAACAATTGTCTGCAAAATAGGCTTCTTTCTGTTGCTACGCTCCTGTAGCATTTTGGCTAAAAAGACAGTTTTCTGAATATGCTCCTCCAAATGTGCGTTTAGCTATTTTTATCACCATGTCAGTGATTAAAATTCAATTTTATTTCTATTATTAGCTTAAATAGATATTTTTGAAGATATTTTGTGCCTTGGGCTTTGCAAAGCTTCAAGGACAAAATTAGATATTTGTAATAGGCCAATGGCCTTCTAGATGCTCTTGAATAGTTTCTTTCTCTTTGGCCTATATATTCCAAGATATTTCATTGTAACAGGAGGCTGAACTTGATGTTATAGAGAAATACATAGTATTACAAGCTTTTGAAGAAATACTTTGTCTCATGAAGTGGATGATTTCTTGTTTGTCTTGGATGGTGGAAGAGGATTGTTTGTAGGATTCATTGACTTGGTGAATGGTATAGTGTTCCTTATCTATTATGTTTCCTTAGTTTATCATACATGTTTTCATGCTTCTTGCTTGCTGTAGGTCAGTAAAGAATAGATTTGAGACATGCCCATGGAGGCACCTCAAGTTTCCTGATTCATTACAGCTTCTATGTTTTTCTTCTTTCTTGGTTATGTCAAAGAATTCTTAACTGCTCTTTGATACCCTAAGAACTTGTTATCAATTTCATTAATGGTTATTATGTATGCTATCTAGTATGATTCACAGTATGCCCTGCTTACTCATAGCTAACCAAAACCCCATCACTGAAACCTTTCTCTGAATGTTTGATTTTCCTAGTTAAACCAAAGAGGTCTTGTTTTGATCTTGCCCTTTGCCCATGCTCTGAAATCTTAGTTCAAAGTTCCCGATAGCTCAAATATGATGTTTAGGAGTTCCCTCTTCATAGATTGAGTTGTTTTTTTGTCTTTTTTGTTTTCCCCAAAGTCTGAAGGTGATTTTCCCAAAGTTAGAGGGTCTTATACTTCTATGTATTGCCTGAATGTTTATTTTATGCATCTATTGGTTTGAAGTTTCATTTATAGTGATTAATGGTTAGCCCTACCACATGGATGTCTGTTGTAATACTATTTATGCTTAAACCTCTTTGTCCTTCACAAACCTAGTGTCCATCTCATTTCACTCCACCTAAAAAATCCATTTTTACCTCGACCAAATCGGCCCTGCAATATACCTTGTCCACCATTTGAGGCATTCTCGACCTTTTCGACCCCATAGCCCAGTTGATCTAACAATATTTTTATCTATTTATCCTTTGATCAGTTCCTCCCTCAAAAACCTAAAACAAACTAAAAACATACTTAACAACCAACCTAAAATCAAATACATAAGAAGAAAACAAATCTACATCCATTTCATAATAGAGAGAGCCCTCTCTGAGTCTAGGAAGGCTAGGTCCTTGGGTTCCAAAGTTGGTTTGATGTTACCCTGTCACTTGGCTTTCCAATCTGCCAAATCATGAGACCCTAACATAATGGCAAATCTCACGGTGGGACCCCGAGTAATAAACAAACTTAGAATTTCTAAACATTTCAAAGGATCCCCAAGAATACTATCTGATTACTTACCGCATCGTCACGCATAATGGCGATCACAGTGGGACATTGAGTCAAAGCATCCTAGGTATCCCTTAGGAAATCTTAAAGTCTCAGTCAAACTTAGAAAACTTAAGTGTTGTCCGAAGAGTAGAAACTAGCTCTTTCATCATCTTAGCAAAATGATGATTCAGTTATAGAAAACTCTTAAAAACCTCAGGTCTACATATAGGAACTCTAAAAACTCCAAAAAAAATCCCTAGATTGGCTTTTTCTCAGTTATTGGTGGTGGACCATAAGTACATATCTCTAAAAACAACAAAACATCCACCTGGCAACTCCACTAGCCTCCAGTAGGCCTAATACTCCATAAAAAAACAAAATTTTCATAAATCATACTATGCTGTTGACTTACCTTTCCCAAGAACTCAAATTTCATGATTCAGCCTTTGAAATCAGTGACAAACTAAGTACAACTTAGGGATTCAGAAATCTTCATCTTAACATTGGAAATCAATAGAATAACTTGCAAACGGAACTATAGCTTCCTCCACAATCTAGCAAACTGTTGAACTAAGTTTTAAGTCATTCTTGCAAGATTTCACATAAAATTTTTCTAGAAAAGTGTTTTCTTAAAAGACATTTTTGTCAATATTGGTGGTGGACCATAAATCTCAAGAAAATCCACCTGGCGACTCCACTAGCCTTCATTTTGTTTTGACCTTACTCACATTAGCGAAACCCCTAGAGAGGAAAACCATCCAAAAACAATCACAACTATCACCCTCTCTAAACTTTGACTTTGAAATCTGACTTCATGAAGAATTAATACCAGATCTCATCCGAACCCAGATTCCCCTATCATAGTTGATGACCCAGAAAATATTTTGTGGCAAACTTTTGAAACTGGTAACTTAGCTACCGATAGGACCATCCACAAAGCAAGCTCTATACTGGAACATCTTACATCCTTGCAAGATTCCCAGTTTGACTTGAGTTCAGCAAAAGCCCTTAATAGAAGCAAGTTGCAAAGTAAAATCAACCTTGACGATCTTGAGCCCCTAGATTTGTAGCAGAGTCCTAGCAGAGAAACCTCACCCACTACACCTTCTAATTTTTAGCTTCTCCACCACTTTGGCTCTTATCACCCCAAATCTGCTCAGAATCAGTCCACAAGTCCAAGTACCTCCGCCACACCCATTCAGACCACCAATGTGCAAATCACCTCATCCCATACCACAAATCCTCATACCGTAAATCTACCATCAGCTCCTATCATGGCAACTTGGTATGCGCCCTTATTATTACCACTGCCTTTGGTACCTTTGCAAAATTATTACCAATCCCGAATCCCACACTTCACCAGAACTGAGGCTACTACTGCTCAATAGCGTGTAGATAGAATCAGTGATGCTTTTGGCTACATGGAATTAGCAGATGAAATCATAAAGATGAGAATTTTCGCCCAAAGCCTAGGCGGAGAACCCAAGAAATGGTTTTAAAACTTAGCTCCTAATAGTATACATGATCTTCCATCACTTTAACAAAATTTCATAAACAGGTGGGAAATCAGGAAAAACCCCATCCAGATACTTTCTGAATATAACAATCTTAAAAGGAATATTGGGGAAAGTGTTTAGGACTATTGCACTAGGTTCAACAGTGTCTATAACGCCCTCCCGCCTCACATGAAACCTCCACTTGGATCAGCACCAGTAAAATTCCTCGAGGGTTTCGATCCAAATATGACATACCAACTAAGAGAAAGAGACCCCGCAACTTTGGAAGAAATGCAAAAGGTAGCTATTAGTGCCGAATCCAACCTAGCTGAAAAGAGAGCTAGGATCAGATCAGAAAATAAAGTCACATACCGAGATGAGGCCATGCCTTCATTTTTTTCCTCAGATCCCAGAATAGACAACTTGGTTAGATCCATAAAAAAAATGTGCGAAAGAATAAATCTGAATGAAAAATAACCTCTTAAGGAAAACCAGCCAAACCTTCAAAACAGAAACCGAAACCAAAACTTTCAAAGAGACCCGCCTCAGAAAAAACCAAGGGAGAATGATCATTAGATCAAGCCCCCTTTCCATGAAAATTATGTTGGTGAGGTAGAAAGAGATATGGAACTACTTGATGAAAACCACTTAAACTTGATAGGTTCTGATAACAAGGGTGAGGTTTTCCTCACAGAAGAAGAACAAGCTTTCTTCCCCCCAAACCAAAATGAAACAAATTATGAGGACCCCGAAGATCCTGAAATAGGGTTACAAAATGCCATAATGGAAGCTCATAGGCAATATGATCTTAGGAGGAATAAAAACCAAGAAAATTATAAGAAAGGTAGCTCGAACACTACAATTAAAAAAGCCCCTGATACCATTCTTAAAAGAACAGCAGATAGTAACAAAATCATTGCTAAGATAACTGACTAAAACAAAGACAAAACTAGCCAGGCAAGCCTTGATCCCAACTATCCTAGTACCGCTACTAAGATTCCCGAAATGACTATATTGAGCGAAAACCCGATTCAAAATTGGAAAATCAATAATATAGAAGAATTTATGCTTGATCGAACTAAGATGAATATGCACAAAACCCAAGCAACTTTTAGTTTCGAAGGAGAAATTGCCAAGATCAAGATAGCCAGACCCCTCACTGAGCTAGTAACTGTAGATAGGTACAGATCTCAAATCTTTAAAGTATTAAACATAGAAAATGATGCAGATACTTTAAATCTGATAGATTACAAACTCGAGCTTTTATTTGGTCCCAAAATAGAAGGTGAATAACAAGAAGGAACTGTTTCCCCATTCTACGTAAGTTTTAACATCCATGACAAAATATTACATAATGCCATGTTAGATTTTGGTGCCTCCCATAACCTCATGCCTAAAGCAGTCATGGAGAGTTTGGGCCTAGAGGTAACTAAACCTTACAAAGACTTGTACTCATTTGATTCAAGTCAGGTCAAATGCTTAGGCCTAATAAAGAACCTGTGTTTCACTTTAACACAAATACCGGCTAAAATCCTAGTCATGGACGTAGTAGTGGTCGATATTCCTCCCAAGTATGGAATGCTATTATCAAGATCATGGGCCGCCAAAATACAAGGTAGCCTCCAAATGGACATGTCATTTGCTACCATCCCTGTCTTTAACCAAACTAGGAGGTTGTACCGAGAAACTCACATGAAATATATGGTAAGCAACCTAGATAGGCCAAACAATACTCCAGTTTATTCCATTCATTCCAATTTATATTCTTGTATCTTATACAATGAAAGTGATATAAATGAGCAGATAAAGAAAATGAAGAAGATTTCAAACCATCAGAACAACATTACTCATCCCCAGATAAAGAAACTGATGATCAAAGCTCTAAGAAACCTGAAAAACAGCTTAGTAATGCGCATGAAAAGGAAACTCTTTGGACTATAAGCTTTGACAATTCCTGTGGAAAAACGGGTTCAGGGGCTAGCATCTGGATACACAATACTAATGAATGTCATTCTTTCAGATTAGAATTCCAATGTACCAATAACAATGTAGAATATGAGGCTCTTCTCCTTGGTCTGCACTTACTTAAAGACTTAGGCGCTAATAAAATATCAGCCCAGGGAGATTCAAAACTTGTAATTAGACAAATCAAAGGTGAATATTCGGAAAAAAACTGAAGACTGAGAGAATACAGGAATGTCTCATTAGACATCCTTAAAACCTTCGAAAGATATGAACTTACTTATATTCCTAGGACTCAAAATAGCCTAGCGAATGAGCTCGCCTTTGCCGCAAGCAATTTCCAAATACCATGTTTAAAAGAACAATGCAGTATCCAAGTCAAACATCGTCCTACAGTGCCAGACAACATTCACCACTGGAAAATATTCAAAGATGATGAAAAAATTGATTTTTTTTTCAATATAGAAATGATTTTGAAATGACTAAAACAAACTTAGAACATGAAGAAATAAGTCTTGACAAAAATGAAGACCAGGAGCCAGATTTACCTTCTCTAACAGATGTAAACTTGATTAATCATCCATATGAAGCCGAAACATGTGAGGACCTAGACCAAAGAGAGCTTGAAGTCTTACACTGTGAAAATGACACCATAGCCAGAGGGCTTGCACCCTTAGAGGAATTGTTTGATTTTAATGACGTGGCCAAAAAACCAAAAATGGAATCTACTGAGGTTGATATAGAAGAATATAACATAGGAAGCACAGAAGAACCAAAAATGATCAAACTGTCCAAAACTCTCCCTCCTCACATAAAACATAAATACATTGAGTTGTTTAAAGAGTTTAAAGATGTGTTCACCTAGGGATAACAAGATTTGAAATCATACGACACAAGCATCATTCAACATAAGATCCCCCTCAAAGAAAACCAGAAACCTTTAAAACAAAAGTTGAGAAGAATAAATCCAATCTTACTGCCTCTAGTTGAGAAGGAAATCAAAAATATGTATGATGTCGGGATAATAGTTTCCCTTAGGTACTCTGAGTGGGTTTCAAATCTGGTATCAGTCAGGAAAAACACCAGTGAGATTAGACTTTGTATTGATTTCCGAAATCTGAATAGAGCCTCTTTAAAAGACAACTATACTTTACCAAAAATGGACCACATACTTCAGAAAGTGGTGGGTGCTAAAAGAATCTCATTACTTGATGGTTTTTACGGATACAACCAAATGCTGGTTTTTCCTAGTGATCAACACAAAACTGCTTTCACCACGCCTTGGGGCACTTTCATGTATGTTAAAATTCCTTTTGGATTAATGAATGTCGGTGCCACATTCCAAAGAGCCATGGACATAGCTTTCTCAGAAGACATAGGTTATTTCATAGTCATATATCTTGAAGACATCACAGTATATTCCAAATCAGATGAAGAGCATCTAGTTCACTTGAGAAAGGTTTTCGAAAAATGTAGAAAATATGGTTTATCTCTGAATCCCAAGAAAACACTTTTCGGTCTCGAAGAAGGAAAACTCCTAGGTCACATCATTTCTGAAGATGGAATAAAAATAGACCCCAAAAGAATCAAAGGCATACTGCAAATCAGTCACCCCAGAAACATTAAGGAATTACAATCCTTTATCGGAAAAAATAATTTCTTAAGAAGATTCATCCCAAATCTTGCCGAACTTTTGAGAGATATCACAAACATGTTAAAAAAGGAAGTTTGAGTTAAATGGACTACAGAAGCCAAAAAATCTTTTGAATTGGTTAAAAATCACTCACCGAAACACCAGTACTGATAAGTCCTAATTTCACCAAAGATTTTTACATTTTCTCATTTGCATCTGAACACACGGTAGCTGTAGTATTATTACAAAAGAATGCAGCAGGGCAAGAACAACCCATAGCTTTTTTTAGAAAATCCCTAAGAGATGCTCCCTTGAAATATAATATCATGGAAAAGCAGGCATTCGCATTGGTAAAGGCACTCAAATATTTCCGAGTTTATATCTTTCATTCTCATATCATTGCTTTCGTTCCCCATGTCGTCGTCAAAGATATATTAAATCAAGATCACGATGGTAAAAGAGGAAAATGGATCGCTATCATCTTATAATATGACTTAGAAATCTGACCCACCAAACTTGTTAAAGGACAAGGACTCGCAAGAATAATGGTTGAAACAAACCTTCAAGCATTAGATATAAATTTTGTTGACACCTTAGAAGAACAGGAAGAATGTGCAGCCCCTCATGTTGAAGAAATGTTTTTAAATTCACCTTGGTATGCTGATATTATTTATGTGTTATTTTATCTTAATGCTCCTCTAATATTATCAAAGACAAAAGAAATATTCCTAAAAAAAAAATATTTAAAGTTTTGTATTTTAGATGGAATTCTATATTGGAAAAATCCCACTGGTATGCTGCTTAAATGTTTGGTTGAGGATGATGCAAAAAAAATTATGCATGAAATGCACGAAGGAGAATGCGGAGGGAATCTCTATTAGAAAAACATAGCCAACAAAATCCTTAGAGCCAATTATTATTGGCCTACCTTGTTTCCTGACACTCAAACTAGATATGACATGCCATAAGTGCAAAATTTTTGATGGCAAGAAAAAACTTTTACCTTTTCCCTTACATCCCATCATAATTGAAGGACCTTTCCAGCAATGGGGTTTAGATTTTATTGGGGAGATTCACCCTTCTTCGTCTGCTCAACACAAATGGATCCTTACAGCCATTGATTACTTTACCAAATGGATAGAAGCCATACCCTCCAAGAATGCTATCGATTTAGTCATCATTAAGTTCCTAGAAACCAACATTTTATCTAGATTCGGCTATCCTAGGAAAATTATCACTGATAACGTTGCTTCCTTTTCCTCCAAAAGAATGGTTGATTTCTGTTACAAATATCATATTGCATTAGGACATTCCACAACTTATTACCCTCAAGGTAATGGTTTAGCCGAATCTTCTAACAAGAGCCTAGTCAATATCATTAAGAAGCTTCTTGATCAAAATAAAAAAGCATGGCATGGAAAACTAGTACACGCACTATGGGTTGATAGACTAACCACCAAAAAATAAATCGGTATGTCTTCCTATCAACTAGTGTATGGAATTGATGACATTTTCCTGACATCTTTAGGGGCTCCAGTGATGAAGCTATTAAAAGAACTTAAAATAGAAGGAAATGACATGCAAAGGAGGACAAATCAGACTATCCATTTACAACAAACGAGAGAAGAAGTTTACAAAAGGACTTAGTTAGCACAAGATAAGATGAAACATATTTTTGGCAGAAGGACCAAGGAAAATGATTTTCAGATTGGGAATAAAGTATTAAAATGGGATTCTAGAAGAGAAGATAAAGGAAAGCATGGTAAGTTTGAAAACTTATGGAAAGGGCCTTTCATCATCAGTTTAGTTAGTGGAAACAATGCCTTTTTCCTGCAAGAACCTGATGGGAATGAATCTTTTGGAAGTCCTTTAAATGGAAGGACACTAAAACATTACTTTTGTCAAGAACTCTAGTTTAAAAAAAAATTCACTCATTGTACATATCACTGTTTGAAGAAATAAATCAAAAATAGAAAATACAAAAACAGTAGAAAGATTGAAAAGAGGGCAGTTTTAGAAAACAACAGAAAAGCCCCATGTTCAAAAAATAGTCATGCTGAAAGTGTGCAAGTCTAAATGCCACTACTAGTGCTCAAAAATATATCTTCTTCAATTATATAGCCTAATCATAACTGAACATGTTTTAAATTGATTGTTCATAAGTTAGTGAAAGAAGTGATAGTCAAAATGTGTAAGCTTGAATTATCAAAGAAAGTAGATTAGGAAAATATATTGGTTCCACACGCTCAAAACAGAACCAAAGAGGAAAACAGGGATGAAAAAAAAACAATGTATCCTAGTCCTGATTTTTCTAAATCTCATTTTGTGCGAAAATAATGTTTGTGTGTAGATTGTATTTTATGCCGCAAATACATGACAAATTAGACCGTCTAATCCTGATTTGGTCATTTTTCAATTTCATGTTTTAGTATAGTGAATGAAATCCTTTTAAACAACTTAATATTGACAGTCGATCTAGCATAGGTAGAGAATCAAAGGAGTTCATCAGTTTAATCTGAACTCCCGGAAGATATAAGTGTATAAGTAGATAGTTTTCCTTTTATCAAAAATATAATTTCAAAGGGTTGCTAGTCCAAATGCACCTAAAAAAGAAAAATGCTAGGAAATATAGCTGGGTAGGTAGAGATGAATTTGATGCTAATCATGCTTTCAATTTTCAGAAATAGCATCAAGAAAGAGAGAAATTTACGCCAATGGATAAGGCACTAGTATTCACAAGCCAAAGATCTACAATTCTGGACACCTCCTGAAAAGGAGCTGCCCTCCCAAATGGAGCGACTGTTAGTCATAAGTACTTTTTACATGTTGTTGATGACTAGATTCCTTAGCTAAGTTTTCTAGAAGCTAATCTCAATCTGTCAATTTGTCATCTAGAAAACACCCCAAACAAATTTTTGTCCTCCTACCCCTCCCTGTTAGTTTATGATGAGAACGATCCTCTATTTTCAAGTCATATCTAGAAAAGTCTCCATGTCTATAGCTGTCATAACTTCATTTCTCTGCTATCATTTTCCCTTTTTTCTCATGCCATTCACTATCCGAAAGTTGACAAAGTGTCTGCTCCTCTATCCCTGATCATCTTGTCATATGAAAATCTGATCATGCCTAAGAAAACACTCAGAATTTGTGACTATTGTCTCTAAGTTAGATAGTGGTGTTTAGGGAGTTTTTCCTTGGCTAAGATATCCTAAGCCAAAAAGGTTGTGTCTAGTACCAGTCAACCATGAAACTTTCCTTATTTTTCAAAACAAGCCTTGATCTATCCATAGGTCGCACACCACTAAGAGGTCAATTTGTCTCATTTAAGAAGAAATTCAACAAATATCCAAATCAGGAAAAGATGAGGATGTTCACTGTCTGAAGAAATATGCTTAGATCAAGCAAAATCTCCATGAAACACCAAAGGAGATCTCCAAGGTTCAACAACATATATTTTTACATCTCTGTAGGGGTGTAATTGAATGATGATTAGTGTGCAAATGGAAGCAAAGGATCAACTGAACAAGTTTCTCATACTGAAATATTTTTCTTTCAGTAATCAGATGGAGAGCTCTAAAGTAAAGAGCAACAAGTGTACATGGTTTAAATCCAAAGGCTGTCTGAAGAGCAGAGATCATTCCTCAAATCAAATGAACACAAAAGAATGAGTGATGCTGATCAGCAGTGCTGCATAATCTATCCAAATGGCATCATCATGTAGGGCATAAGAAGACAACTGCTTTTTATGTTACCTTGAACCTGGGATGTGAACATTAGTCAAAGTTAGTTTCAATATACCTCTAAAAACATAGTCAAGGGAAAGCTAGTTCAATGATGTCTAGCAGTGAACACTCTCCAATACCAATCACATTTCTTTTGGTCTAGATTTCGCAGTGATATTTTAAAAAAGGGATATACTTCTCAGACAATGCCTCATACAGCAAGAGGACATTAGGTTCAAGTGATTTTACCAATGATAAATGTCAAAATTCACTTTGTTTCCTATTGATATTCTTCAAGCAAACATACAGAGCAAGGTACAGTGATTGAAATAGATGAAGATCATGTGTTTCATGATGGAACCTCCTTCAATGATAAGTAAAGGGTTAGAAAAACATTGCTATGACCTCCTTCATAAACAAGCAGAGGATCAACATGTTTTTAAGAAACTTCAGAGTCTGATTTGCGCCACCTCCTCCAAAGATGAACAGAGAATGCATAGCAGGGTTTAAAATTATGTTTGAAGAATGTTTTCTTTTGGAAAGCCTAGTTGAAAAATAGTGGTGAAACAAATGAGAGTTTATAGGTTAAAAGGCCTCTTCCACATCAAAATCCAAAGACTGACATGATGTTGCTAAAAGGCCTCTATTCTCATGTTTATGAAAGCCTCCTTCAAAGGATAAATAAGAGGTTATAATTTTGATTAAAGCATCCTCATCTAAATGGCCAAGGAGGTAGACTAAGCTCTGTTTCCAGTGACTTCTGCAACTGATATAAAGAAACAATCCACACAGATGGTTTATGTGAAAAGGGCATTCTTGTTTTTAAACAAATCCATTATGATTTATCAAAGTTACTTCCTCCAAGTGATGAATAAAAGGGTCAGCTCTCCAAAAGATTTACACTATAAATCAGCTCATTCAAAGGGTTAAAAAGGTAATGAAGCCATAATTCACATTCAGTAAAAGGATGTTTCCATCAGATGTAGGAAATCAATTCTTGGTGGATACAAGAAATCTGCATTTCCATGTGTTTTAAATCAAAGGATAAATTCAATTTTCAAGTTTGAAAGGCCACCTTCGAAAGGACAAAAAGGCACACTGTATGATAAAGATAAGCTCTTTATGTTTTAAGTTGATCTCTTTGGTAAACAAGCAAAAGGAGAAAACATATGGTTTCAGGACCTTCTTCTCTTCATAAAACAGTGGGTTTTCATTATGGTTTCAAGAGGCTGCATTAGTGGTTTTAACAGGATAATCTCCTTGGTAAACAATCAGGGGATCAAATCATGGCTTGTAGGCCGCCTCCATCATACAAATAGAAGACCAAAATCATGGTTTAAAGGCCTCCTTCTCTTCATAAAACAATGGATACATAGTAATTTCAAATGGCTGTAGTAGTGGTGTTTTTTGTGAGCTTATTTCACATAATATACAATGTTACAGTTTGGAGAAAACCTTTGATATGAATGGGCAAAGAACACTGGTGTTTTTAAACCTCCTTCCTCATGAAAGAGAGGACTAATGAGGTGATTCAAAAATGACAAGTGACAAGGCCACAGTTACCCCCTATAGTCTTTTCTAAAATAACAGAGAGAATGCATATGAAAGAGACATCCTTCGCATCACCAATAAAGAAGAATCACCTATGAGGATATGTTCAAGTTTTATTTAAAATACACCTGCCAAAGGAATAAACCAGTTAGAAAAAGGGCTACAAAGGCAAAAAGGGGTGTTTTCGTTTTTTAAAATTAACAAAGGAGGGAAAAAGGGTGTTTCAAAGCATTTTAAAAGGGAGCTATAAAAGCTTCAAAGAAAATTTTCATTGTCTATTATCCAAAGGAGCAAAGGAAAAGTGTTCTTTCAAACCCTGAGCGAACACTTTACAGAATTTTCAGGACATGACGCGCCTGTAGGCATTCATAGAAGAAATTTACACACGGCATGACGCACCTGTGTGTGTGTCAACCGACCCGACAACACCGGCGTTCAACAGGCACCCAGGGCTCGACCCGATAGTTCAAACGCAGCGTTCAACGCTACGCGCTAGTGCACAGGAGCGTAGCGCTGCTCAAACTGCCTCTTTCTCACCTCCAATTAGATTTTTTCCTAGCAAAACTTCTCCAAAAAGTGCACAACATATTTTGAGAGGTGTTACACCATTTTTTTGGTCATCTAACCTATTTTTATTAGATGAACCCAAGTACACCATGTAAGACCAATTTTACCCTAAGTAAAATTGCTTTCACCATACAAAATAACTTATTTGGTCATATCTAACCCAAAACAAGGAAATTAATTAAATAAATCCTTATTTATTTAATTATTTCCTAAGAACAAGTTATTTAAATCATTATTTAAATAATATTCTTAGTTAAATTTGACTAAATCATAGATAAATAATTAAATAAACCATTATTTATTTAATTATATTCCCATCATTCCCCTAAAATGATAAATAAATCATTTATTTATTTATTATTTATAAATAAAGGAATTGACCCAAGTCAAGAATCATTTTCCCTCCAACAAATTTAATAAAATATTCCTAAAAGGTGCTTCTAGAATTCGATTAATAATATTTTATTCATGCACCGAGTTCTAGACCACCCCAATATTTTGTTATAAATAGGGGGGTTTTCCCCATTCATTAACCACCTTCATTGCATTAGATCACTCTGGATCTTCTCTTGGTCACCATTTTCCATTTTACTTTGTGAACTCCCATTGAGTTCTATGTTTGCTTTCCCACATCCATAAGAGAGAGAAATGCTAGATCTGAAACACTGAGGACTTCCAAGAACCCATCCCACTGAGGAGAACCAGAAAACACCTTTCTTTTTTTCCTCTCAGGTGCCCCATTCTTTAATATAATACAAAATTATTTCATATACATTCTTCTTGTCTTGTTCATTGGAGCTATGGAGCTATGTTATTTTCTATCTGCTTAATATATTTTGCGCTTAGATCTAAATTTGTGCAGCAATATTAAAGGTATTTTGCAGCCATAATCGATGTTAGGGCTATTTTTTATGCGTAGCTAAAGTGATATTTTACGACGAAAGATTCATACTAACAATTGGCGACTCCACACGGGTTTTCTTTTGCGACCGCTGTCGTTTTATATATTCCTGCATATCCAACAAGTTTGCACTAGGTTTCTCTCTTCCATTTTTTTCCATATGTGATTTTCACCCCTAAAACCATTTAAACAGTCAAATTTTTAACTTTCGTGTGTTTCTGGCCTGATTACGCAGGTGGCAGACATCAGCCGCAGCTGAGACGACAAAATTTTTCTGAAATCTGCCGCCGAGACAGCCAGATCTGCAGGTCGCACTTATTGGCCCAAAAAGTGAAACCTAAGCCTTAGGACACACTTTTCTACCCCAAACCTATGACCTGGACTGAAAACAGGTCAGAACCTGCGACCTGCACTTTTTCTGAAATTTTTTCAGCACTTTTTCTGGGTTTGTCTGAAGCTTCTGTCAGGGTTTTCCAGCCTCTGTCTCTGCCCGTTTGGACCTGTTTCTGATCTGCTTCACTCACCTAAGCGGGAATCTTGCCCCTTAGGGCTCTAGTACCCTCCACCTTTTGTGGACAAGTCTTTACTATTTCAGAAGTCTGAATTTCCAAAGTTTCAGCTCTCTTTTTCTCATATCTGATACCTCCTTTTCAGATCCCTTTAGATCAGCTCTTATCCCTCTCAAAACCACCTCATTTCATTTTGTTTGGGTTCATTTCTAAGGCCACTTCCTTGTCTCTCCGATATTTAGCTGATCTCCTCCTTTTTAGCAGCAACCTTGCCTCTGCCTCTTTGCTGTTCTTTGCACCACTTTTCAGCAGATTCACCCTTTGGATCCCAGTCCCTCTAGACCTTAGATCTATTGGCATCTTTTAGCGTGCTTTACCTAGTTTTTTCCCTCTTGTAGACTAGTTTTGAGAGACCCGCCTTTTTTGGTTAGATTGCTGCATTAATAGTTGTTAATTTTCTATTCTTTTAGTCTTATTTACTGCAGATTTCTTTTCCATTACACAGCACACTTTTTATTTTACTCTCAAAACGTCTGGGTTTAAACAATTAAAATTAACGCATGCCACACACTGACCCTAAGCGAAGAAGCGTCTGGTTAACACCACCTAGAAAATACTTTAAAATCAATTTTCACTGCACCTCTCTGCCCTTGACCTCACTTGATTTTGTCCCCCCCCTGCCCTTGTCGGTTTTTCTTCTTCCTGTCATCATTGCGCCCCCAAGGCACCGCTCCCGGAGACTTCTTGGCCCTCATCCTCAGTTTCCGCTTGGATGAATTCCTCCTTCCCATCATCAATGAGTCAGTATTCGCCTGATTCCGCACTCCGACTCCTCTTCTGATTTTTCGGGTTCTCCCCCTACTTCTGGTTCCCCCTCTTTTCCCTTCACCATGTCTGGTTCCGGACCTAGCCCTAACCCCAGTTCTACCGCAGGGTCCATTTCCAGTGGAACCACTACAGGACCTACCTCGACTACCCCATTACTCCCTTATATGGCTGGCATCAGTCTCCCCGACTTCAATCAGCTGATTAATGATCCCATTCGCCACGATGTGAGTTGGCCTGCTATGCCAACCAAGCTCCCCTCTGACATTCCCAAGTTCGAAGGCCTTGCTAGCGAAGATCCCTCTAACCATATTTGATCTTTTGACATGTGGTGCTCCTCTAATTCCATCACCGATGACTCCATTCATCTTCGATTGTTCCAACGCACGCTTACCAGCGACGCTTCTAAATGGTATGTTGAACAGGCCACCTCCTCCCATACCACTTTTGCGACCATTGCCCAAGCCTTTTTATCCTACTTCCAGCTCCCCCTCCGATACGACACTGGTACCGTGATTTTAACCTCTTTCCATCAATCCTCTTCGACCCGCCTTTCTGCTCATGTCCAGGAATGGCGGCGAAGATGGAGCTTGTGCCGCGCTCCCCCCTTTAAAGATCGGGTTTACATGGATTGGTTCCTTCGCTCCCTCTTACCTCCCATTGGAAAAGATGTCGCATCCCATTTTTCCCAAACCAAAGAAGCCACCCTCCAAATAGCCTTGAAGTATGACCTTATCTATGCCCAATCTGGTTATGTTTATACCGCCCTCCCTGACCTTCCCAAACCTGATGGCCCTAATGCCTCGGGGGCATCTCACTCTGCCGATGGTATCGTTGGAGCCCTGTCACATACCTCCGCCCAACCTCTTCTGAGCCATGGTTTTCCTCCAAGGGCCAGCCCCTTCGGCGTTTTCTCCCCTCCTGGTAGCATGTATTCAGGCTACGACATGCCTCCTCCTTTTTCCCACCCTCCTGCTTACCTTACTGCTGCCCACCCTACCCCTTACCCATATCCGCAACCTAATGTTCCCACTCCTCCAACATTTGAACCTTACACTCCATTGCCTTTTCCACCCCCAGAACCACACTTACTCCCCCCCCAGGGCACATATTTGCACAACAGGGGGCACCTAATGTTCCTCCTTCTCAAAGAAGGAGAAGGGGCAATCAATCCACTTCTGGTAATCGTGGATCCCATCCTCCCAAGTTGGACAGGCCACTCCGCACCAATAAGCCTTGTTTGTGTTGTGGTGTTTATGGTCACTACACTCATGATTTTCCCTTATTACCACAAATGCGACAAATTTGGGATTCTTAGGCCACCGTACGGGGATAGCACTCCTCCCGTACTGCCCCTCCCACCCCCGTTACTTCTCAACCTGCTGTGTTTACCGATCCTTTCCTGCAACAAGGATTCGTGGCCACTCAACCACCTCACACCCTGGTAACCACTCACCCTTCCCCTTCTAGTTCCTCTGATTACCAGATTCTCATGATGGCTTCTCACCCACCTCTCACTGTCGACCTCAACCTTAAAACTCGATCCTGCCAGTATTCCACACCTCCTGTTCCGTCTGTCTCTGAGTCTCCATCATCAGGTCCTACAGAGCCTCTATTGACACCCAATGGTCCCTTACAACTCCCTCTACCCAAAGCTGAGGTTCATCCCATGCCTCCTAAGGGACCCTTACGCCAAAATGCTGCCTCTGGTCAGGCTGCCCATTCATACAACATAGTAGATGATCTGGCGCAATCTCCTGCTGCCATTTCAACACTGGAACTCCTCCAGTCGTGTCCTTCTCAAAAGAGGTCTCTACTATCTGCCGTGGGCGCTATAGATCCTGCTGATGACCAATTGATTGTTTTCGACGCCCGTCAATCAGACCATCCCCCTCTTCCTCCATCCATTGCTTTCCAAATCCTAGTCAAAATCCGCAACGCTAATGTTGCTTGGTGTATTATTGATGAGGGGGCATCTACCTGCGTAATGTCCGCTTTGGTTTGGAAACAACTCGGATCCCCTGAACTGGCCCCTTCCACCATCACCCTTCATGCATGGGATGGCCATGCTTCCCAGCCCATTGGCCTATTTCGTAACTGTCCTATCACCCTTTCCGGCAAGACTGTTTGTGTCGATGTTGAAGTTACCGATGCCCCTCTTGACTAAAACATCCTTTTGGGGCGTAGTTACACCTCTACCATGTCAGCCGTCCCGTCCGCAGTCTACTGCAAGATGTTTTCTCCTCATAATGGAAATATTTTCACCATTGACCAGTTGAATTACCATGAACCAACATCTCAGACCTCCCCTGAGTCAACCATCTCTACTATCACCAACAAGAAAACTGTTGATTCTTTGACCAGCGTTTCCCTCGGCGTTTACAAAGACTCCTCCTTGCTTGGCACCTTTTTCGACTCCCATCCCATCTCTGATCCTAACTTGGTGAATGTTTGCATGATGCAATAATCTTGGGCTAACCTCACAGAGCCCACTTTGGCTAGTCAGCAACCTCAACCTCAACCAGCTCCTAGCCCTTCACCCCCATTAGCCACCCTTCTTCCTTCTGAATCTTCTTCTACCGCCACTCAACATGGGTCAATTCCATCAGAAATTAGCCCCATTGGCACCATTCCTCCTGGCCATTTCCATGCTGGTCAGATCCCTTTCCTTGCCCCCCCTCCTTGAGCTTACTTGGTCCCTACCTTGGCCACCCTATCCCTCCCCAACTTGACCTTGGGTATACCCGTCTGGTGTCTTGACCCTCCAGCCACCACTCCACCTGGTTAACCTAAACCATATATTACTTTGACTCCAGTTCAACCAATCCCTACGACTTCTCTTGCTATGCTGGTACCTCAGTCACCTCAACCAGCACCATATCCTGTTACAACCGCTTCGAGTAACAATGACAAATCTCGCAAGGGGGCATCAAAGGAAAAACCTACCCCACCCAACCCTACCCCTCCTCGGCCTCCCAAGTATCCCATCCAGTGTGCTTTGTGTGATGTTGTTGGTCACACCACTCATACCTGCCCTGAATTACCACCTCTCAAGACCATGGTTAATGAAACGTCTCTAGAATCAGACATCCCAGAAGTCCATGTCACCATACTAGATCCTACCCCTAAAATTAAGAATTTGCGCACCAATCACCCTTGTTCTTTGTGCAATTTCCATGGCCACTATACCCACCTTTGCCCCCGCCTTGATGAGTATCGTGCCTCTTTAGCCACATACCGCCAATTCGAAGCCGTCCTCGCCCGTAATCCTTCTTCCCTCACACAGGACCACCTGTCTACCACAATTACCATTCCTCCTCCTGATACCGAAATGACCGAGACTTCCGCTACCATTTCCTACCTTTCCTCATCACCGCGATTCTCGGATACCAACCCCTTAGTACCTTCCCCCAATGCTTCGCCTGATCATTCAACTGCTCACTCTGTTACCTCACATAACATCGTACCTGTGAGCCCTTCCCGTCACAATCAAGAGTCTCATCCCTCTACCCCCTTAGGTCACCCTCTTCCATCCTCTCTTCCCATTTTCCAGTCTGCTAAAGACATCATGGAAGCCATGACCAACCCTGATTTTCCATGGGACGATATGCACCATCGTGCATCTTTCCTCCCACATCAATCCCATGACCAATATGCCCTCGAATCCAAAGACTTCATTCCTGATCAAGTCGATTGGTTCAAAAACCCCATCCCTGCACCTGATGCTTTCAAAGAAGGCAATATGGCTAATATCTCTCCCACCATCAAAGTCAACATTTCTGTCAAGCCAGGTATTGAAGAAAATATCACCATGGGCGCTCAATGCACTCCGGAAGAAATTGAGGCCTACACGAAACTCTTCAAATAATTCTGTGATTTTTTCGCCTGGTCATACTCAGAAATGCCCGGACTCGATCTTGCCATTGTCAAACATCACATCGAAACATGGCCTGATGCCATTCCAATTCGTCAAAAGTTGAGACCCGTCCATCCTTCTAGACGCGATGCCATCAAAGCTAAAATCGACAAGCTCCAGCAGGCTTGTTTCATTTACCCCATTGAATATACCACTTGGGTGTCTAACCCAGTTCCCATCCTCAAAAAACAAGGCACCATCCATGTTTGCACTGACTTTCGTGATCTGAACAAAGCTTGTCCCAAAGACAACTTCCCCACACCATTTATTGACCAAATCATCGATGAGTGTTTGGGGCACGAGATTATCTCCTTTATGGATGGCTTCTACAGATACAACCAAATTGTTATCCGTCGTGCTGATCAACTTAAAACTGCGTTCATTAGTCCATGGGGTACTTTCGCATACCGATTCATGCCATTTGGCCTTAAAAACGCCGGCGCCACCTTTCAACGAGCCATGTCTTATTGCTTCCATGACATAGCCCATATTATCCTTGCCTATTTAGACGATCTTACTGCACGTTCTAAACATCGGGCGCAACACCTTCATGACCTACGTACCATTTTTCTCCGATGTCGCAAGTATAACATTCACCTTAACCCTTTCAAATGTGTCTTCTGTGTTCCCGCGGGTCGTCTCCTCGGCTTCGTCGTGTCTAAAGACGAGATAAATCTCGACCCTTTGAAGGTTCAAGCCATTCTTGAACTTCCTCTACCTCGTACCTTACGCCAGCTACAAAGCCTCCAAGGCAAAGCTAATTTTCTTCGTCGATTCGTTCCTGACTACGCCACTACCGCACACGGCTTCCTTATACTTCTTCGATCTCACACCCCTTTTGTTTGGGATACATATGCTCAAGAGTCTTTTGATGCCCTCAAACATGCTCTCACATCCGCTCCCTTGATCTGTCCACCTAACTTTGACCGAGATTTCATTCTATACATCTCCGCTTCCACATATTCGGTTGCTGGTGTCCTTATCCAGGAGGATGATAACGGTGTCGAACATGTGATCTATTATGTCAGTAAGAACCTTGCCAAACCACCTGTGTCCTACTCGCATGAAGAAAAATTAGCACTAGCTGTCGTGTTCTCAGTCCAAAAATTGCGTCATTATATCCTCATGCGTTCCACCAAGGTGGTGACTAATTCCAACCCCATGGCTTTCCTATTGAGTCATCGAATCCTCAATGGGAAGTACACCCGTTGGGTCGTTATTCTCCAAGAATTCGACCTTGAATTTGTCACCCCAAAAAGTAAGAAAGGTTTAGTCCTAGCTGAACTCATTTCTGATTTGCCTACCCAGACGCAAGACACTCCAATTAATGACGCTCTTCCCGATGATCATTTGTTTGCCATCACCACCAATGATCCTTGGTACGGTGACATTCTTACTTACTTGCGAACCCAAAAATTCACCCTTCACCTTGATCGTGATGCTCGAAGACGTATCCAACACCAAGCCTCTCGCTACCTTCTAATTGGCAATGACCTTTATCGTCGCGGCGTAGACACTGTCCTTCGTCATTGCCTCACCCACGTTGAAGCCGAGCAAGTCCTAAATGCCTGTCATAGTGGCGCTTGTGGTGGCCACCTCTCCGGCCTCGCCACCGCCCAAAAAATCATGTGGGCTGGGTATTTTTGGCCTTCTCTCTTCAGTGATTGCATTGAAGCAGTCAAAAATTGTTCCAATTGCCAACATTTCGCCCCCAAGGCGCGAGCTCCTCCCGCTCCTCTCCATCCTGTCGTCACAGCCGGTCCTTTTTGTAAATGGGCCATTGGCTTCATGGAATGTTGACCTCCATCTGTTGGTAACCACAAATATATCATAGTGGCAGTTGATTATTTTACTAAATGGGCTGAAGCTATGCCCACATTCAACAATACGGCAGCTACTGTAGCCCTCTTTTTCTTTAACCATGTCATTGCCCGATTCGGCGTCCCCAAAAAATTAGTCTCAGACCATGGCCGACATTTTGAAGATCAGATTTGGCATGAGCTCTCCTCCCTATTAGGTTTTGAACACCAATATTCATCTTCCTATTACCCCCAAGGTAATGGTCAAGTTGAAGAAGTCAAAAAAATTCTTAAGACCATGCTTCAACGAACGGTGAATAAGCACAAAACCAATTAGCATCTCATGCTCTTCCCAGCTTTATGGGCCTATCGTACTTCTGTTAAAACTGCCACCGGTTTCACTCCTTTCCACCTTGTCTTTGGCGAGGAGGCCGTCTTACCAATCGAATGTGAAATCCCTTCCCTTCACTTGGCCGTCGAACTTCTTCCTAATACCCAACCTCTCGAACAATGACTTATCATGCTTGAGTGCGGCTCTGAAGACCATCGCATTGCATTGCAAACTCTCGAAGCGGCCAAAAAGTGCACCAAAGCTCAGTATGACCGAAAAGTCCACCCTCACACCTTTCATGAAGGTGACCTTGTTCTAGTATACGACCAAGCCCACGATACCCTTGGTCATGGGAAGTTCGACTCATTATGGCTAGGTCCTTACATCATCAGTAAAGATCTAGGGAAGGGAACATATCTTTTAGAGGACTTTGAAGGCCACCCCCTTCCTAATCCTCGCAATGCACTCTATCTTAAGAGATATTACCCTTAGCATTTCCCACTCGAAATGAATGTTTTATCTCCTTGTAGATAGCCAACATATGTTTTTTTTTATCATTTACTACTTCACTAGGACACATGTTGTCCACGAAGTCTTTCTTTCCCTTTTCTCCAAATTGGATTTCCTCACTTACAACACTTTTCCTTGGGGCACCGCTTGACCCCCATATTTATTCTTGTTCGTGTCGATTTCCGTCATGAGATACCATTTTGTACTCATGTTTTTCGCGTCCCCTTTGGCCCTTTCATCATTTCATCATCATCATCAGTGTCTACTTGGCCATCACTCTACTATTCTCCCTCGTTCCTTAGTTTGGGATCCCTTATTGCCTCATATATGGCAGACCTACTTCTGTCGACATCAGCTCATTTATTCCAGAAGCCTGGTCTAGGGGGCAGTGTACCATTGGTTTGAGCTCTTCCCAGCATGATCGTGATCTATACACTGGATGTTCTAGTGATGCAACAACAACTATTGGTGATTCTCGGGCATGTGTGAGATGTCTCAACCCTCATGAGGGGGTGGCCCTGCAGGTAGCTCCCCACATGCCCGGATGACTTCATTTCCACCCCTGATGCAGCTCCTCCCATTTGATGATATCAGCCTCCACCGCTCACGGTGCCTCTTCGATTTTCACGTATCAGTCAGACGTTGCGAGCCCTTCCCCGCGTGTAGGGGGCATTTGGGTGTATTTTTATCTCATGTACTACCATATTATTGTATAAGTCCTGACGATTATTCCAGGCATCGCATGTATGTGGGATCCATCATGTTATTTCTCTGGCTCATGTTTCGGCCAGCACATGCTTCATTCTTGCATTCCGTGGTTTTCCAGGTGCTTTATTCTTTGTACTTATTGTGTTCCGTGGTTTTCCGGGCACCTTATTCTTTGTACTTTGTCTCGGTGAGCATAGGTATGCCTCCCCCACCGCCTTTAGCACAGGTACCACTTCATAAAGACTTGTTGCACCTGTAAGTCTCATCTCCTCAGGGTCTAGTCCTTTAACACATCAAACAACATTACACTTCTCTCTCTAACTTCTCTTTTTCTATCTAGTGATTAAGTTCTTTCAACGTACTTCAGTCATACGATTTTCTCCTAGCACTCATACATTGGGGGGCAATACGGCCACCATTTTTTGGTCATCTAACCTATTATTATTAGATGAACCCAAGTACACCATGTAAGACCAATTTTACCCTAAGTAAAATTGCTTTCACCATATAAAATAACTTAATTGGTCATATTTAACCCAAAACAAGGAAATTAATTAAATAAATCCTTATTTATTTAATTATTTCCTAAGAACAAGTTAATTAAATCATTATTTAAATAATATTCTTAGTTAAATTTGACTAAATCATACATAAATAATTAAATAAACCATTCTTTATTTAATTATATTCCCATAATTCCCCTAAAATGATAAATAAATCATTTATTTATTTATTATTTATAAATAAAGGAATTGACCCAAGTCAAGAATCCTTTTCCCTCCCAAAAATATAATAAAATATTCCTAAAAGGTGCTTCTAGAATTCAATTAATAATAGTTTATTCATGCACCGAGTTCTAGACCGTCCCAATATTTTGTTATAAATAGGGGGGTTTTCCCCATTCATTAACCACCTTCATTGCATTAGATCTATAAAGCCATCACGGAGAGAAACATTGATAAGAGAAGAACAATTGTGTGTTAAAGGGAGAACAAACCTCCTCTCGAAATCAAAAGGTTGTCTGCCAGTGCTTAAAGAAAACACATTTACTCTTAAACCTGCCATGTTTATCAAGATACAGAGAGACAATGATAAAGGAGGTATTTTTATTGTCAAGGGGTTTCTTGTTGAGAGCAGCTAAAGACAAACATGGTCTTCAAGGGGAAAAGAGTTTTAGTGTCAAAAGGAAAGGGAATTTGTTTTGACTTAACAAAAACTTGTTTGCCAACTAAAGACAAAACTCAGTCTCACAAAGAGGAAAACAGGGTTTGATTGAGGACCTATTTCAGTGATCATTTGAAGATTTTTTTTGGTAAGTCAGTGAAGGATATCAAAAGCAAAATGCCTCCAAAGAAAGTTAGCAAGGGTGGATTTCACAAAAGATTTAGCTTGTTACAACTCAAGAAGTAAATGAATCCCCTTCAATTCTTTTTAACTTCCATGAAGTGGGCTACCTTGATTTTTGCCAAAAGGTCCAGGAGGTCACCAATTACCCTCCCTTAACACAAATGTTCGCTCTGAGGCTACAAGGAAAGCATGTTCACTTAGCAGGTCTAGACTTTAAACTCACTCCTAGGGCTATCTCCAAAGCAACTAAGATCCCCTATGTAGGAGAAAAGTGGTTCAAACAAGCATACCTAGATCTAAATCACTATAAACGTTTCTTGAAACCAGACCATCAGGATGCCTGCCAAGCTATATTTCCTTTTTCTCACTTATTGAGCAGCTATGCTCCCCTCATGAGAGTCATCATGAAGTATTTCACATGTGAAGGCAGGTTTTCCCGGATTTATTCCTATCACATCAGGCGTCTCATGCATTTCACAAGAACTCAGTTGCTGTACCTACCTTTATTCCTCTGCAAAAGCATAGACAAGATGTCCTCCCTTGTTCAAAAGAGACCTCCTGCTCAGCAAAAATCTAGTCTTTTCCATCATTCCCTCATCAAAATCATCATCCTTCACCACCTTTAAAATAAAGGAGTGTCTTGGGAGACTTTCATTTCTCATCCAGATTTTTCCATTGCCTCTTCATCTCATGCGCCTTCCTCACCATCCACTCACCATGTCTCTCCCTCTTCTATTCAATCTACTCCTAAAAGGAAAAAATCCCCTTTGATTGAGAGTGAAGAAGAGAAGAAGAAAACTAGTGATGAGGAAGGGAAAAGTGACAAGAAACAAACTAGTGATGATGAGGGACAAAGTAAAGAATCTAAACATGATATTGAGGGAGAAGGAAATGATGACAAGCATGAACAAAATGATAGTGAGCATAGTATTCATGAAGAGAAACAGAGTAATGACAAAGAGGTGCAAAGTAGTGATGATGAAGAGCATCAAGCTAGTGGTGATAGAGAGAAAATTGAAGAGGTTCAGAGCAGTGATGAAAGACAAAGTGACCATCAGCAACACAATGATTAGGAGGACAATCCTCAAGGGAAAAATGAAGATCCCAAGCAAGCTATTGATGAGAAACAACAAAACAACCCTCAAACATACACTAAGGGAGGTGACAGCATGCAAAGTGACCATGGTAGCAGCCCTCATCATATTCAAGATAGAGATGAGGGTAAACAAGGTAGTCTACATGCAGACAGTAAAGATGGTCAAGAAACAGAAAAATATGATGAAGTTGTCAGCCCTAAACAAACTCAAAATAGTGTAGAAAATAGTGACAAAGGTGAAGCTAGAGAAGATGATGATGGAGGGAGCAGGGTAAAGGACCAAGTTGAGCAAGTGCAAGTAATGAAACCTCCTCTTTATTCTCCTCAACACAACCAAGAGCATGTGCTAGCTGGCTCTCCTAGGCAAGGGGCCATGACTCTTCCTCCAAAAGTGGTGAAGCCTAGAAACACTAGATCTGCAAAGAAGAATATCACTCCAGCAGTGACTAGCAATGTCACAAGAGTGCTAAGAAGTAGAGTCAAACTGCCTAAGAAGAGTATTTTTGAATCTACAAAGAGGAAAAGGACCAAGAATTCTACCGAAGGCAAGGGTAAAGAAAAAGAGGAATAGTAGGAGAGTAGTCATGGAAAGGAAAGGGAGTTTGGCATCATATAGATAGATAGTGATGTTGGAGATGATGAAGCTATAATTCTTGAGGCTCTTTTTCAAAACAAATAAGCCCAAATTCATGACTTAGAAGCTGAACTAGAAAGATCAAAGGACCTCATACATGTTCTACAGATGTAAAATAAACAAATGAGTGGTCAAATGGCATTTTATGAGTCTCGGGCTTTCAAATACCAAAGGGAAGCCTACAAAGTGAAAATCAAGCTTGAAGAGTATATGGGTGAATTTGATGATACTGAAGAAGAAGAGCAGCCAATGAGAAATAGGCCTAAGACTATGGGTCTCAGGAAAGCTTTGGAGAAAAAGAAGGAAGAAGAAGCAACCCTTGTTCGATCTTATCCTCTCACACAATTTCTTGCCCAAGAAATAGAAAATGACAAATAATCATGGCTTGAAAGGGCCAACAAGCATTTGGAGGATAAATTAGAGAAAGAAAATAGAGACTTGGATCTGCAAAGGAAGATGACCGGGCTCAAACTTGCTCAAGAAAGGCTCAAAACTACCCGAAAGAGGCGTCCAGTAGAAAAAGTGGAGAAAGGCATATCTAGGCTTGAAATATTGGCCTCTGCTTCCTTACATGCTTCTAAGAACCCATAAGGGGTTTGCTCTCCAAAATTGAGCAAATTTTGACATGATTTTGTTTTCTGTGTTTTTTGGCCCTAATTGCACATTTTTCAAGGCACTGCCATGGGTGCTAGGAGCATCCTTAGCTCCTGAAAGTTATTTTTTTCGATGGATCAAAATTGGGGGCAGATACTCACAAATTTTTAGATCCAAAGGAGGTGGTTTGGTCCCCCAAAGAGGCAAAAATCAGTCAAAATTCACCTTTCTACCTCACATATCAGCAGATGAGACCCCCCTAGGTTTTTTCACTCAGTCCACCTTTTGAAAAACTTTCAAGGATCAGTTTGGGAAAAATCATGAAGTTCCATAAACTAGACATCTAGGGCTTTCGAACGAGCTATCACGGGCCTCGTTTCGACATCGGAAGGTCTCTCAAAGGTCCTCTGCAAGACAAGAAATTTTCTTCTGCTACGCTCCTGTAGTATTTTGGCAGAAAAGGCAAAATTCTAAAGATGCTCATCCAAATGTGCGTTAAGCCTTTTTTAGCACTTTTCAATCATGTAAAGTCAATTTTATTTCCTTTTATAGCATTTTATGGATATTTTTGAAGATATTTTGTGCCTTGGGCTTTGCAAATCCTCAAGGACAAAATCAGATATTTGTAATAGGCCAATGGCCTTCTAGATGCTCTTGGATAGTTTCTTTCTCTTTGGCCTATATATTCCAAGAGATTTCATTGTAACAAGAGGTTGAACTTGATGTTATAGAGCAATATATGGTATTACAAGCTTTGAAGAAATACTTTGTCTCATGAAGTGGATGATTTATTGTTTGTCTTGGATGGTGGAAGAGGACTGTTTGTAGGATTCCATGGCTTGGTGAATGGTATACAGTTCCTTATCTGTTATTTTTCCTTAGTTTATCATACATGTTTTCATGCTTCTTGCTTGCTGTAGGTCAGTAAAGAATAGATTTGAGACATGTCCATGGAGGCATCTCAAGTTTCCTGATTCATTACAACTTCTATGTTTTTCTTCTTTCTTGGTGTTGAGGTATAAAACGTGTCTTTTTAACGCATATTTATCCTACATTAATTATAAATCCAGGAACAACTTTTTATTTCATGAGTGTAATCTGTCTGAGGTGGAAATTTATCCAAGAGTAATGCCTTGCAAGATGTAATACAGTGTTTCAAATACAAAAGTAAGCGGATGCTTGAAAAATAAATCTAACTACAACAACATAAACTCAAATGCTCTGAAATCCAACTATTCACTCAGAAAACATCAATCAAGGATACAGTAGCAATAACTCATTCCTCTAGAAATTGATGCAATTGAAATCAAACTAGAACAAGATAATCAATCTGGGAACGTGGAAGCAATAACCAGTGTTCTCTACAGTTGAAAGTCCTGCTTTAAAACAATCAAATGGAAATAGAAATTGAACTAAAGTTACTATTGAAAGTAAACTAGGAAAACTCTTTAAAAGAAAAATCTTGCAATATGTAAACTAATTAATCTGAAATGAACAGCAATGTAAATGGATAGCAAACTGTAATTAAAGGAATTGAACAACAAATCATATTTAATAAATCTGAACAATAAACTCTAATTAATGGGATCGCATGGAAAATTCTATTAAACAACAATCTGTAATGGACAACAATCAAATAGAACAGTAAGTGAATCAAATGATGAACAACGTAGCTCTGTTAAAGCATAACAAGACAAGTAATTAATATTCTTGTTAAATTAGAAAGGTACGGCAATGCAATTCACCAATGTAACATGCCAATATCAAATAAGCAATGAAAAATAAACTGATTAACTTGCAAACTATAATAAAAGAAAATATGAACTATCTCACAACAGTAATGAAAAGATAGAGATACAAACAACGGATCGATCCACCAGGACCGGGCCCTCAACCATCGGTGAAACGCCGCTAGGATTTACTCCAGAGCTAAGAAATGGAACAGAGATGCGTTCTTGTATTAATAAAACACAAATATCATTTAGATCAGTTGCTCTTTGATCACGAGAGTCAAGGAATTACAAAGTTACAAAAGAAATTCAGTAATCATCAAATCATTGTCTTTATACATAATACATGCTCTCCTTTTATAATCAGAAAGAGGAGAAATTAAATAGTAAATATGATCCCTCATAACAATATTGGATTGTCCCTAACCAATTGATCAACATGAAGATATATTTCCATCAATCTTTCAACAAGAGAAAGTTGAATTTGGATTTGAAGCTGAGATAATTTGGAGGATGGCCTCAACAGTAAATCTGAGAAAATCGTGCTCAAATAACCTTTTGTTTCTCTCAATACAGGCCGAATTTGGGTAAAACATTCTTAAATAAGTTAATTCGGTCCGTTTTGGACAAAACCCATGTTCCGTATTTTCTAGATTCTTCTCCATTTTCCCAGAATATCAACTGCAAAACTATCACTTCTTATTCCAGCGAATTTCTGAGTTGGAATATTGAATGATGTGCTGGAGATCAAATCTGCAACCTAGAAAATATCTTGGAAGCTGAAATGGTGAGTGCTATTACAAAATATATTAATAAACCATCATTGATAAAATTATGCATAATAATCATCAATTTATTAAAAATAAAGGAGAAGAAATAATATTTATCCATAAGAGCATAAATAATTATAAAATGGATTTATATGATAAATTATGATAAATTACATGATAAATAAGAGTAGAAATGGATGAAATAAGTGTTAAAAAGTGGTTGTATTCGCGGCCCAACACTTCGCTATGTCAAATAATTCTTAACTACTCTTTGATACCCTAAGAACTTGTTATCAGTTTCATTAATGGTTATTATGTATGCTATCTAGTATGATTCACGGTATGCCCTGCTTACTCATAGCTAACCAAAACCCCATCATTGAATCCTTTCTTTGAATATTTGATTGTCCTAGTTAAACCAAAGAGGTCTTGTTTCGATCTTGCCCTTTGCCTATGCTCTGCAATCTTATTTCAAATTTCCCGATAGCTCAAAATATGATGTTTAGGAGTTCCATCTTCATAGATTGAGTAGTTTGTTTGTCCTATTTTTTTTCTCAAAAGTCTGAAGGTGATTTTCCCAGAGTTAGAGGGTCTTATACTTCTATGTATCACCTGAATGTTTATTTTATGCATCTATCAGTTCGAGTTTCATTTATAGTGATTAATGGTTAGCCCTGCCACATGATGTTTGTTGTAAAAATATTTATGCTTAAAACCTCTTTGTCTCTCACAAACTTAGTGTTCATCTCATTTCACTTCACCTAAGAGAATCCATTTATCTCGACCAAATCGGCCTTGCAATATACCTTGTCCAGCCTTTGAGGCAGTCTCGACCTTATCGACCCCATAGCCCAGTTGATCTGACAATATTTTTATCTATTTATCCTTTGATCAGTTCTCCCTCAAAAAACCTAAAACAAACCAAAACATACTTAACAACTAGTCTAAAATCAAAGCATAGAAAGAAAACAAGTTTACATCCTTTGCATAAATAGAGAGTGCCCTCTCTGAGTCCAAGAAGGCTAGGTCCTAGGGCTCCAAAGTTGTTTTGATGTTACCCTGTCATTTGGCTTGCCAATCTACCAAATCATGGGACCCTAACACTTCACACTTGTATGTGTAGAAATTTATTAATACTAATGTATTACCGGATCCTCCTGATCTCACAATATTTATCTTCTTGAAAAACACAGAATCCTTCCACTATTGATCTTGCGGAAATTTAAAACTCAATTGCAAACACATGTGAATAAATTTAATCACACATAACACAATTGTTTAACGGGAAAGCTTAAAGCTAAAAACCCCAACTATCATATATTATGTATATCAATGGAATCATGTAATAATATCATACAAATCTTAGTACATCAAGATATTAGTACAATGTAGATTCATTACACACTGTCATGCAAAAATTTGCATATCTGTGCACCAATTTCTTTCCTCCTCACAGCCTGCCTCTACTGCGCAATCCATGCTGAAGAAGACCTCTAAATGAATTCGAATTTGCCTTGCCTTGACTGCGCAATCCTCATTGGCAGCTCCGATGTGTGTCAGATGCATTGAATGCATCACTATAGTCACAACGGATAGTCCATCTCACCCTTTCACCTATCTCTACACTAGGTCTCCACTGGAACTGACATGCATTGTAGTTAACTGTTGTTTCTACTCAATTTTTAGTGAGTTATTAGTTGTGAATTAATTAACTAATTAATTCACTTAACTCTCACTAGTGTATATTTCAGTTAGACTAGATACAACTAGCTCAACTAAGTTTAACTCACTTAACTGAGTTAAGCTAAATAACAACTCCATAAACTACTATTCCAACTCTGTCACAACTTTTCCACTTCAGTTCTAATTGAGTCCTCATGCATGAACCACCAATAAACCCTAGGAATTGTGTAATTCCTTCAGTCCACTGATTTTCCAAATATGTTCACTGAAATAAAGTGCTCCAAGAGAATAAGTTGATGTTTATTGTCGGATTATTATCAAGAGCTAATAATAATCAACATGCATCTATTTTTAGATCAACGATCTATAAATAGACTTCACCAAATATTCTAAAAATAGAAATTCATCTATTTTCCACATTTTACCAACTATCTACAAATAGCATCTTGCAACTTATAGAATATGCTCACCATGTCTAAAAATAGACATACACCTAAAAATAGCCTGCGGGCCCTACTCAGTGAAGGTGCTTACTTTTCACTAAGCTCATCATCTTGTTGAATCTCAAAACTCCCTCTCAACAAGATAGGGATTATCCTTCACCCTGATCCTACCTCTATGGTATTCAAATTTTCTCCTGCCGAGCGCCTTCGTCAAAATGTTTGCATCCTGATCTTCCGTAGGAATGTACTGAAGAAACATGATCTTCTTCTGCACACAATATCTAATATGATGATACTAGTTTTAAATATGTTTATATCTATCATGAAACACAATATTAATCGAGAGTTTAATGCAACTCTGATTATCACAATGTATCACTGTAGGATCTAAATGTGAACCGAACAAACCGACCGGGATCTTCCTCATCTAGATAGCCTCACATGCAGCTTGACTTGCTGCCATGTATTATGCTTCCGCTGAAATGAGTGCCAAGGATCTTTGTTTCCTGTTGTACCAAGAAACTACTGTAGATCCGATACTGAAAACCCCTCCTTTTGTGCTCTTTCTGTCCATTGGGCTTCCTGCCCAATATGCAACCATGAAGCCATGCAACTTCACCTCATCCGTCTGTCTATACCATAAGCCATACTCAGATGTGCCCCTGAGATACCTCAGGACATGCTTTTCTGCCTTCCAAAAGAGCTTGGTAGGCTTAAACATCGCTCGTGAAAGCTGGTTCACCGCATAGCATATGTTCGGTCTTGTATTAACTAAATACATGAGAAAACTCACCAATTGTCAATAAACAGTGGCATCCACTACCTCTGCTGATGTAGAATCCTCTTTCCTCCAATTTCCTGGAAGAGGAGTATCCATGGGCTTGCAGTCCTCCATGTGAAACTTACCTAGTATCTCCCAAGAATACTTTCCCTGAGACACAAATAGTTCACCTTCTCGATGCCATATTTCCAATCCAAGGAAATAATAAAGGAGGCCCAAATCCTTCATCTCAAACTCCTTTGCAAGATATGCCTTGCATGAGTGTATCAACTTCTCATCACCCGTTAGTATTAAATCATCAACATAAAGAACAATGATTAAAAGCTTACCCTCCACCATAATTTGGTACAGTTTTGCATCCGCCTCACTCTTGGTGAAGCCAAGTCCAATGAAATAGTTTTCAATCCATGTACCAAGAATTTGGTGCTTTCTTGACCATTTGGTGCTCTTTGAGGTACGCACACATGACTCGGCTGCTAAAGAATATCCAAATCCTTGGTACGCTCAATGTACACCTCTTCCTCAATGATCCCATTAAGGAACACAGTCTTCACATCCATCTGATGAATGTGCCAACCCATCTGCACTGAGAGAGAAAGGATGGTCCTTATGGAAGAATACTGTGTGACAGGTGCAAAGGTTTCTTCATAATCAATCCCCTCAATCTGTGAGAAGCCCCGAGAAACAAATCTTGCCTTATTCTTCTCGATGCTCCCATCAGCAACTTTCTTTACCTTGTAGATCCATTTCAAATCTACCATTGATCTACCCATCGACCTTGGAACAATCTCCCAATCACTGTTTATGACAATGGAGTCATACTCCTCCACCATGGCATCTACCCATGTGGGATTTTGTGGTGCTTCTACAAAATAAGATGGCTCTGTCATGATACACTTGCTCATAAGAGCCATGTATCCAGTAAATCGGTCAGGTGACTGTCTCTGTCTGCGCTGTGATGTAGGGACTCCTACATTCTCTGCCGCATCAAGCTTCAATATCTCAGCTTCTGTGGTACACTTTATGCTAGATCTGATGTTTTGTTCTACATGAGTGGACTCCTCCACTCCTTGAATCTCCTCCTGTGGTTGATCTACATCTAGAGGCTCATCTTTGGGAACAAGAAGTTCCTCCTCTACATGTAAGTGTAGCTCCCTATGAAGCGATAACTTCATGGCTTTCACCTCATTGAATTTTATATCTCGTCGCACCACAATCATTTGACTGTTTGGAAAATACACACGATAATTATGGGGTGTTTCTGTGTACCCCACAAATATCCCAACTTCTGCAGTCGGCTCCAGCTTCTTCCTAGCGTCCTTTGTCACATGAATGTAAATAGATGAGCCAAAAATATTCCAAATGAGAAATATCAAGCTTCTTACCAGTAAAATCTTCTTCAGGTGTACTCATGCCAAGTACTCTATGAGGACAACAATTTTGCACATAAACCATAGTGTTTCATGCTTCCTCCCACAAGTGCATCGGTAGGCCCTGGTCATGTAGCATCGCTCGTGCAACATCCATGATCATTCTATTCTTCCTCTCTGTGACCCCATTCTGTTGTGGGTTATGAGTCGCTATGAGTTCTCTTAAAATTCCTTCTTTGCATCATAATTGTTGGTCGTTTGGGGATATATTCTACATTATCACTCCGCAGAGCCTTCACTTGATTCCCTGACTCCTTCTCCATCAATGCTTTAAACTCACAAAACTTTGAGAATTTTTTACTCTTCTTCTGCATGAAGAAGATCCAGCATCTACAAGAATAGTCATCAGCAAATATAACATAATACTTGTATTTTTCTATTGAAGCAATCGAGAAAGGTCCACACACGTCTGTGTGAATTCTCTCCAGGATCACCGAAGCACAGTTCTCCTTCTCATGAAAGGTGGTCTTCACAAACTTACCCATAGTACATCCCTTGCACTTATCTAACTGTGCAAGAGTACCCTTGGGAAGTCCAGTAGAAATCTACTGCAAAATATTCAAGGCGACATGGTGAAGATGGCCCAATCTCCTGTGCCATAATTCGCCCTCATCCCACCTCACCAATTCTTCTGCTTTGCCCATCATTGCAGCACAGCCATCTACCTCTAGCTTGTAGATATTCTTAACTCAAATCCCTATCCTCTTGGTTTGACCCATTTTTTTATGTTGCAGGAAGGCTTTTCCCTCGCTGAAAACAATGTCATAACCTCTGTCTTCCAACATTGCGACCGAGACCAAGTTATTCTTCAGACCTGGAACATGAATAACATCTTTCAACAGAAATGGTTTACCTAAATCCCTCTCAAAGGTAATGGTTCCAATTCTGGTCGTATTGTATCTACCATCGTCGCCCATCTCTATATGCATTTGGAGATCCTTCTCCTCCAAGTCACTAAACAACTCCTTGTCTCCCGTCATATGGAAAGACACACCACTATCAAGAGACCACACTGATCCCATTGAGCTTGAAACCAAGCATGCAATCAAAGATAAATCAAGTTCAAATTGAGAGGCTAAGGCCTCTCCAGCTGCAGCTCCAGCAACCTTCTTGTTCTTCTTTTTCTATGGGCAGTTAGTGGTGAGATGCCCATGTTCGTGACAATGAAAAGACTTCACTTTGGACAAATCTAGCTTCTTGCCTTTATCCTCAGATTTTGGATGGGATTTATTCCCCTTCACTTTCCTGTCTTTGGCAGCCAAAGTGTAGTTCTCTTCATCATCATTCTTCGATGAAGAGCCATCCCTGGTACTTTGCCTTATCTCCTCCTGCACGAGATCCGACCAAAGTTGCTCCCAACTCGGCAGTTTCTCCCGTCCATTGATAGAGTTTTCTTAGGTATGCCAACTCTTTCGAAGCCCAATGAGAGCCAAGCTCACCAAGTGGAAAAATTTCATCCCTACAGTGGACAAATTTCGTGAGATATTTTGGAATACTTTCGCCCTTCTCCATTTTTATTTTTCTGAGCTTATCTTTCAATGCCAACTTCCTCTAGTCACTGTTGCTTTGGAAAATATTTTTCAAAGCCTTCCACATTGCAAATGGAGTGGCTTTCCCATGAAGGCTTGAAACAATAGGGTCCTTCACACCTTCCAACATAATTCTTCTTTTCTTTGATACCTTCTTTTTCCATGTGTCAAGTCCTGCACCATTGCTAGAATCAAGATTAGGAACATCGCTATCGATGAACTCCTTCAGCCCATTTTCTTCAAGCACCGCCTCCATCCTATCCTTCCATGCTACATAATTCAAGCTACCATCAAAGGCATAGTCCAATTGCAACCCATTGAAAGACATTTCAATGAATACTCAACTGTCGCACCAAGAAGTTTCTGTAGCAAATTCGAATTATCCACCAACACAAAAATCAACACTTATTCAAAATTGCAATCTCCAGCAATCAATACTGCTCCGATACCATATAGAAATTTATTAATACTAATGTATTTCTAGATCCTCCTAATCTTGAAATATTTGTCTTCTTGCAAAACACAGAATCCTTCCACTATTGATCTTGCGGAAATTTAAAACTCAATTGCAAACACATGTGAATAAATTCAATCACACATAACACAGTGGTTTAATGGGAAAGCTTAAAGATAAAAACCCAAAATATCATATATTATGTATATCAATGGAATCATGTAATAATATCGTACAAAGCTAAGTACATCAAGCTCTCAGTACAATGTAGATTCATTACACATTGTCATGCAGAAATTTTCATATCTATGCACCAATTTCTTGCCTCCTGACAGCCTGCCTCCACTGCGCAATCCCTGCTGAAGAAGACGTATGAATGAATTTGAATTGGCCTAGCCTTGACTGTGCAATCCTCATTGCCAACTCAAATGTGTGGCAGATGCATTGAATGCATCACTATAGTCACAACAGATGATCCATCTCACCCTTTCACCTATCTCTCCATTGGAATTGACATGCATTGTAGTTAACTGTTGTTTCTGCTCAGTTGTTAGTGAGTTATTAGTTGTGAATTAATCACTAAACTCTCACTAGTGTATCTTTCAGTTGGACTAGATACAACTAGCTCAATTGAGTTTAACTCACTTAACTGAGTTAAACTAAATAACAACTCCATAAAGTACTCTTCCAACTCTGTCATAACTTTTCCACTTCAATTCTAACTGAGTCCTTCATGCATGAGCCACCAATAACCCTAGGAATTGCGTAATTCCTTCAGCCCAATGATTTTCCAAATCTGTTCATTGAAATAAAGTGCTCCAAGAGAATAAGTTGATGTTTATTGTCAGATTATTATTAAGGGTTAATAATAATCGACATGCACCTATTTTTAGATCGAAGATCTATAAATAGACTTCGCCCAATATTATAAAAATATAATTTCGTATGTTTTCCACATTTGACCAACCATCTACAAATAACATCCTGAAACTTATATAATATGCTCAGCATGTCTAAAAATAGACATACACCTAAAAATAGCTTGCAGGCCCCACTTAGTGAAGGTGCTTACTTTTCACTAAGCTCATCATCTTGTTGAATCTCAACACTCCCTCTCAACAAGATAGGGATTATCCTTCACCCCGATCCTGCCTCTATGGTATTCGAATTTGCTCCCGCCGAGCGCCTTCGTTAGAATGTCTGCATCCTAATATTTCGTAGGAATGTACTGAAGCAACATGATCTTCCATTGCACACAATCTCTAATATGATGATACCAGATATCAATATGTTTATATCTATCATGAAACATAGGATTAATCAAGAGTTTAATGCAACTCTGATTATCACAATGTATCATTGTGGGATCTAAATGTGAACCGAACAAACCGACTAGGATCTTCCTCATCCAGATAACCTCACATGCATCTTGAATTGCTGCCATGTATTCTTCTTCCACTAAACTGAGTGCCACAGATATTTATTTCCTACTGTACCAAGAAAATGATGTAGATCCGATACTGAAAACCCCTCTTGATGTGCTCTTTTTATTTGTTGGGCTGCCTACCCAATCTGCATCCGTGAAGCCATGCAAATTCACCTCATCCGTCTGTCTATACCATAAGCCATACTCAAATGTGCCCCTAAGATACCTCAGGACATTCTTTCCTGCCTTCCAAAAGAGTTTGGTAGGCTTAACCATCGCTTATGAAAGCTTGTTCACCGCATAGCATATGTCCGGTCTTGTATTAACTAAATACATGAGCGAACTCACCAACTGTTGATAAATAGTGGCATCCACTACCTCTACTGATGTAGCATCCTCTTTCCTCCAATTTCCTGTAAGAGGAGTATCCATGGGCTTGTAGTCCTCCATGTGAAACTTACCAAGTATCTCCCGAGCATACTTGTCTTGAGACAAAAACAACTCACCTTCTCGCTGCCATATTTCCAATCAAAGGAATTAATGAAGGAGGCCCAAATCCTTCATCTCAAACTCCTTTTCAAGATTTTCCTTACATGAGTGTATCAACTGCTCATCAACCGTTAGTATTAAATCATCAACATAAAGAACAATGATTAAAATCTTACTCTCCACCACAATTTTCTACAGTTTTTCATCTGCCTCACTCTTGGTGAAGCCAAGTCCAGTGAAATAGTTGTCGATCTGTGTGTACCAAGCACATGGTGCTTACTTCAGCCCATACAACGCTATTTTGAGTCTGTACACATGCGAATCACTGCTAAAGATCTCAAATCCTTCAGGCTGCTCAATGTACACCTCTTCCTCAATGATCCCATTAAGGAACGAAGTCTTCACATCCATATGATGAATGTGCCAACCCATCTGCGCTGAGAGAGCAAGGATGGTCCTTATGGAAGAATATCGTGTGACAGGTGTGAAGGTTTCTTCATAATCAATCCCCTCGATCCGTGAGAAGCCCCGGGCAAGAAATCTCACCTTATAATTCTTGACGCTCCCATCAGCAGCTTGCTTTACCTTGTAGATCCATTTCGAATCTACCACTGATTTACCCACCGGCCTTGGACCAATATCCCAAGCACTGTTTGTGAAAATGGAGTCCTCCACCATGGAATCTACCCATGTGGGCTCCTGCGTTGCTTCTTCAAAATAAGATGGCTCTATCATGATACACTTGCTCATAAGAGCCATGTATCCAGTAAATGAGTCAGGTGACTGTCTCTGTCTGCGCTGTGATGTAGGGACTCCTACATTCTCTACTGAATCAAGCTTCAGTCTCTTAGCTTCTGTGGTACACTTTCTACTAGATCTGATGTTTGGTTATGCTTGAGTGGACTCCTCCACTCCATGAATCTCCTCCTGTGGCTGATCCACATCTAGAGGCTCATATTTGGGAACAAGAAGTTCCTCCTCTGTATGCAAGTGTAGCTCCCTCTCAAGTGACAACTTCATGGCTTTCACCTCATTGAATTTTATATCTCGTCGCACCACAGTCATTCGACTGTTTGGAAAATACACATGATAATTATGGGGTGTTTCTATGTACCCCACAAATATCCCAACTTTTGCAGTCGGCTCCAACTTCTTCTTGGAGTACTATTTCACGTGAATGTAAACAAATGAGCCAAAAATCTTCAAATAAGAAATATCAGGCTTCTTACAAGTAAAATCTTCTTCAGGTGTACTCATGCCAAGTACTCTATGAGGATAACAGTTTTTTACATAAACCGCAGTGTTGCAAGCTTCCGCCCATAAGTGCATCAATAGGCCCTGGTCATGAAACATAGCTCATGTAACACCCACGATCATTCTGTTCTTCCTCTCCACGGCCCCATTCTAATGTGGTTTATGAGGCACTATGAGTTCTCTTCAAATTCCTTCTTTTCTACTGTAGAAGTCTTTGAATTCATTTGAGATATATTCACCACCATTATCACTCTGCAGAGCCTTCACTTGCTTCCCTGACTCCTTCTCCATCAATGCTTTAAACTCATAGAACTTTGAGAATATTTTTCTCTTCTTCTGTATGAAAAATATCCAGCATCTACGAGAATATTCATCAACAAAGATAACATAATACCTGTGTTTTTTTGTTGAAGCAACCGAGAAAGGTCCACACACGTCTGTGTGAATTCTCTCCAGGATCACCGAAGCACAATTCTCCTTCTCATGAAAGGTGGTCTTCACAAACTTACCCATAGTACATCCCTTGCACTAATTTGACTGTGCAAGAGTACCCTTGGGAAGTCCAATAGAAATATGCTGCAAAATCTTCAAGGTGCCATCGTGAAGATGGCCCAATCTCCTATGCCATAATTCACCCTCATCCTGGCACACCACTTTTTCTGCTTTGCCCATCATTCCAGTATAGCCATCTACTTCCATCTTGTAGATATGATTAAATCGAATCCCTATCCTCTTGGTTTGACCCATTTTTTTATGTCGCAGGAAGGCTTTTCCCTCGCTGAAAACAACATCATAGCCTCTGTCTTCCAACATTGCAACCGAGACCAAGTTCTTCTTCAGACCTGGAGCATGCATAACATATTTCAACAGAAATGGTTTACCTGACTCCCTCTCAAAGGTAATGGTTCCAATTCTGATCACATTGTATCTACCATCGTCACCCATCTCTATATGCATTTGGATATACTTCTCCTCCAAGTCACTAAACAACTCCTTGTCTCCCATCATATGGAAAGACGCACCACTATCAAGATACCACACCGATCCCATTAAGCTTGAAACCAAGCATGCGATCAAAGAGAAATCAAGTTCAAATTGTGAGGCTAAGGCCTCTCCAGCTGCAGCTCCAAAAACCTTCTTTTTCTTCTTTTTCTGTGGGCATTTAGTGGAGATATGCCCATGCTCGTGACAGTGAAAACACTTCACTTTGGAAAAATCCAACTTCTTTCCTTTATCCTCGGACTTTGGATGGGATTTCTTCCCCTTCCATTTCCTTTCTTTATCAGCCAAAGCACAATAATATTCATCATAATTCTTTGTTGAAGAGCCATCCCTGGTGCTTCACCTTATCTCCTCCTGCACAAGATCCAACCAAAGTCGCTCCCAACCCGACAGTTTCTCCCGTCCATTGACAGAGTCTTCATAGCTATGCCAACTCTTCGAAAGCCCAAGGAGAGACCAGATCACCAAGTCATCATCATCAACAGTAATCCCCACACTTCCCAGTTCATCCCTACAGTGGACAAACTTCATGAGATATTTTGGAATATTGTCGCCCTTCTCCATTTTTATTTTTCTGAGCTTATCTTTCAGTGCCAACTTCCTCTAGTCGCTGATGCTTTGGAAAAGATCTATCAAAGCCTTATACATTTCAAATGGAGCGGCTTTCCCATGAAGGCTTGAAACAATATGGTCCTTCACACCTTCCAACAAAATTCTTCTTGTCTTTGCTACCTTCTTTTTCCATGCGTCAAGTCCTGCACCATTGCTAGAAGCAGGATTAGGAACATCGCTATCGATGAACTCCTTCAACCCATTGTCTTCAAGCACCACCTCCATACTATCCTTCTAGGCTATTTAATTTGAGCTACCATCAAGGGAATACTCCAATCGCAACCCATTGAAAGACATTTAAATGAATACTCTACTGTCACACCAAGAAATTTCTGCAGCAAATTCGAATTGTCCACCAACACAAAAATCAACACTTATTCACAATTGCAATCTTCAGTAATCAATACTGCTTCGATACCATGTAGAAATTTATTAATACTGATGTATTATTGGATAATCCTAATCTCACAATATTTATCTTCTTTCAAAACACATAATCCTTCCACTATTGATCTTGCGGAAATTTAAAATTCAATTGTAAACACATGTGAATAAATTCAATCACACATAACACAGTTGTTTAACGGGAAAGATTAAAGATAAAAACCCAAACTATTATATATTATGTATATCAATGGAATCATGTAATAATCTCATAAAAATCGTAGTACATCAAGTTCTCGGTACAATGTAGATTCATTACACACTGCCATGCAAAAATTTGCATATCTATGCACCAATTTCTCACCTCCTGACAGCCTGCCTCCATTGCGCAATCCCTGCTGAAGAAGACCTATGAATGAATTCGAATTGGCCTTGCCTTGAGTGCACAATCCTCATTGGAAATTCCAATGTGTGTCAGATGCATTGAATGCATCACTATAGTCACAACGGATAGTCCATCTCACCCTTTCACCTATCTCTCCACTAGGTCTCCACTGGAACTGACATGCACTGTAATTAACTGTTGTTTCTGCTCAGTTGTTATTGAGTTATTAGTTGTGAATTAATTAACTTATTAATTAAGTTAACTCTCACTAGTGTATCTTTCAGTTATACTAGATACAACTAGCTCAAATGAGTTTAACTCACTTAATTGAGTTAAACTAAATAACAACTCCATAAACTACTCTTGCAACTCTGTCATAACTTTGCCACTTCAGTTCTAACTAAGTCCTCATGCATGAGCCACCAATAAACCCTAGGAATTGCATAATTCCATCAGCCCACTGATTTTCCAAATCTGCTCATTGAAATAAAGTGCTCCAAGAGAATAAGTTGATGTTTATTGTCGGATTATTATTAAGAGCTAATAATAATCGACATGCATCTATTTTTAGATCGATGATCTATAAATAGACTTCGCCCAATATTCTAAAAATAGAATTTCATCTATTTTCCAAATTTGACCAACCATCTACAAATAGAATCCTGCAACTTATAGAATATGCTCACCATGTCTAAAAATAGACATACACCTAAAAATAGCCTGTAGGCCCCACTTAGTGAAGGTGCTTACTTTTCACTAAGCTCATCATCTTGTTGAATCTCAACAGTATGATACTTGATGACCAACTATATGAGAGGGCTATTTAGTCCAAGGAGGAGTCATCTATCATCATGGTAGGATATTCTTGTCTAGAGCCTCCAAGCTCAAGGAGAAGTTTCTACAAGGAGCCTATGAGGATTTCTGTGTCACCCACACATATTCAATGAAGCTCAACAACAACATCTTAAGGAGCTACTATGTGGAGGGCTTTGAAGAATAACTATATTAGCATTTTCAAAGATGCATGTACCATGTGGAGATGGAGTAGCAACATAACTCTATGGAAGAGTTAAATCAACCCTCTCTTTCTCTTTTGGAGGAAGGGGATAGATCTATGCACCACTCCATTTGTAAGAGGAGGATTGTTGGTGAAGAGCATACTCATGTAAATCATGTTTTATTTCATGATTGTATGTATTATTTTACCATGTATATGTAGGCCATGACTCCAAGGAGTATTATATCTTGTAAAATTCATGGCCAACATTGGGCCATAAAAATTTCTAAACTTGGCCACTCCCTTGGGGGACAAAGGGAGATTTTTCATCATGATGGGCGCTTTCCTAAGGCACCAAATATATCTCACACTTTCAGCCATAGTGAGATAACATGGGCAGCAAGTAAGTGGTGGGAAAACCATTTACCACATCTAGATATGATGCAGGCAGGAGATGCACTGCGCTGGTTCCACATGTGGGACTATGACCCACCTCCATATGCACAAATTTCTGTTTGTATGTATGTTGTTTTGATCCCATACATTGATGATGAAGTTTTAATTTTTATGGGAATGTATGGAGCGAGGATGGGAGGTATTTATGTACCTTATGGGATGGAAAATCTCTATGTATCTTATGCTACATGTTTCAGGGAGGGCATTGGGCTAGCCATGTTTGCTTCATTTGAGCTATTGTCTCCTTATGGGATGGACTATTTACATCTCATGATAACTTTGGAGGAGCAATTAATGGAGAGATGGATTGGTGAACACTTAGCTAATGGAGGAATCTTATCACATGATGGTGTAACCGATGGAGGATGAGAAGAGTTGCAACACTTACATTATCAGTTTCTTGAGGACAAGCAAAATTTGGGAGGGGAGGACTATAATATTCTCAATTAGTCCTAAGCTAATGGGAATATTCATTTTTTTTTTTATCTTTATGTTTCATGAATAAAAATGTAAAGGAGGCTCATAAAACTCCTAAACAGTAAATAAATCAATGCCAAATGTGAAAAAGGCTATATCTTGGCTATGTAATTAAGCACCCTTATGTGTGAAAGGGGTTGAACATTTTGACTGGGTCAACCACGACCAAATATACAATGTTGTCTTAGAGGAGTGGCCATCAATGAGGCACAATGCAGTTTTAGATGGAGAAGGCTTGTATGAAAGAATTTATTTCATTGAAAGTGGTTTAGGGTTTACAAACTCTTAACTTATAAAAGGAAGAGGATGGCAACATGAGAGGGTTGTTGATGGTATTGTATTTTCAGAGTATATTTTTTGTTTAGACATATCTCATTCTCATTGTTGTTTAGCTAAGAATAGTGTTGTTTAGCATTGGTTGTTCCTGATTGGGAATCCCACCTCTTTCCTTGAGAGGCCTCTTGGAAGATTTTTCATTGTCTTGTCCACTATCTGGCTGAAAGCCAAGCTTCTTCTTCCAACTACAATGCAGAGCTTGTTGAGGGTTTGGTTGTCTTTGAAAGTTGTAGCAAGTGGAGGCTAGATCTACTCAGATCTAGACCATTCTAGTGCTCCTTTTTAGTGGGGAAGTCTTCTATCCCATTGGCAAGAGAGTATTGGATCATTGGAGCTACATTTTCAGACCTTCGCATTTGGCCAATCATGTTCTAAACCCTACAGCGCAGTATTGCTTCCAGAACTATGTTATTCCTATAGGTGATGTTGCAGGGTGTTTTAGCACATCAGTTGGAGAGTTGATTTTCAAGTGTTGGGGATCTACCCTTCACTTTGAAGATCCATTGAAGGAAGATATATTTCTTGTCATATAAAATTTGATCTGAATACTATTGTATATTTCTGAATATCTGAATATTTCTGCAGATCTACAGACTTAGATCTTAGATCTACTGCTGCTTATACATGGTGTAATGCTGAAAACCCCTAAGGGATCTAAAAGAGGAGCCTATCTAGTGTATGGATCTGTTATAGATCTAAATTTTCATGCACAGATCTACTATAGATATGAAGTGTAATAAAAAATTGTTGCATCCAATAAAATAACGTTGTCAATGCAGTTTTAGTATTTATGTATGGTTGCATCACCTATTTTTGAGGATTTTCTTTCATTGGAGACTTCTATTTCTTGTTGTACATATTATGGGCCTCATTGTACATATATTTTTTTGTTGTAAACACATTTAGAAGGTCTCATTATTGGCATCTTGCTTTGGTTTAGATGATCAACATTATTTTTCTACATATCTGCTTTCTATTGTTGCATTCCCCATTTTGGAATGTTACAAAAATAAAATCAATGGATTGTTATTATACAAGAATTTGATCTTGAATTTATGTCTGCCAAATCCAAGAATTCATTGGTATTTGCAGAGTTGATTTCTGAGTTGCCCTGTGGAGAAGAGATTTTTTATGAAGAATCATTTCCTGATGAACATATTTTTCCCATTTCTTCACAGGATCCTTGGTACGAAGATCTTATAGTTTATCTCCAGACTGCAAAGTTTCCCTTAGCATTTTCTAAAGATGAGCGTCAAAATTTGTGTCGCTTAGCTAAAATTTATCTGATTATTGGTGACACTTTATATCATTGTGGGGTGGATTCTATCCTTAGACAATGTTTAACTCTCAAAGAAGTTGAGGTTGTGCTGAATGATTTCCATAGTGGAGCTTGTTGTGGTAATTTATCTGGGCTTGCTACAGCCCAACAAATCTTGTGTGCATGATACTTTTGGACCTTGATTTTCAAAGATTGTGTGGAGATGGTAAAAAAGTTTCATCACTGTCAAGTTTATACCTGAAATATGTGCACTCATCCAACTCCGCTCTTTCCTATCATCACTATTGGTCCATTCACAAAGTGGGGTATTGATTATAATACTTGTAACCCGCCTTCGGCTAAGGGTCATAAGTACATTATTATAGATGTAGACTACTTTAAAAAGTGGGTTGAGGCTATGCCTACTTTTGGGAATGATGGTGAGACAAAAACCCTGTTCCTATTTAATCAAGTCATTTCTCGCTTTGGTACCGCCAAAGAGATTGTTACTAACCATGGAAGTAGTTTTCAGAACAGTGTGATGGATGAATTGGCTCTGAAATTAGGTTTTTGGTAGGAGCATTCATCTCCTTATTATCCTCAAGCCAATGGGAAATTTGAAGCCATTAACAAATCCTTGAAGACAATTATTCAATAGACAATTTATAAATCCATATCCAATTGGCATGTCATGATGTACCCTACACTTTGGGCATACTGAATGTTTGTAAATACTCCAACTAGTTTCACTCTGTTTCAACTAGCTTATGGATTGGAATATATATTTCCAATTGAATGTGAAATTACTTCCCTTAAGCGGGTAGTTGAGCTTCTTCCTGACACTTGTAGTCTCAAAGAATTCCTTATCCATCTAGAACATCTTGATGAGTAGCGCTGAGATTTCGCTACGATGAAGAAGTGCATAAGAAACAGTTGAAGGTCTAGTACGATAAGGCAGTCAAGCCTAGGGTTTTATCTGAAGGTGACCTTGTCTTGGTTTATGCCCAAGAGAAGGATGCCTTGGGGGCAGGCAAGTTCAAATCCATGTGGTATGGCCCCTTTATCGTCAAAAAGGTCCTGAAAAAGGGAGCTTATACCTTGTTTGATTTTGATGAGAACGAGTTGGTGGAGCCTAGAAATGGGCTCTATTTGAAGAAGTATTATGCCTAGGCTTCATCCTAGCATCTGCTTTAATGTATATATTGTATTTTTGTACATGTCTGTTTTTCGATTTTTGGTGTGACTTTGATGATTTTGATCTTCTTTGGTAGGTATTATTGGATGAGATGAGTCATTTTGGCTTTGCCAATGGTGCTAGTAGACATACTCGGAACTTGGCTTCCGCGGCTTGGGTAATCCACTATCCATTTAGTTAGTTGTTATTTTCAAGAGGTGTTTGCATTGGTCCTGCTTCAAACAATGTGGCAAAATACACTGCAGTGGTCAACCTACTCTCGGAGGCAATATCTCTTGGTGTTGATTCTTTAGTATTTTACTTGGATTCACAACTGGTGGTTTCACAATTAAACAAGACCTATCGTGTCAAAGACCAATTTTTTCATGAATTATTTTTTAGGGTATGTTTGTTACAACGTTCATTTCAATTTATTACATTCATTCATATTCCTCGATTTATTTAATCTATTTTCCACATTTGACCAACCATCTACAAATAGCATCCTGCAACTTATAGAATATGCTCACCATGTCTAAAAATAGACATACACCTAAAAATAGCTTGCGGGCCCCACTTAGTGAAGGTGCTTACTTTTCACTAAGCTCATCATCTTGTTGAATCTCAACAGTATGATAATTGATGACCAGCTACATGATATGGCTATTTAGTCTAAGGAGGAATCATCTATCATCATGGTAGGATATTCTTGTCTAGAGCCTCCAAGCTCAAGGAGAAGTTTCTACAAGGAGCCTATGAGGAGTTCTATGTCAACCACACATATTCAATGAAGTTCAACAACATCATCTTAAGGAGCTACTATTGGGAGGGCTTTGAAGAATAAATATATCAGCATTTTCAAAGATGCATGTACCATGTGGATATGGAGTAGCAACATAACTCTATGGAAGAGTTAAATCAACCCTCTCTTTCTCTTTTGGAGGAAGGGGATAGATCTATGCACCACTCCATTTGTAAGAGGAGGATTGTTGGTGAAGAGCATACTCATGTAAATCATATTTTATTTCATGATTGTATGTATTATTTTACCATGTATATGTAGGCCATGACTCCAAGGAGGAGTATTATATCTTGTAAAATTCATGGCCAACATTGGGCCATAAAAATTTCTAAACTTGGCCACTCCCTTGGGGGACAAAGGGAGATTTTTCATCATGATGGGAACTTTCCTAAGGCACCAACTATATCTCACACTTTCAGCCATAGTGAGATAACATGGGCAGAAAGTAAGTGGGGGGGAAACCACTTACCACATCTAGATTTGATGCAGGCAGGAGATGCACTACGCTGGTTCCACATGTGGGACTATGACCCACCTCTATATGCACAAATTTCTATTTGTATGTATGTTTTTTTGATCCCATACATTGATGATGAAGTTTTAATTTTTATGGGAATGTATGGAGGGAGGATGGAAGGTATGTATGTACCTTATGGGATGGAAACTCTCTATGTATATTATGCTACATGTTTCAGGGAGGGCATTTGGCCAGCCATGTTTGCTTCATTTGAGATATTGTCTCCTTATGGGATGGACTATTTACATCTCATGAGAACTTTGGAGGAGTAGTTCATAGAGGGATGGATTGGTGAACACTCAGATGATGGAGGAATCTTATCACATGATGGTGTAACCAATGGAGGAGGAGAAGAGTTGAAACACTCACCTTATCATTTGCTTGAGGACAAGCAACATTTGGGAGGGGAGGACTATAATATTCTCAATTAGTCCTAAGCTAATAGGAATATTCATTTTTGTTTTATCTTTATGTTTCATGAATATAAATGTAAAGGAGGCTCATAAAACTCCTAAACAGTAAATAAATCAATGCCAAATGTGAAAAAGGCTATATCTTGGCTATGTAAGTAAGCAACATTACGTGTGAAAGGGGTTGAACATTTTGACTGGGTCAACCATGACCAAATATACAACGTTGTCTTGGAGGAGTGGCCATCAATGAGGCACAACGCAATTTTAGATGGAGATGGCTTGTATGAAAGAAGTTATTGCATTGAAGGTGGTTTAGGGTTTACAAACTCTTAACTTATAAAAGGAAGAGGATGGTAGCATGAGAGGGTTGTTGATGATATTGTATTTTCAGAGTATATTGTCTATTTAGACATATCTCATCCTCATTGCTGTTTAGCTGAGAATAGTGTTGTTTAGCACTGGGTGTTCCTGATCGGGAATCCCACCTCTTTCCTTGAGAGGCCTCTTGGAAGAGTTTGCATTGTCTTGTCCACTATCTGGCTGAAGGCCAAGCTTCTTCTTCCAACTACAACACAGATCCTGTTGAGGGTTTGGTTGTCTTTGAAGCTGCAGCAAGTGGAGGCTAGCTCTACTCAGATCTAGACCATTCTAGTGCTTCTTTTTAGTGGGGAAGTCTTCTATCCCATTGGCAAGAGAGTATTGGATCATTGGAGCTACATTTTCAGATCTTAGCATTTGTCCAATCATGTTCTAAACCCTACAGTGTAGTATTGCTTCCAGAACTATGTTATTCCTATAGGTGATGTTGTAGGGTGTTTTAGCACATCAGTTGGAGAGTTGATTTTCAAGTGTTGGGGATCTACCCTTCACTTTGAAGATACATTGAAGGAAGATCTATTTATTGTCATATAAAATGTGATTTTAATACTGTTGTATATTTCTAAATATCTGAATATTTCTACAGATCTGCAGAATTAGATCTTAGATCTACTGCTTATACACGGTGTAATGTTGAAAACCCCTAGGGGATCTGAAAGAGGAGCCTATCTAGTGTATGGATCTGTTATAGATCTAAATTTTCATGCACAGATCTGCTATAGATCTAAAGTGTAATCAACAACTGTTGCATCCAATAAAATAACATTGTCAAGGCAGTTTCAATATTTATGTATGGTTGCATCACCTCTTTTTGAGGATTTTATTTCGTTGGAGACTTCTATTTCTTGTTGTACATATTATGGGCCTCATTTTACATCTATTTTGTTGTTGTAAACACATTTAGAAGGTCTCCTTATTGGCATCCTACTTTTTTTTAGATGATCAACATTATTTTTCTGCATATCTTCTTTCTATTGTTGCATTCCCCATTTGGGAATATTACAAAAATAAAATCAATGGGTTGTTATTATACAATAATTTGATCTTGAATTTATGTCTGCCAAATACAAGAAGTCATTGGTATTTGCAAAGTTGATTTCTGAGTTGCCCTGTGGAGAAGAGATTTTTTATGAAGAATCATTTCCTGATGAACATATTTTTCCCATTTCTTCACAGGATCCTTGGTATGAAGATCTCATAGTTTATCTCCAGACTGTGAAGTTTCCCTTAGCGTTTTCTAAAGATGAGCGTCAAAATTTGTGTCGCTTAGCTAAAAGTTATCTGATTATCGGTGACACTTTATATTTTCATGGGGTGGATTCTATCCTTAGACACTGCTTAATTCTCGAAGAAGGTGAGGTTGTGCTGAATGATTTCCATAGTGGAGCTTGTGGTGGTCATTTATCTGGGCTTGCTACAGCCCAAAAAATCTTGCGTGCATGATACTTTTGGACCTTGATTTTCAAATATTGTGTGGAGACGGTCAAAAATTTTCATCCCTATCAAGTTTATACCTGAAATATGTGCACTCATCCAGCTCCGCTCTTTCCTGTCATCACTATTAGTCCATTGAAAAAGTGGGGTATTGATTATACTACTTGTAACCCGCCTTCGACGAAGGGTCATAAGTACATTATTATAGATGTAGACTACTTTAAAAAGTGGATTGAGGCTATGCCTAATTTTGGGAATGACAGTGAGACAAAAAACCCTGTTCCTATTTAATCAAGTCATTTCTCGCTTTGGTACTGCCAAAGAGATTGTCACTAACCATGGAAGTCATTTCCAGAACAGTGTGATGGATGAATTGGCTCTGAAATTAGGTTTTCAGTAGGAGAATTCATCTCCTTATTATCCTCAAGCCAATGGGAAAGTTGAAGCTGTTAACAAATCCTTGAAGACAATTCTTCAATAGACAATTGATAAATCCATATCCAATTGGCACGTCATGATGTACCCTACACTTTGGGCATACTGGTTGTTTGTAAAGACTCTAACTAGTTTCACTTTGTTTCAAATAGCTTATGGATTAGAATATATATTTCCAATTGAATGTGAGATTCCTTCCCTTAAGCTGGTAGCTGAGCTTCTTCCTAACACTTGTATTCTCGAAGAATGCCTTATCCATCTAGAACATCTTGATGAGCAGCACTGAGATGTCGCTATGATGAAGAAGTGCATAAGAAACGGTTGAAGGTCTAGTACGATAAGGCGGTCCAACCTAGGGTTTTATCTAAAGGTGACCTTGTCTTGGTTTATGCCCAAGAGAAGGATGCCTTGGGGGTAGGAAAGCTTAAATCCATGTGGTATGGCCCCTTTATCGTCAAAAGGTCCTGAAAAAGGGAGCTTATACCTTGGTTGATTTTAATGGGAACAAGTTGGCGGAGCCCAGAAATGGGCTCTATTTTAAGAAGTATTATGCCTAGGTTTCATCCTAGCATCTGCTTTGATGTATATATTTTATTTTCGTAAATGTCTATTTTTCAATTTCTGGTGTGAATTTGATGATTTTGATCTTCTTTGGCAGGTATTATTGGATGAGATGAGTCATTTTGGCTTTGCCGATGGTGCTAGTAGACATACCCGGAACCTGGCTTCCGCGGCTTGGGTAATCCATTATCCATTCGGTTAGTTGTTATTTTCAAGAGGTGTTTGCATTGGTCCTGCTTTGAACAATGTGGCATAATACACTGCAGTGGTCAACCTACTCTCAGAGGCAATATCTCTTGGTGTTGATTCGTTAGTAGTTTACTTGGATTCACAACTGGTGGTTTCATAATTAAACAAGACCTATCATGTCAGAGACCAATTTTTTCATTAATTAATTTTTAGGGTATGTTTGTTACAACATTAATTTCAATTTATTACATTCATTCATATTCCTTAATCTGATAATTGGTTAGCAGACTCATTAGATAATCAATCACTTGATTGGCACATTAATCATTCAATATTTTAAAAACATCAAAACATCATTCATCCTTATACATTTGGGATAATCACATCATATAAGTCACTATGTATATATATATATATATATATATATATATATATATATATATATATATATATATATATATATATATAGATCAGAGAGTTCAAAATATACAAAATTTGGACCCTCATGTCCTATAAAATTAGGGCTTATGCCCGATCATGTCTTTCATCAAAAAATATTACAATCATCCGATCAAATCTAAATCTACTCCTGACGTCCTTGCCCAACATTTGTGTTCTGATAGAACACAATAGCAGTAGCTACACAACGGAATAACTGCACCTAGTCTGGTGGTACACCAACCACCCTCCTCTAGATAGCCTCTGGAAGGTCCTCTATAGCTGCCATGGGTACTTGGCAAGTCAAACTCTCCAAGTTTCTATGGATTTCATGGAGGGTCCTTCCTAGGTCTTCAACATCCGCCTTGCCTCTATAGTGCTTATGCCTTGGGTAGCCCTCTGGCCTAATGTGTCCCATGTCTACATCATGATCATTAAAAATTTGTAAGACATATTGTCCTATCAAAAACAATTTTTATTTTACATATAATTTGAAATTTTTTAAAAAAAAATCATATAATCAAAAAAAAATTGTGCAATCTTACCAATTTCACCCCATGTTGCTCCGAGTGGAAGAACCAAATCAGGATCTGCTTGAAAATCCATCCTAACATAGGGATAGTCCTCCACTGATATGACCTATTATGCCCACCATTGGAAGAACTCATCATCCCATGTGGTTCGGGGAACCTCACTTCCCCCCAGTCCCTTCATCAAATCTTCCCATCGGGCTATCCTCAGATCCCTTGGGTTGCTGATAGTAGAGATGATCTTGGGCTGAAGCCCTGGGACTCTCTCAAAGAATAATTTCAACTGAATAGTGCCATATCCAAAGTGCTTTGTCTTTACCTGCCGGATAGAAGCCAGTTGTTTCTTCATATTAGCCAATAAGGTTGTGCACCAGTCATAAAGATGGGTTAAAAAGTCCATTCCTATACTCATATGAGTGTGTGAAGCCTGGTGTAGAGATGTTGATCCTGCCACTCTACCAATAGTGAAGAGAAGGATTTTCGTGTACAAATCTCATAAATCTTTGATTTGGATCTAAGTCCCCACCTTCTTTGCATCATCTACACAATAGACCTAGACATAGTCATCTACATTAAGCCCTCCAGTGGGCTTACCATGAAAATCAACTGGGTCTCCCCTTCAGGAAAGTACAATGATAAAATATATGTCTTTCAGCTCTATTCTCAATGGCATTTGATTAGTTATAATGCAGTATTCATCTAGTTCACAATGATCAACCAACATCTCAGGAAACCGATCATTTCTTTTCGTGTTTGGCATTTTGAAAATTTTGAGTAAACCACAACTCTGAAGTATATCTAAGGATTGTTGGCCCTCCATCACTTCATTATCAATAGCATTATGCTCACTTTCTCTCCAACCGATAGTAATCCTAGGCAATTTCATCCATTGACCAATTAGATACAAGTTCTTGAATTTTTCTTTGTGCATACACGATCTCATTTGAACACAGTCGTGTCTATACGCGAGTTACTCATGACGAACCCACGTATACACAGAGGGTTTCAAAGAAAATATATTTCTTATGGTCAAAAATATAAAACTTTGCTTGAAATAGGAATGAAATTGATAAATTAGATGAGTACAAGGTTTACCTAACTGATTTGAGGTGATTCGTTGGCCGGTTGCTTTGTATGCAAGAAGAGGATTTTTTGCTACAGAGTTCTTTTTCCACTTCTACACTACACAAATGATCAAAATGTGAGTCAAAATGCTTATTTATGCCTAGAATTTGAAATTTTTTCCCAAATTCCGTTTGTGTCTATTTTTTGAATTTGATTAGGGATGTTTAACCTTTTGGCTTGTAAGTGTTGGGGAAATTTATTTTCAAGCACATTATGGTGAATTTGAGATATTTCCAATTTATCTTCGGATCCATGACCGCTGACCTGTCATGGTAGGTATTTGATTATGAAATGGCATATAGGTTAGGGAAATAACTTTCCATTTTATTTTTGCATACTAGCCTCCATTTTGATTACTTTCCATAGGGTCGATCCCATTATATCATGACTATTTAACCCAATTCACTCACCGATTTTTTTTTTTTAATCATGGCTTGATGGTAGAGCCATCCTTTACATGGGCTTCCTAGTTAGTTCCTCACTGGCATTTTTCTCCCATGCTACAATTTGTGTAGGCTCAGGAGTCCTATTTAGTCCCACCATGACTTATGCGTTGAAACTTCATTCTTCTTCTTCTTCGCTATCTTTATTCTGGCCATTTACCTTAGAGGCTCCCATGTGTTGTCGAGTTGTATTATTGCATTGCATATTGACTACTTGTTTATCCTTTCTATGGTGTATCTTGACTCATTTTTCAATCGGCCATCATGGTTTTTTCAGTCTCTTGTTCTATCACATCAACTATTTGTTCCTTTTCTCATGTTGGTTTGAGAAGGTCTCCATTGACTTCTTGCCGGCGAGTTTGCCTCTTATCGACTATGACATATTGCTCTGAGAGTAAACCTAGAGCCGCACCCTAGCCCTATTTCCATCATTGATAGGTGAACTTGTGCTCAGCATTTGATCAACATCATGGGTCTTTGACTGAGTGGTTTCCCTTGTGTTCGACTTCAGATAACATTATCACACCTAGGATTAATGCAGTAACTTGATTTCCATTTGACCCTATTGCTGGATATCTTGCCTCTTTGTCAACTTTTATTATTGGTTGGTTTAGAGGTTTTCTGCTATTGTATCTCAAGAAAAAATACCTTGGCTATGGTAAGGAATCAGTGCTTAAGACATTGTATAAATGTATGTCACAATTACCATATCAAATGGCCTTTGTTTAACACCCTTGGAATTAAGTTACTTAATACCCTCAATAAGCATATATAATGAAAGCCTTCACAATGCCATAAACTATTGATATTTGAATGGAATGAAAATAAGAACTGTAAGAGAAACTCAAAATGATATGCTGAAAACACATAATCTACCACTTTTAAGTTTGAGAGTAAATTCGTGGAGGAAGAGAGAACTTAAAATAATATGTTGTAAACACAGAATCTATCACTTTAAAGTTCTATCAGGAGTTTATGAAGAGGGAAGAGATGAGGTGAAGGAGCGCAAATTAAGGTTATTTGACTCTTACTCACAAATGTATTTAAGAGTGTTGTGTAACCAGCTCCAAAAATAGAAGAAAAGAGATATGAACGCCTTAGAAATAAGCCACTTCGAGGGGGAAACCTCCAATACATTACATAAATGAACAATTCTTGGATGATACAATTTACAAAACCTCCTTTCTATATATAGGAGTCCATGGGGCCATAATGTAATCCTAGTGGACCACAATGTAATCCTAGCCGACCTAACAATAATAATTTAAGGGCACAATAATAACAATATGGGGGTTACAGGGGTACAATAATAACAATAAGGAGGTTACACTAACAACAATAAGGGACTATACTAGTAATATAGGGACCTAACATGCCCCTCTCCTTCAAAAAAGTGTTGTCCTCAACGCTTGAGTAGCTCTGGGTGCTTCTGTATAAAATTATCATCCTCCCATGTAGAATCTTCGGTGGGTAAGTTCTTCCACTTGATGAGATACTCTAAAATTGATCGATTTCGTAGCTATCGAGTTCTTGTTTCCGTGACCGCTTCAGGTTCCAATATGATTTTTCCTTCCTCATCAAGTTCTGGAAATATTGTTTGAACTGGAAGATTTTCACCTATAACCTTCTTTAAGCATGAAACATGGAAAACTGGATGTACTTGCGAAGAAGCAGGAAGCTCCAATTTGTATGCCATAGTGCCAATCTTTTGCAACACCTTGTAAGGACCATAGTATTTTGGCGATAATTTATTATCCTTCTTAGCTTGCTTGAGGGACATTTGTTTATTATGGTTGTAGCCGTAAAAATACCCAATCTCCTACATCGAAACTTCTCTCACTGCGATGTTGATCTGCCTGTTGTTTCATTCGATTTTGTGCCAAATTCAGGTTATCCTTTAAGAGTTGGAGAACTTCTTGCTGATGCTCGATGTGATCTTCCACTGCTTGAACCTTCGAATTTTCCCTTAAAGATGATGTGATGGGTGGTGGATGATATCCATAAAGTGCCATAAATGGGGTCATTTTTGCTGTAGTATGAAAGGAAGTGTTCTACCACCATTCAGCAAGAGGTAACCACTTGACCCATTGTGTTTGTTTATCAGATACAAAACAACGAAGATATCCTTCCAAACATTTATTTACTATCTCAGTTTGACCATCAGATTGAGGATGATAAGATGAGCTATGAGCTAATTGAGTACCCAAGCAAGAAAATAACTCCGTCCAAAAATTTCCAGTAAAAATGGGATCTCTGTCGCTCACAATAACCCTTGGGCTTCCATGTAGCTTTTGAATTCTGTCCATAAATGTACTAGCAACTGTACTTGCTTTAAATGGATGAGATAATGCACAAAAGTGTGCATACTTGTTAAGTCTATCAACTACCACCATGATGGCACTCTTTCCTTCGGACTTAGGTAAACCTGTGATAAAATCCATTGAAATCTCCTCCCAACGTTGACTTGGAATGGATAAAGGTTGTAGAAGTCTCGGGGTCTTAATTGTCTCAACTTTATTCTGCTGGAAAACAAAACATTCCGCCACAAACTTTTGAATATCAGATTTAAGGCCATCCCAAAAAAATTCTTTCTTCACCCTGTGGTAAGTTTTTAAAAATCCTGAGTGTCCTCCTAAAGGAGAAGTGTGCAATTCTAGAAGAATCTTTTGTTTTATTTGGGAATTCTTACAAAGATATAAGCGATATTTGTACCATAAGGAATCATTTTTCCAACTAAATGTATCGGATGTACTAGGATCTTGCTGCAACTTTTAAATGAGTGTCCATACATCTTTGTCCTTATTCCATTCCTCTCTTGCTTCGGTTATCCAATCTGGTTGGATAATAGAAATGGCACAAAGCAATGCTTCCACCTCTTCATTCTTTCTTGAGAGTGCATCTGCAACAACATTAAGCTTTCCTTTTTTGTAGATTATTTCAAAGTCATAACCCAACATCTTTGTGACCCATTTTGCTGCTCTTCTGAAGATAGTCTTTGTTCCAAAAAGTGTTTAAGACTATCATGATCAGTTTTTACCTTGAAGTGTCTTCCCATTAGGTAAGTTCGCCATTTCTTTAGTGCATGCAGTATTGCTAACATTTCCTTCTCATAAATAGGTTTTTGTAAATAATTTCCTTTGATTGGACGACTTTCAAAAGCAATGGGCCTTCCTTCCTGCATTAAAACTGCACCAATTCCATTTCCTGAGGCATCACATTCCACAATAAAGGTTTTTGTGAAGTCTGGCGTAGCTAAGACCGGTGCTAGGCACATTGCCTCTTTAAGATGTTCGAAGGCCTTAGTTGCTTCAGGAGTCCATGAAAATGCATCTTTCTTCAATAATGTTGTTAGAGGTGCTACTATTCTCCCATAATTCTTAACAAACTTGCGATAATACCCTGTTAACTCGAGAAATCCTCGCAACTGCTTTATGGTTGTGGGGACATTCCATTCCTTAATGGATTTAATTTTGTTAGGGTCTACCTTAACACCCTCGTGAGATACAATATGACCCAGATATTCCACCTCTTGTACTCCAAAGAAAGATTTGGATGTTTTTGCATATAATTGTTTCTCCTGCAATAGTTTGAGCACCCTGTCAACATGTTCAACATGATCCTTCCAAGACCTGCTGTAGATTAGTATATCATCAAGAAATACTAGCACAAATTTTCTAAGGAAGGGTTTGAAAATGGAATTCATCAACCCTTGAAATGTAGAAGGTGCATTGGTAAGGCCAAAAGGCATGACCAAAAATTCATAATGACCCTCATGAGTTCGGAATGTTGTTTTTGGAATATCTTCAGTCTTCATTCTAATTTGATGATATCCTGAACGAAGATCCAACTTGGTAAAATAAATTGCTCCATGTAATTCATCCAATAATTCATCAATCACAGGAATGGGAAATTTATCTTCAATGGTGAGCTTATTGAGCTCCCTATAATCCGGACACATTCGCCATGATCCATCCTTCTTGTGTACCAATACTACAGGAGCAGAGAAAGAACTTTGACTAGGTTGAATTATACCCGCCTGTAACATTTCTGCAATCATACGTTCAATTTAGCTCTTTTGGACGTAAGGATATCTATAAGGCCTGATGTTTGGAGGAACACTTCCTGGAATCAAATGAATAGCATGATCATGATCACGAATAGGTGGGAGTCCTTTGGGAGTTTCAAACACCTTGGAATGATTGTCCAAGACTTGTTGGAGGTCTGCAGAAATAGATGATTTTGATGTTGGAACTTCTAGTGAGCATAATTGTGCAATTATGCCTCGCTGTTCTTTCTTTAGAAGCTTTGTCATGACATTAGAGCTTATTATCCTTCCTGGCTTCCCCGCAATACCCCGTAATTCAACTTCCTTTCCTTCTGAAAAAAATTCCAAGAAAAGTTCTTGAAAATTAAAAGCTACCGTCCCCAAAGATTGTAACCATTGTACTCCTAGTACAACATCAGCACCTCCCATAGGAATGGAAAGCATTGGACTAGTCAATACATATTCCCCCATGGTTAGCTTGATATTATGGCATTTTCCAGAGCAATTTATAGTTCCTCCATTTGCAACCATCCCTTGACATTCTGGTGCTGGGTATAGGAAACAATTTAATTCCTTGGCTACCTTACAATGAATAAAATTATGGGTGCTACCTGAATCAATCAACACTATTACCCTTTTATTCTTGATATGTCCTTCTATCTTGAGAGTTTGAGGAGTGGTAATTCCTGCCAGTGCATTACACGATATGGTCGGATTCATTTCTTCCTCTTCTAGGGCTGGTTCCTGGTGTATATCCTCTTCTTGTTCATTTTCTTCTTCCTCTTCACAATCCATGTAAAATAATTTCTTCTCAGCACACTTATGACCTTTAGTGTATTTGCTATCACAACTATAGCAAAGCCCTTTTGCTTTTTTTCTGCCAATTGTTGTGATGTCAACCTTGTAGGTTGTGGAAATCTGGGCGTAGCAACACTTCCTTCTTTATAGAAGTGAGTGGTAGGCTTCCTTGTCGCCATAATTTTACATTCAATTTTTCTTGCCAACCTGAATGCCTTCTCCAATGAATCAATTTCCAAACGCGAAGTTCATGGTGGATGTTATCCTTTAAAATACCTATGAAGAGATCAATCTTGTGTTGCTATGGAATATCAGTTACCCTTATATTCAATTTTTGGAAGTCCTCAATGTGCTCCCCCACTAAACCCTTTTGTTTGAGATTTATCAATTGGCTAAAGAAGGTGTTGCTCTTTGTATCCTCATAATGTGCTATCATTTCCTCCGTAAAAATTGACCAAGTGACAATTTTTTTACGGGAGCAAAGCCATCGATACCATACAAATGTATTTTGTTCTAAATGTAATGTTGCAATGCGTACCTTTTATGTGTTTTGCACATTATGGAGATCAAAATATTGCTCCATCTGTAGTATCCATGTTACAGGATCCTTTCCATCAAACTTCCTCATATCCATTTTGGAATATGGTGGTTCTTCCCGCCAACATTAGAGTTTATGAAATCACGATTAACATTTATTTTGTTCTCATCATGAGGTTCTTCTACTATCTTTTCACCATTAGGAAACATTTCTTGTATCAACTTTGTCAAACCTTCGATGTCTGTTTTGAGATCATTCTTCATGTTTTCCATGTTGTCTTTCATGTCCACTTCCATGCCATCCATCTTAGCTTCCATGCCTTTCTTCAAACCGTCCATCTTCACTTCCACGCCTTTCTTCAAAACTTCCATTTCATTTTTTGTTGCTCTTTGCGAGAGTGAAATTTGTTGTACTTGCTCTTGTAATTTTGATAGATCATGTTGCCATTCTTCGTCTTCATGAGTCATAGTAGAGCCTTATAAAGGCTTAATGGGTGTTGAATTATTTTTAGGGGCCATTTTAGAATCCAATACTGATATCTATTCTACAATATTCCCTTGGAATAAATTCAACTTGATTATACAAACAAGACTTATGCAATTCGGAAAAAAATACACACTTTTTACTTGCTTTTGAGGAGCTCGATATTGAAATTGAATTATCTCTGTAATTGGGGATCTTCAATATCTGAAATTCAGCCCTGTAGTAGCCCTCTGAAGTTTCTTTCAAATTCCATAGGTCTGATCTGATTTGGATTCTTCAAGACAAAGTTATTTCCAATCTCCCAGAATGACCCAATTTTGGACTGGTTCAGTAGAGTGAAGTTATACGACTTACCACGTGTCATTGTTTCATCCTTTGGCTCTGAAATTGATAGCCAATAAACTAAAGTCCATGTACTTGTGGCCACTTTTTACGGCACTTTAATCCGATGCTTAGAGAGAGAGTTATGAATCTTTTCCCACGATCACCTCTTTGAGAAGAAATTATGGAGCCTGAAAAAGCACTACCTTCCACAGATCATATCTCCGAAAATGTTGTGAACCAAGATCTGAAATTTTTTGAAGATTTTCCTCAGGATCTCAGCTTCGTACCCTAAAAATTTCAGATTCTGAACCTTCGTAGAAAAAAATTTATAGCGCAAATGCCACGATGACCTGTTTAGGATCCTGAAAAAAGACCTAACTTCCACAGATCATATCTCCGAAAATATTGCGAACCAAGCTCTGAAATTTTTTGACGATGTTCCTCAGGATTTCGGCTTCGCACCCTAAAAATTTTAGCTTCTGAAGCTTCGTAGAAAAAATTTATAGCGAAAATTCCACACTGACCTATTTGGAGCAGTGAAACCCTAGAATCCAAAGCTCTGATACCAAATGTTGTGAAACCAGCTCCAAAAATAGAAGAAAAGAGATATCAACGCCTTAGAAATAAGCCAATTCTAGGGGCAACCTCCAATACATTACATGAATGAACAATTCTTGGATGATACAATTTAAAAAACCTCCTTTCTATATATAGGAGTCCATGGGGCCATAATGTAATCCTAGTGGGCCACAATGTAATCCAAGCCGACCTAACAATAATAATTTAAGGGCACAATAATAACAAAATGGGGGTTACAAGGGTACAATAATAACAATAAGGGAGTTACACTAACAACAATAAGGGGCTATACTAGTAATATAGGGACCTAACAAGAAAGGTCCAATAATTCCCCCTTTTAATAAATTCTTAATTGTTAGGATCTTCCTATAAGCTAATGTCTAAAAAAAATATTATCTTTTGGTATGCAATATAAGCTCCAAATAAAGGCTTAAAACTGAGAAGAGGGAGGTATAATATCAGGGAAGAGAAAATATTAATAAGCCCTTTTAACATAATAAAAATCACTTGCCTAACCCCGAGAGTCTCAATCTAACAAGGAGGAAAGAAAACATCCATCAAGAGTGGATTTGAGATATCTTCAAATACTAATAAAGTGACCCAAAATATTACCCTAGCCCTAGCTCAACCAATGCTCGTTAGATGAACAGGAGGTGATTTCCCACAAAGATATTTTATGTTTGGAAATCAACCAACTTGCAGGGGATGAAATAATGGATTTGATCCCAAAGGAGGATTTCCCATAATTCCCTTGATCCAACAATTTATTAATTTCCCATTTCCTTGAACCCAAGTCAACTTAGACCTAATTAAAGGAATATAAACCAACATCAAATACCATATCTTGGAGCTACCTTTATTTTGATGGATATGATGAATACAATATTCTCTCACCGCATTAAGTTATTTTTTATGAGGCACTTGTTTCCACCAATCATTATCCCTTGTGATTAGTTTCCAAACTAGGTTTTCCACAAGGGATATATTCATTAGAAGGGGGTTTCTTATTCCTAACCCCCCTAGGGCTTTCGGAAGTCTAACGACCTCCCAAAGCATTAGATGAAACTTTTTCAAGTTTATCTTGCCTCCTTGCCAGAGAAATTTCCCGAGTTCCTGAGTTATTTCCTACCTGACTGAGATGGGGGTCAGCATGGTTGAGAATTTGGAATTAAACTTGTCAATAGCATGACCCCAACAAGGATGAGGGAACATTTTGAGACATATTGGTATGTCCAAATATTTGAAATGGTCCACTCATCCCTTCTCGTTGTCCCCAAAATTATTAATATCCTTCCATGCAATAGTTTGTTATCATTCCAATAACACAAATTACTTTTATCCTCATTTATCAATCGCCTGAAGACTCAAACAAAATCATCCAAAACATATTTGAATCGCCACACTATAATGAAAGAGACACTGCCAAGAAGGATCATGTCATTAGGTAATTGATCGTGATTTATGCTATTTATATGCTTTAAGAATCAGATTCCAGGGAGGGAGTGAAATATTCATTCAAATTATAGCTTCTTATTCAAGGATTCAACCATGAGAATGCAAATAATGGGGGAGAGGGGGCACCCCTACCTTAGGCCCTTGGAAGCTTTAAAGAAACCAATTGCAAACCCATTAACAAGAGGATCAATACAAGGCCCATAAATACAAACATTGTTCCAAGATATAAAAACATAACATAAGCCCATTTTCCTAAATTAACAAATAGAAAATAATGATGCACATGATGAAAGGTATTGACCATATCTAACTTTATGAGCATCCTTTTATCTCCTTTAGACTTGTTGGAGTGTAAGGCTTCTTGTACTAAAAAAAACATTTCCATTAAATGATCTGAAATTAAGAAAAGAATGAAATGAAATACTGATTTAAAATCAAAACACAAAGATACAATTAATTTGAACTTCAATTAATAAATGGAAAATGTTGAAATTGTTTACATACAGAATGAAAACAAACTAGTTCAAATGGTGGTAGCTTATCTCTTATGAGAGATGTCATGGCTATGTGCCTTCATAAATTTAGATACAATAAGGCTAAAAGGCCTTTTATCATGAAGAAACAATGAGAAACCCTAAACATTTGAAACCCTAACCTTAGGAGATGATGTGCCAAAGGCTTATAAGCCTTGATTGGATGAGTTGGAACGTAAACTTCCCATGGTTGTAATTTTGGCATATGATCTCTGCTTGGTGTGCACGATAGCTCATAAGAAAGTTTTATCCAAGGAGAACAACTTCTGACTGCCAACAAATTATATCGTTATTGTTGGCTCGTTTTCCCAAAAAAACATCATTTAAGGCCTCGAAATGGATCCACAAGTTCAAGAGTTCAAAACTATCAAAAGAGGAAAATTGTGTTGTGAGCTAATGGAATAGGTGGTTAGTGAGAGTTCTTAATTTGTGTATCCATGATCTGATAAGTTGTGGCTTGTTCAATGAAATATGGGTTGAGCTTTGTCTGTTTCAACTACTCTACAATTTAATAGGTGTCCTAAAGTGGTGGAAAGTATGGCCGAAGGTGGTCCACATTGAACATTGGGTGCAGGCCAAGGAATGGGGGGATACTTAGCTAAAAATAGTTTTCACCCACTGCCTTGGTTATGGTGTAAGGTCCATATCGAAGTGGAAAAATCTTCCAATGGTCCCTTGCAAGGATTTCCTTCTGCAAATGCAACCAAACCTTTTCTCTGACCTAAAACTTGTGCGGTACTCGATGTTGATCATGACATTGTTTGTACTTAGTATTGACTTTGTGCAAGGTATCATCGACTTGTTGGTGCATGTGCTAAATTTTTTCAATAGAGGTTGTAGCTTTGTCAGCTTCATATTGAACATGTGCAGATTCTTCCTATGTAGTTGCAAGGGGCAGCATGACATCAATGGGACACAATGTTTGAAATATCAGGCTCACCTGAAAGGGGTTGTGGCTAGAGGAGATATGGATATCTCTATTTTAATTGTGTTGGACATAGGGAGACTCTCATCACATGTGTGTGGATTCTTGGATTTGTACATGCATAAAATGTGCATGATCATCCTATTAATGATATTTTTTTGGCCATCAATTTGGGGGTGGAAGATAATCGACTTGGTGAGCTTAGTGTCAAAAAATGACCAAAATATCGACCAATATGCACATAGTAACCTATTATCCTGATATGATATGATGGTCTACAAGATCCAAAAATGTACCCACACTCGTTCAAAGAAGAGCTTGGCAGTGGCTTCTACTGTGATACTCTTCTTTCAGACAACTAGAATGGCCATCTTAGAAAATTTATCAATGGCCGCAAACACACTGGTGAGCCCTGGTATAGCACCAAGAGTGTTGCAACTCCCAGGGGTTTCCCTACTTTACTTTATCAACTTGGGGTTCGTACAAACTTGGAGGTGATAGTGCTATATACACAGCAGATTCATTCTACTCATGTCATCCTCTTCCGCTCTATGAAAGGGTACTACTTCTAGGGTTTCTTAGTGAAGTTTGTCAAAATTCAATGAAACTAAAATAAATTGCAGAAAGGAAACTAAACTAAATTGCTGAAAAGAAATGACAGGAAAGGAAACTATTTTAACTTGCTAAAAAGAAATGGCGGAAAAGAAACTAATTTCAACCACACTGAACTCAGCCAATTGGCTAAACAAAGCCTATTTATCCAATGATCTATCTACGATGCTATCATGCTTCTAACCATGCAACTATTCATGATCTAACTAAACTTTAAAAATGTTTCTTGTCGTTTGGAGGAAAAAGGGCTAAAGATTCCAAGGGAAGGCTAACCACACGAAACCAGGCTTAGAGGAGTGAAAAAGGTGTTTGGACTTTATTAAAGCGCATAATATTGCAAAAATTATTTGGAGAGGAAGGCTTTGAAAAGTGCGATGGTAAAATTGCAATGGGAGGATGGAAGTGAGATATGCGATATGCGACAATTTGCAATATCGCAAAGCTCGAGGAGAAGCAGTAGTGCAGTCAGGAGGAAAGTGCGAAGTGCGAAATGTGATATGGCTGAAATTGTGAAATGTGAAATGCGATGGGTGATGTGGCAGCGGAATACCGTAATATCGCAATTGGGGTTCGGAGGTGGAATTATTAACGGGAACCAATAGAAAATGCGATTTGCGATTTGCGGCAAGTCTTTAAAGGAAAAAGGGAAAAGGTTTCTAAATGTGAAATACGATGGGAAAGAAATTGCAAAATGTGAAATGCGATGGGATATAAATTGTGAAATGATAAATGTGATGGGGTGACGGGGTGGTAGGGCCGATGGAAGAGTGCTTTAATAATATTGCAATCAGTGGACAAGAGCAGTAATTATTAACAGAGAGCGGATAGACATTGCGATTTGCAATGTAGCGAAATGGAAATGTGGTAAGTTCAAAGGTAAGGATGAAGGGGTTTCCAATGTTTTGAATATTTTTAATAATATATATGGCGAAGGTAAGGCACAAAGGAATATCACAATTGGGGTCTGGAAGTGGAAGGTGTTAATAAGGACCAAATGGGAAATGAGATTGTGATTTGCGGTAAGTCTTAAAGGGAGAAGGGAAAGGTCGATTTCTAAAGGGTTCTTCGAATAATTTCATAATGATCTATAAAGGTAAGGTGAAAGGGAAAATCGCAGAGATTCTGTTGAACAGAAAATGAAGGAGATGGAATATCCTGCGAGATGCGAATGCGATAGTGGAAATTTCGAGGAGGAAAGGCGGAGGTCAAACTTTTAATGGTTTTTGTGAAAAAAGGGTGCGGCAGCTGATAAGAAGATAAAAAGAAGGGAAATGGAGGCACAACAGCAAGGTTCATAAGTGTAACATAGAGATGGAGAGGAATTAGAAAATGAAGCAGAACGGCTTAATGAACTTCTTTGGAAATTTTGATGCTTATTCCTACAAACAACCCTGTTGATCCATGCACAAAAAATATATGAATGCGCGAAAATACAGTGAAAGAAATACTCGGACTAGTAATGCAATTTCTTCCCTAAACTCAGAAACAGTGAATAGAAAGTAATTTTTGGCCTGTGGGAAGGTCTGCCCTCCTCGAACTCTATGGACAGAGATGAGAGGGGAAGGCTCGATCCACAGCTTTTGGATTTTTCCTCTATTCTATTACTCTCATAAGCTAATGAAAAACTACAGTAGCACACTGAAAGAAAAAATAAACAGCAATGAAACTATCATAAACTAGCTAATTGTTCAAGAATAAAACTAACTAAATGGCAGAAACAAAACTATCTAAATGACAAAAAGGAAAGAATGATAACAACAGAGAAGTTGAGGCATATGGGTTGGGCCCTAACTCGCGAGCCCAACTCTCTAGAACTAAATCAATAAAATGGATTATGTCTGCTCATTTCAGGAAGAGAATAGCCTCGTTACATTTCTGAAAGTTTAATCACTAAGTATAATAATAAAAAGCTTCATAGCTTGCAGCAAAAGTTTTGAATGGAATCGAATCACATGGGATGGAATGGAACGCAAATGGAATGGAATGGAATGGCCTCGAATGGACAGGAATTGGCCCTAATTAGCTCTTGTTGAACTTTATTTATCCTAAAGGGCAACTACCAACATCTCCTTAAAAAATAGTGATTGAGTCCACTTTGACTCCAAGTAAACCATAGATCGAGTGCACTTCGTCTTTATTTTTCTTGGCTGCCTTTGATAGTTAAAGAGGGTGGACAACCCCCTTGAATCTCTTCAATATTTCTCCATAATTTCCTGACATTGTGCTCATTTATTCTTCAATCTTGATCTTACAGTGGCAAGAAGCAAGTCCCTAAATTATCTCCTTCTCCAAATCTGCATAATCTGCCCAATATTCTCACAATATTCTACAAAAATAACCAATATTAGGCACAAATATGAAATTACCTTTAAACCTTCCTACGAACATATTAAAGCATAAGAAAACATTATTAAGTGCAGAAGGAGAGATTCAATATATCTTTTCATGTGCATAAGGAAGGTAGACGAGCCTAAGACAAGTTAGATGGGCCTTAATTTATGTCTAATTTAGAGACCCGTCACACACAATCATTACCATGATTGTTAGAAGGAAGTGCATAGATATAGTACATAGAGATGGATTCCCAAGGTCAGATAGGAGTAGGTAGAGGGGTGTACAGGCCTTGCTTCTTAATGGTTGGTTTGGAAATGGCACAAGCAGTGCATGATCTGATATACTTGCCAACATTGTATTAAAATTTTGGCCAATGAAAATTATTTTGTAATATTGTCTTCTCCATGCCAAAGTGCCTTGTGACCTGACTCTAATGTGCCTCCCAAATCAACTTGGCATGCTCACTTGGAGGAACAAAATTGTGTCCTAGGAAGCACAATAGTCCATCCTAAAGGTGGAATCCTAAAACTAGCTTTCTAGCCATCAAAATCTTGTACACAGCAGTGAATTCTGAGCCAATATCATATAGTTGCAGCCATCTAAAGATCTCGTGCCCACAACAGTTGAGAACTATGTTCAGTGACATAATTGGGGGTCGACTGAGGTAGTTTGCATGTGATTGGTGTTACCCTTCTCGTATTTAATGTTCAAATGGAATTGTTGCAAATATGTGGAACATTTATGATGGCGATAATTTTGTAACTTCCATTGTGTATGCATAAATTAAAAAGGTTGGTGATATATGTGTATGATTGTCTCCTTCCCTAGAATATAATGTTTCCTTTGTTGGTAGGGCTACACGATGGAATAAATATCCTTATAATAGGTGGGGTATCTTTGTACAATATTAGAGAGTGTCTCACTGTGATAAGCCAATGGATTCCCTTATTTAGTGAGGGATGCACGAATATAATAGTCAAAGGCATATGTCTCAATCTCAAATGGTTGTTACAGGTTTGACAGGGTGAGGACTAGTGCAGATAAAAGGTTGGGTTTCAATTCAACGAATTCCTTCTTTTGTGACTCAGACCAAAAAAATCTTCATTTTTCCTCCACCCTTGGTAACTTGACTTAAGTGATAAGTGATATGAGAGAACCCCAACACGAATTTTCGATAGAAATTAGCAAGTCCCAAGAAGTTGTGAAGTTCTATTAGAGTCGTTGGGGCTATCCAATCTCGAATGAATTGTATCTTAGTTAGATCCACATGCACACCTTGATCATCAATAATGTAACCTAGGTATTGTACATTATCCATGCCAAATGAGCATTTTTCAAAGTTAGCACATAGCTTTTGCTACTGCATAATTTGAAGGACCTGTAAAATATGTTACAAGTGTTATGCCAAACAAACTCTTGTTGAATATGAAGATATCATCTAGATATACAACCACAAATGAGTTGTTAAAAGGTTTCAATATGTCATCCATTAGCCTAAATAAAGTTCTAGGGGAATTTTTCGAACCGAAGGGCATGACCAACCACTCAAAAAGACCCTCCTTGGACTTGAAAGCAATTTTCCACACATTTTTGGGTTATATTGGAACTTGGTGATAATCAAAATTCAAATAAATCTTGTTGAAGTAATTACCCCCCTTGAGATGGTCAAGAAGGTCATCAGCCCATGGAATCATGTATGTGTTCCTGACTGTGATATTGTTCAGATCCCTATAATCAATGCAGAGTCTCCAAGTCCCTTCCTTTTTTTGTAGGAGCATAATCGGGATCCCACAAGGTGAGGAACTTGGTTGGGTGTGCCCTTTTTGTAGCATCTCCTAGATTTTTTTCTTAATTTCTTTGTTTTGCAAAGAGAGTGGCGGTATATTTTCCCATTACGTAAATGTGCATTAATGGTCAAATCGATTGAATGCTTGACCTGATAGTGTAAAAGTACCCCTGTGAGTGAGGACAAGATACCATTGTACTCTGCCATGACCTCATCCACTTGTATATGTTGTGAAGAGGAGTCATTTCTAGAGGCCATGGATGTGGCGATGATATCCCCCTTACTTTGTTTTTGAATCGGGAAGAAAACGAATTTCCTAGTCTTGGAAATGATATTATTACATTTCTTAGTTGAGATCAAAGAAATGGTAGTAGGCAGGGATACCTTTGGTATCATGTATATTTTTTTGCCCAAAGTAATAATAATAGTACAAGGTCTAGCCTCATAAATAGCATTATGCTTCCATAAGTATGGTTGGCCTAACAAAACATCACAAACTTCAAGGGGAGAAGCATCACACAATACCTTGTCTGTGAAAGGCTTGATGATATATGGCAGGAAATATTATTGGCTGACGTAGAGATCTTGTCCTTGGTGGAGCCACCCAATGGTGTATTTTTGTGGGTGTGGTGTTATCAACAACACCAACTGCTTAATGAATTATATTGATATGAGGTTCTTTTGACTCCCACAATCGACAATGAAACACAGCAGACCACTGTTCACCCACATTTATGAGTGGAAGATACACTCGCCTTCCTCCATATTTTCGAGTACATTTTTTTAGACCTTGGTGGTGGAAATGGTGTCACTGGGTTCTACATCAATGATTTATTTCCCCTTGTTGAGGTCTAGTTCATTTTCAAAACCTGGGAATGAATTTAAACCTTTTAGCTCGTCCACCAGTGATTTATTTACATAACATTCATTTGTGTTACGAGTGGGGATCTTGTGGAACTCACACCACTTTCTTGTATCTATCTTCATCTTCCCATTACTATTATTTTCTTTTGGATTCGATGGGTTATCCTGGGGTGTTCCACCCTGTCTCTGTCCTTTTTTCTATAGTTTGGGGGTGCTCTTGTCCTACTTCGTATTTGTAGATCCAAATTCTTGCTTCTTCTGTTTAAATTTTTGGTCGATTTTGACAGCATATGGGTATGCTATGCCAAGCAAGAAGATGTCCATGAACTCCATTTCTGCCTGGATGATTTGTGCAGATAGCCATAGGAATTGAGCATTATATGTCACTCATAGTCCTTGATACCCATCTTTGTGTGCAAGGTATGTAATATATTCATGAACGCTGACACTTCTTGGTCCCTTTCTTGCCATAGTGTGGTCCATTTTTTGGTACTTGCCTTCATAGCTTCAAATAGGTAATATTGTTCCTTAAAAAAATCCCTAAAAGAGTTCCAAAAGGTTGCAACTGAAAATAGGGTGGATTCCTCCATGGCCCTTTTCTCACAGTATGTTTCCCACTAGTCCTTAACATGGGGGTGACCTTAAGGAGTGAAAAATATTTTCTCTAATAGAAAAATTATCGACCAAAAAAAATCCTTCTAACAGATTTAACCAATTATCTGGAGCATCTGCATCTATCTGGCCTTCAAATATAGATATATCAAAACTAACTTGTACCTTAAAGGGGGCAGCACCTCTAAAGTGGCTACTAGACGAAGATGCATCACCTATTGGTATTTGTCGAAGGATATGGGAAAAATTATCCATCATCTCATTCCTTTATCGCTCAAGGGCTTATTCGAGCAATAATTTTATAGGATGTTCTACTCCCTCATCTTTATTTTCTTCCACCATGGGAGGTTGTTGGGGCCGGCAGGGACGGTCTTGCAAGGGCTCAAGCAATTCAAGTCTCAACTCCTTATACAACAACCTCGTTAGGGACATGCATAGGAAAATAGAGAAAGAGAATACTTCTCAAATACCATTGATATGGATTTAAGGAGGGAATGAAATTAAATACAAAATTAAAATTAAAACACAAAGATATAGTGAAATTGAACTTCAAATAATAGATATAAATGCTAAATTTTTTTACATGCAAAATAAAAGAAAACTAGCTCAAATAGTGGTATCTTATCTTTGAGAAGAGATGGTATGACTACATTCCTTCCTGAACTGAGTTACAATTAGGCTCAAAGGCATTTTTTTCGTGAAGAAACAATGATAAACCTTAAACATCCAAAACTATAACCCTAGGAGATGAAGTGCCAAAGGCTTATGGGCCTCTATGAGGTAAGTTGGAACGTAAACTTCATGGGTCGTAACCTTGGCATACGATCTCTATTTAGCATGCACGATAACCCAATAGATATATTTATCCGAGGAGAACAAATTCTGATTGTCGACCCAATCTATTACTCTTGATAACCCGTTTCCCCAAAAAACACCATTTAGGACCTCAAAATGGATCCAAAAGTTCAGGACCTAAAAACTACCAAAAACAGAAAACTGCCAAAATAGGAAAATTGCATTGTGAGCTAGTGTAATAGGTGGATATCCACCTATATCCACCTATATCCACCTATATCTATAAATTCCTCTTACTAATTAATCCTCCTTGATTTTTAGAGATCAAATTGGGAAGATGAGGCATGAGTCTCTGACCAATAATATTTGTAATAATCTTATATGATAAATTACAAATAGAAATAGGTTTGAAGTGAAAGAAGGAAGAGGTACTTACATATTTTGGAACCTGAGCAAGGAAGGATGAATTGAGAGTGCCCCCCATTCATTCAATTTTAGATGAAGTCCACAGTTGTGATCAAATCATATTTAATTATGTTCCAAAAATTCTAATAAAAGTATCTCATGAAGCCATCAGGACCAAGAGCTTTATTTGGATCAAAGGTCCAATCCACCTTCTAAATTTCTTCTTCTATGATAACGAGAAAATCCTTGGCGTTTTCTGATTCTGAAACTAGCCGAGAAATATGGCCTAAAAAATCTTCCACTAAATCTGTCGGAGCATCTCCATCTTCTTTACATAAGGACTCAAAGTGATTAAAAGTGGCATCCTTTATTCTATCTAGATCTAAAATAGTCTCTCTATTAAGATCCATATACTTTATTCTATTTTTCTAGTCCCTTATTTAATCATATTTGGAAGAAATTATTTTATCTCTTGATTTCAACCACAACCTTCTTTATTTTAGTCTTAAGATCTCCTCTTCTTCCTTTAATTTCCCATGCAATTATTCACTGAAATTTTTCTCTTTAGCAAGCCTCTTCCATTTCCAAAAGGGTTCCCTCAAGATTTGATCTAATCTACCCCACTTTCCTTTTTTGAGATTTTGACCTTTCCTTCGCCCTTTTTCTAATTTCCTCTTTTAAGCCCCTGATTTTATACTTGAATGTCAATATATGAGAACCAAAAACCCAGCTCGGCCATGTTTGATGCACTAGTAGCTTAAAATCCTTATCATTCATCCATACAAGGTTAAAACAAAATGGGATAGGACCCTTCAAATATTCTAACTCTAAACGAATCTTGATTGGGTGATGGTTGGAACCACCCTAGCCCAAATGAAAGGAAGAGGGAGAAATTTTCTGAACCAAAAGATTGCTCCCTACAAGGAATCAAACCAATCTTGCAATAATGTGTCTAGGTCCAACCATTTTGTTGTTCCAAGTAAATTTCGATAGTTAATCTCGATATTGACTGGGCCCTCCATTTTTCCTCAAACTAATCTCTTACAATACTACCACCTCTCTTCTTTCACTGATGAATTGTAACATTATAGTCCCCTCCTAAAATGTAGTTGAAGTTAAGAAGGGTTTGCCTTTGTCCTAACAGAGAATCCCAACATCCTACCCTACCATGATACATATTTGGTTTGTAAATATTTACTATGTTGCAAATTTTCATAGATGTGAGATGAATCAATTTAGTGATGATCTAATACTGAGATTTTCCTTCTTGTAGAAGATTGAAGAAGGAGGAAGCCCATGGACTGAAACTCCACCCAAAGTACCCCTTGAACTTATTTCCATTTCTTTACTCCCTTCCAAAATTATTTTTCATTTTACTAAAGCTTCATGCTCCCCTAATTTCATCTCGTTGTAGGAGAAGGACATGGTGATTCTCTTATATAATTAAGCTTTTGATTTTAGATTTCCTTTTCTCACTACCCATCCCCTTGCAATTCCAGGAGATGGCATTCATGATTTTATAGAATATTTAAGGTCCCCACAAGGATGAGGCCCAAAGGAACTATATTTATTTTTATTTTTGGGGCAGCATGAAGGAAGGAACATTAATCATCGATTGAGTTCCTTTTTCTTTATCCCTTTCCACATGAGTCAACCAAAGATCTTGATTAGATTGTCTTCCCACTTGCCTTGTATATTTTTGGGGATCAAAATGTTGGGTGTGTGTTATATTATTTCCCGGACTAGTAGGAGGGTCACAAGGGGGGCGTATCCCCCCCTGTCGGGGGGTTTGTAGGGGGGAGGTAGCCCCCCTACACGGGATCCAATGTAGCACACCAAGAAAAAAAAATTGGACCCTATATTAGGCGGGCGGACCTACATATATTTTTGTGCGCATGATGGTTTTCTGTCCATGGTATTTTGTAGATTTGGTCCAAGGGAAATACGGTTATATTCTAATCCAGGGTTAAAGAATGGGGTTTATGAATGCTTTAGCGTGTATATATATGTATTGTAACATTAAAAGTAACATAATGAAAAATAAACCTGGTAGTCTTGGTTTTTGGATCCAAGGGAAAATATTTGTGTATATATGTTTTTTTGTTTTATGCTCTCGCTTTTGTTTATTTTTTGTTTTAAGAATTCGTTTGAAGATCATTTTTGTACAGGGTTAAAACATTCATTTGGTATCATATTTTTTACAACTTCAATGGGATTCCTTTGTTGCTAAGGGGTTTTGCTCGAGCCTATGGTAAACCCTATTCAGTGGAAAATCTGCGGGATTGATTCATATGGTGAAAGAATATGGCGAGTAGTGGAAATATAGAGATTGAGAAATTTAATGGTCAGAGTTTTGAGTTTTGGAAGCTCAAGATGGAGGATCTACTGGTGGATAAAGATATTTGGATCGCGGTAGATCCAGGTACTAAACTAATGGAAATTTCAAATGAATATTGGGCAAATTTGGATCGAAAAGCAAAGAGCACAATACGGTTGTGTATCTCAAATTCGATATTGTTGAATGTATTTGGGGAAGCTACGGTGAAGGCTTTTTGGGACAAGTTCGGCACTTTGTATCAATATAAGTCTCTAGTGAACAAATTTTTCCTGTGAAAAAATTTGTATAGCCCGAGGATGAAGGATGGAGACTCGGTGATAGAGCATATGAACGCCTTCAATATTGTGGTAAGTCAATTATTATCTGTTGATATTAAAATCTCAGATGAAGATAAGTGCATCATTTTTTTATGTTCTCTACCAGATTTGTGGGATATTTTGTTTGTTGCAATAGGTAGCAATACAACTACCTTGAGGTTCGATGAAATTGTCTCAGCCTTGTCGTCAGAGGAAATGATACAGAAAAATAGGGAGGGCCATAATGAAGATGCCTTGTCTATACAACGACGGTCCTAGAATAGAAACAAAAATAAGTTCTTGAGTGGGAGATCTAAATCTAGAGGGAGATCTAAATCTCTAGGATAGCCTATAAAGGTGTGCATTAAATGTGGAAAGGAAGGCCACTTCAAAAATAACTGTAGATCTAAAGCTCCTGAGAAAGGAAAGCGATCTGATGATGCTCCTTCTACACAGGCAAAAACCACCTTAGATGAAGGTGGGGATTTTTACTTGGCTTCTTCTTCAAATACACATGTATATCATGAGGCATGGTTGATTGACTGGGATGCATCCTTTCACTTCACTCCCCATAGGGAGTGGTTCTATTATGATTGTGGTGATGTATTATTAGGGGATGATAGGAAATCCAAAATCGTTGGATGTGGAAAATTCAAGTTGAAGTTGCAAGGTGGAAGGATTAGAACACTTCTTGGTGTTCTTCATATTCATGAATTGGCCAAAAATCTATTTTTTGTGAGCAATATGGATGATGCAAGTGTAAAAACAATGTTTGAGAGAGATACCTACAAGATGGTTCAGGGAGAACTGGTACGATGTGGGGAGTTTGGATTATCAATTTGTACAATTTTTTGTGTAGCACTGTTATTGATGCGTGCAACAGTTTTGTGGTTCCTGAAAGTGGAGCTGAAAGCCTAGTGGTCTCTGGAGAAAAGGCCATGCTATGGCATCAAAGGCTTGGGCATATTGGAGAGAAGGGCCTTCGAATACTACATGGTAATGGTATAGTAGAAGCTATGTCTAATTTCTCTCTGGATTTCGATTTTTATGAAAATTTTGTATATGGGAAGAAGAATTGGTTGAGTTTCCCTTCTGGTGCTAAGAGGGCGAATAAGATATTAGATCTTGTGCATAGTGATGTGTTTGGACCTGTGTCAGTTCCATCACTGGGTAAGTCTGTGTACTACGTGTCATTTATAGATGACTTCTCAAGGAGTACATGTATATATTTCCTGAGGTAGAAATTGGAAGTCTTTGACAGGTTTAAAGAATTTAAGGTTTCTGTGGAAACCAGATAGAGAAGAAGATAACGGTGTTGAGGACAGATAATGGTGGAGAATCTTGTAAGAAGAATTTGAAGAGCTCTGTAAGAAGTGTGGTATATCACGAAAGAAGACTACTCCATTGATGCCTCAGAAAAACGGAGTTGCAGAAAGAATGAATAGGAAGTTGATGGAAAAGGAAAGAAGCATGTTGAGTGGTACCAGGCTAGGACAAGAATTTTGGATAGAGGCAGTGGAGACTGCATGCTACCTGGTTAACAAATCACCTTCATTAGTGTTGGAGGACAAGACTTCGCATGAGGTATGGATTGGTAAGAAACCCTCTCCTTCACATCTGAGGGTATTTGGTTGTGATGCATATGTACATGTTACAAAGGAGAAAAGAACTAAGTTGGATAGTAAATATGAAAGGTGCATCTTTATTGGGTATAAGGATGGTTTAAAAGGTTATAAACTTTGGAACCTAGAAATAAGGAAGGTTGTGTACAGTCAAGATGTGGTGTTTATAGAGGTTAAAGATGTTTTTAAACAAGAATTCCTACCAAAGGAACCTGAGAAGATAGAGTTTGAGCTCAAGTAGGAAGAATCAGACTCTGCAACAGAACAAGATTCGGAAGAGGAAGAGCCACAAACTCTAGTTGTGAGAAGATCAGTCTGAGAAAGAAGGCAGCCAAAAAGGTATAGTCTATCTGCTTTCTGTTCAAATTTTTCTTTATCTATTACTGATGATGATCCCAGAACTGTTAGGGAGGCAATGGATTCATATGGTGGAAAACTTTGGAAGGAGGCCATGGTTGATGAAATGGCATCCTTGCACAAAAATGAGGAATTGGATCTAGTGGATTTGTCGGATGTAAGGATACCCATTGAATAAAATGGGTGTTTAAGAAGAAGATGAATGTAGAACGCAGGGTGGAGAAATACAAAGCTCAATTGGTAGAAAAAGGTTATTCTGAGGTGTAGAGAATTGATTTTGGTGATATTTTTTCTCATGTTGCCAAGGTAACTTCTATTAGGTTACTTTTATATGTTGTTGCTGCATTTTATTTTGAGGTAGAACAGATGGATGTGAAGACAAGATTTCTTCAAAGGGATCTAGAAGAGGAGATCTACATGAAGCAACCTGAAGGTTTTGTTGTGAAGGGTAAGAAAGAACCGGTATGCAGGTTAAAAAAATTCTTTATATGGGTTAAAACAGTTACCAAGGATGTGGTATCAAAAATTTGATACATATATACGGGTACTTAGCTTCACCAGAAGAAAAAAGGATCACTGTATGTTCTTAAAAAAATTCTCGCAAGAGAAATTTCATACCAATCTGTGGGAAATGGTCTGACTATATTTTTGAAATAAGCCAAGAAGGCATTATGGCCTTCCTTTCCAATTTACTGTGGTATGTATGGACTAGACAACTACAAGCATGCTATATTGGAAATTTGTCAATAGAGTGTTTTAAATTGTTTACAATTCTAAATAGGCAATATGATCCCCTGAAAGTGGCCAATAACTTCACTACACAAGTAAAAATCATAGCCTTTGTGCACGAAGATGATGATTTTGACGATTTGTTTGAGTTTGTTGAAAACTATGTTGCAGTTAAGAAGTTGGAAAATTTACACCTTCACCCACCACAACTATTAAAGTTGCAGCAATACAAGAACAAGCGACTGGAGACAATTCCACTCAAGATCTTGGATGTCTCTCAAACCATGACTCATAAAGAAAATAAATCAGTTATTAAGGATATTCAAGTCCTTAATACACTAGATCAAGAGAATTCAGTTGAAAATCAAACAATAGATTTGGATTTCCCCCACAATCTCAAAGATTTCTGGAAAGAGTTTGACCTCAAACTCCAAGAAGAACAGGCAGCCATGATTATTGACCAACAGCAGAATTTATAAACTCCCCCTTCTACAAGTTAGGACCCGTTTACTGTTGGGCCCTCTAACAAAATGATAAGCACTGAGAGAATGGAATACATCTTGGCCTTCCCAACCTCTGAAATTATTTTAAATATACAATAAATACCTCCTTTAGATATCTTTTATAGTAATAGGCACAAAGCAGTTGTTAGCAGGAAAAAGAAAAGGAGAAGAACAAAACATACCCAGACTCTCACTCAAGAAGATATGTCAATGGACATTGTTTGGAAAGATACCGAGTCAGATCCTTCATAGGATCTAACTGAGTTATCACAGGTTGCAAGAGCTTATTCATCTGAAACTATTAACAAGCCATCAGAAATTAATCAACTGATAAATCAAAAATATGAAAAGATACTTCAACTAGAGCCAAAATTACAAGCAGAAAATCAGAGTGTTAGTCAGCAACTATAGATACAAATTGCACAACTACAAGATAGCCTACATCAACTGAAGATTCAATGTCAAGGTGAAATTAGTTCTAAATATTCTCATATTCATCAATTACAACTCTCCATTGAGAAAATGAAAGATGTTCCAAATATTGATGAATTTAGGAAAGAAGCATTAGAATTGAACACCTTATTGGCACAGGCACGGCAACAGGTCATATTTTTTCAGAAATTAACCAGCATTCTTGAATTACGTGAGCAAAGTGATTCACTTGTGAATCGCATTTCTGACATGATAATTAGTTTTGATGACATTGATGAGAAGGTATCCCAATTTGTCACCTGGCAGGATTCCTCTGATGGCCGAAAGGCCAACCTAGCTAGAATTTAAGATTCAAAGAAATAAATATTGTTTAAATATTGGGATATACAACTAAAGAAAATATAAAGGGCAATAACCAGAGCTAAATACGTCGCCACAAACATTGTGGAAACTGTCAGTCGAACCTAATTGAAGCAAATCTAATAGATATATGTCCTCCTGGTGCATTACCCTTAGTAAAATATTTGATAAGGCAATGGAAGGAAGTTTCAAAAGTGAAAGAGGAGCACATCAAGAAGATAGAAAAGTTATATTGGGAAAGATGCTGGAGATACCTAGTGAAGCCTCATAGCCAATGGCTCATGCTTCGTTGTCTTACATATACGTCTTCATACATGCTACCTCCATTATCTGATGTTGTTTTTATTGGACACCTATGCATTAGGCGAGGCCAAACTCTAGAGGTTTAGCCTATGCTTAATATTTTTCAACTCAAGGAGCAAATGGAAGAAGGGACCACAGGACAATCCACCAACAACTCACCCCTTTAATTTTTGTTTCGGTTTTATTTTACTTACTTTAAGGAGACTTGTTTGAAACCTCGTCAGTTTTTATTGTAATGACTATTTTAAGACTTATTAGTTTTTTATTTAAACCCTTTCATGTCTTTTAATAAGGGGTCCTAAAATTTTGAAAATAAGACTTTATTGATGATGCATTTTTGTACTCTTAAAGTTTTCTAAATAGAAAAGGTTGGACCAAGAATTATTTCTCAAATTGACTAAGTATATATATGTGTGTGTGTGTGTGTGTGTGTGTGTGTGTGTGTGTGTGTGTGTGTATGTGTGTGTGTGTTACTTTTATCTTATATGTTTCATTTAAGTTTTCAAATGAGAAATAGTTCATTAATCTATGATGTGTTGTTTTATATATTTTTTTGAATACAGTTTTACATCAATTCACTTCTGAACATGTTATTCTGTTATCATTTATATGTATATACAATACATGCATTTCGTAAAACTTGCAATACAAGCTTCATCAAATTGATTTAATTAACTTCTTAAGTAAATCAATTATCTTATTTGTTTTTCATATCTCTTAATGAATGTATGATCTTTATTTGCACTCATTGAAAGATTATTTCTTTAGATCGCACAAGAAAAAGTTCCATCCCGGGATAGATAGAGATAGATTTAGATATATAGATATAAAGAGATAGATTTATTGTTTGTTGCAAGCTTTCTTATAATTCCATCTATAAAACTCTTTTTAGAGATAAAATCATTCATTCATTCCAACTATATTATATTTGGAAATTGGTCCCACAAATCCAATCGAAGCCACCATTCCAAACGGAAAAGGGACGGTTTTCAAGTCCCCGACTAGGTGGTTTTCCATGATGTTGTTGCACCAATTTTTGGGGCCTCAACATTTTTGGCGGTAAAACGAGGGACATATAACTATGAATGGCATCAAAGCTTAAATTAAAAATTAAATACCATCACCAGAGTCATTATCCCTCTGAATCCACAACTTCTAGTCCCGTTTCAAAATCTCCTACTCATAAATCAAAAGTTGTTCATTCTCCTCCTCAATCTCCTAGTTTTGTTCATAAAGAAATCCCTTTATAATATTCTTCAGAGCCACCTGAAGTACAGACGTTGATAAATAAATTGGAAGAAATCTCAATTTCAGCAGAAAAATCTATACTTTCGGAAGCCTCAAAAGGAAGTGTCACTTCAATTTTTGAAGGAACCCGTGTATTAACTCGATCTAAGAGTGAAAAACTTGGAGTTATCCCTTTCGAATTTCCTCTTCATTCTCATCGAAGGAAAACTCCTATTTCTGAAACACAATCATCAACTAGTGAGATTCAATTTGTTCCTATCTCCCCAAAAACATCAGCCATTCTTCATTCTTCTTCATCTTCTCAAACAAGTTCATCATTTATCATTAATCCTTCTTCTTCCTCTCAGCCTACAACTGCTATTACAAGTAGTATTAGTTCCATAATCTTTTCTTCCATACCTTCAACCATTATTGGAACTACTTCTTCTATTTCAAATCCTCCTTTAGGACCACCCAATCCTCCTCCTCATACAATGGCTAATAGACCTTGGAAAAATCCTGGAGTTGTTCAACTACCAGGGCCCCTTCATCCTTTACCTAAGCTTCCTAAAAGATGGATGCCTAAGTATAATCTGGAAGATGCATTACCTGTAGAAGAAAATATTCATAATTTCATGTTTGCCATAAATATTAATGGAGTTACAGAGGAAGATTGTGTGATTAGATTATTTCCTTATACTTTTCAAGGATCAGTTGGATCATGGTATTTCTCACTACCATCAGGCACAATTACTAGTTGGGATATTTTTGAAGAACAATTTCTTACTAAATTTGGAGATGACCGCACTACTGCAACTCTTATCAATGATCTTTCCAATCTGAAAGAAAATTCAGGTGAAAAGATCAAAGACTTCAATTCCATATTTAATAATTTACTCAACAAAATCCCAACCACATCTAAGCTTAGAGTTGACGTACAAATAGAATGGTACATATCCTCTATTCCTTCTAATATTTCTATTTTTGTAGATAGATCCAATAAGGCTACATTAGTAGAGAATATGAAAGAAGCCCTTTCTGTCGAAAAAAGAATACTTGCTTTAGAAAAGAAAATTTCTCAAGAAGATAGGAAAACCAAGAAAGTTTCTTTCAAATATGAATCCAAAAAGAAATTGTCTAAAGATCCCCTTGATCTTGAAGGGCTACAAAAGGTTCTCAAAACCATGTCCAACGATATGGTTGATATAAAGAAACAAGTATTTGAATATTCTTCAAAGAAACATTTTAGAACTTTTAAGAAAAATCAGCCTTCTCTAACCCCAAATGCGATTTCAAATGTTGAATCATATCAAGATGAGGATCATGTTGAAACAATATCATCTGTTGAAGAATCTCAAGAAGAATAAATAGTCTAAGTCCATGGACTATGGGACTTTATTCTCCCAACCTCTGATGATGAAAATGAACCTGAGGCACTTCCAATAAATACTAGAAGTAAAAATTATGTTGATTTTCCTCAATCACCTCAAAAGAAAAAGACTTCATCCTCCGTCATTAAAGATAAAGTAGTCAATAAAAAGAATTTTTCTACTCAAACAAATCCAACTTCTTCAACCCTTCCATCTACCTCTAAACATTAGTGGTTTTTGATACCATTGGATACAATTTAGTGGAAGATATGAAGAAAATTAAAGCAAACATTACTCTCTATGAACTAAGCAAGTTAAAACAACAACAGAAAATTTTTCTTAAAGAATTGAATGTGGTTCACACTACACCCTTGCCTGCACGTGTAACTTCGAAAGAAGCTAAAGGATTAGGTAAGCCTCCTAACTATTCACTTGAGAAAATTGATGCAAGTGATGCTATTTTGATAAGTGACAGATCCAATTCACATACTCCCAATTTTCTTCTAACTTTTGAATTATTCAACAAAAACTTACATAATTATTTAATTGACTTTGGAGCTTCATCAAATATTATGCCATATTATTTTTGTCTCAAATTGAATATATCTCCTCAGAAGGCATAAGTATATATTGTATAATTAGACAAAACAAAAGTTAAAGTATTAGGAGAAATGAATTCGGTTCTTATCAGATTAGCATCCAATCCAAAGGTCCATCAAGTACTTGTTATCTTAGTTGTCGATATACCAGATTTCTATGGTCTTATCTTAAGCAGAGATTGGTCAGAAAATCTTCATGGCTAGTTTTCTATTGATTGGTCTCATATGTGGCTTCCCCATAATGGTAAGCCAAAAAAAATCAGAGTAGACCATGAAAAACATTTAAAACATTCAATAACTGAGTTCGAAGAAGAAAATGAACCCATGGCCTTTACTAATAATATCCTTGGCAATTACTCAGTTGAATCCTTCTTGGGGAATTTCAATGTTCTAATGTCTCCATTTCTTACCAATTCAGTTAAATCCCAGATTCAAAATTTTTCTCAGAATAATTTTTCCAAATGTGTAAATATTGTAGATAAACCTTGTAATGATACTTTATTTTGGACTTTATATTTTGATGGGTCAAAATCCAGTGAAGGAGCAGGAGAAGGTTGTATATTAATCAGTCCAGAAGGTAAAAAAACTATGCTTACATGCATACTTGATTTTGAATGTACAAATAATACTGCAGAATACGAGGCACTGTTTCAAGGCTTAACCAAAGCAATTGACCTTGGTGTTAAGTATCTTAAGGTATTTGGAGACTCTGAAATAATTGTTAAGCATGTAAGAAATACTATACACTTTATTTCTAGCCATATTAAACATTATCAATCGCTAGTACAGTCTCTTGCCTTCCATTTTTTAGCATTCAATATCTCATCTATTCCAAGGATTCAAAATGAAAGTGTGGACCTTCTAGCAAACGTAACATCCAAGCTTATTCCCTCAGAATATTATAGCCCAGATAGATTTTCTATAAAGTTGATTTTTCGCCTATCTATTCCTAATAACGTTACCAATTGGAGGGTATTCAATGATGATTATGATGTTATTACTATTCTTACATCTGAAGGATCATATGACAATCAATTAATTGATGAATATGTTCATGAAAGACAATTACAACAAAAATTTGAAGCAAATGTTATACTTAAGTCTGTCGTCAAACTCGAAGATCTCTACGATCTTAAAGATAGGTTCAAAAATATTACTAATTCTAAACTCAAAAGTTCAACTTTGAGGTTTGAACTAGTAAATCTAGGAATAGATCTAAATCCTCATAACATCAATTTAGGACTTCATCTTTCCTATGATGAAATATTAGCATTTATTAATTTATTAAAAAAATACAACATTGTATTTGCATGGAAATATGATGACTTAAAAACTTATGGTACTTCAATCATTCAACATACTATCCCAATGATATCCACTAAAAAACCTATACAAAAAAAATTAAGGAAGATTCACCCTGACCTTGAAAGTCAAATTAAAAGTGAACTCAATAAACTCCTTAAAGCAAAAATTATCTTCCTTATTAGGCATTTTAAGTATCAAATTTAGTTCATGTTAGGAAAAAGAACGACGATATTCATATTTGTATTAATTTTGGAAACTTAAACAAAGCTTGCTTGAAAGATAATTTCCCATTTCCACCAATGGAACAAATTTTTCAATCAGTTTTTGGTTCTGAATTAATGTTCTTTCTTGACGGATTTTCAGGTTATAATCAAGTTCTTATTCATCTTGAAGATAGATTAAAAACTACATTTAGAAAAAAAATGGTGTAGTAATTATACAACAAGCATGTATATCATGGATTCAATCTGATCTAACAAAGTACTAAAGTTAAATACTGAATCTCTTCTACAAATCAATTAAGGAATTAAAAACACAATCCCCAATCACATTAAGCAAAGAAGAATCAATCAAGACACAACACAGTTATTTTCCCAGGGAAAGCTTGGTGCTCAAAACCCCTCTATCATATATTGTATATTCCACAAGGTATCATGAAACAATTACATACAAATATTATCACAATAGTCCTCATGTATTCAACTAATTGTCTCACACTGATCTAGACAAAATCGAGCCAATTCTCAGCCTGTCTTCAGCCTGCCTTGCTCATGCAATCCCTGATGAATGAAATTTCTATTATTTAGGAATTTTGGCCTTCCTCAACTGCGTTGAGTATCATGGGCATCTTGTGGTGTTTTAACTGCATTTGGGCAGCCTGCTAATATCACAACTGATAGTCACACTTCCCTTTCACCTAGATCTCAATTGGGTCTCCACTGGAACTAACATGCATGCAGCTAATAATAGTAAACCCTCAGTTGCATGTGAGATCATTGATTGTGAATTAATCAAATTTAATTCACTTGATCTCTCACTAGTGCAACAAACAGTTACAACTAGCACAACTGAGTTTAACTCACTTAACTGAGTTAAACTAATTACAACTTGCATTAACTAATGCATTACTGTACTTCAAACTCTGTTACAACTATAATTACTATGCATGCCTCACCAACTACCCTTAACTCGAAATTCATGAGTTAACTGAGTTTATCACACATAGTTAACTATTAGAAGTTATTTTAAGATTAGATTACATTTTATTGTCCATCTTAATTAAGGGATAACTAAAATAGACATGCGCCAAATTTAGCCCACACCAGTGTAGGTGCTGCTTGGACCTCCTAGTTCCACACTTAGTGTAGGTGTTTCTTGGACCTCCTGGTCCCACGGTGTAGGTGTTGATTGTTGTTTCTGGATGCCAATTTCACTGTTTCTTGTTGCAAACTTCAACACTCCCTCTCAACAAGAAAGGAATTTCCTTGCATGTTACATGCACCTCATGCATGCGACATGAAACCTCATGCATTCGACATGAACCCTCATGCATGCGACATGAAACCCTTGCATGTGACATGCAACTCTTTCATGCAACACTTCTCTAGTGTTTCTCGCACATGAAACCTTTGCATGCAACACTTCCAAATTTGAATAGCCTCCAAAAAATTGAATCGGTATAATGCATCTATCATCAGAGTCTTCTGACTGCTTCTAGCTACTGCACATGTCTATTGGATTCTCTGCGTTGTTGACATATTCATCCATGCACTCTGCACTACTTCCAACTCTGATCTGCGCTCCAGTATCTGACACCTGTCACTATGATTTCTCTCTTCCTGACATTTGACTGCATCAATCTAACTGATCCTGCTACAGCTTCTCTATGGGCTCCTCATAGCCAGGTTTGATCCATGAGACGCACCATCTCTAGGACCCTGCCCAAATTTATTCTTGGGATTATTCTTGCACATCGCCCCACCTCACACCTGGAGGTATAGATTCATGTACTCCCTCTACCCTTCTGGCTCGAAATTCCCCCCCCCCCCTGGATGTCTCTGCTTGAGTGGAATATTCCACTCCATGATCCTCCGCATGTGGCTGCTCCACCTCTTGAGGTTAATTCTTTGGAACCAAGAGTTCCTCACCTGCATGCAAATCCAGCTCCCTCTCAAGGGTCAATTTCATAGCTTTCTCACACTTCCAAATGATTGGAAGCTCTGTATAAATTGCATCTACATCAATTCTATAGATATTCTTCACATGAATCCTAATATTATTGGATTGACCTATTTCTTTTTGTCGCAAGAAAAAATTTCCTTCACTGAAAACAACATCATAGACTCTATCCTCCAACATTGTAATTGAAACTAAATTTTTCTTTAAGCCTGGTACATGCATTACATATTTTAATTGAAAGGGTTTACCTGACTGTCTCTTAAAGGTAATGGTACCAATATCGGTAGCATTGTACCGCCTCTCACCACCCATTTCGATATGCATCTGAAGTTCCTTCTCCTCCTAGCTACTAAGAGGCTCTTTTTTTCCCGTCATGTGGAAAGATTCACCACTATCCAAGTACCACCCAGATCCCAATGCACTTGACACCATGCATGCGATCAGTGAGAAGTCAAGCTAAAATTGTGAGGTTGAAGCCTTACCAACTATAGATCCTAAAGCCTTCTTGTTCTTCTTATTTTGTGGAAAATTAGTGGCATAATTCCCATGCTCGTGACAGTGAAAACACTTCACTATGGACATGTCGTTCTCCTTGCCTTCTTCACCAGTCTTAGATTTGGAATGGAATTTATTCCTTTCCCCTTCTTCACCTTGGAAGACAAAGCACAATATTCTTCATTTTCATTCTTAGATGAAGATTCATCTCTGGTATTCTCTCTAAAATCCTCCTGCACCACATATGACCAAATTCGTTCCCAATCTGGCAGCATTTCCCTTCCATTGACATAGTCTTGATAACTGTGCCAACTCTTGGGAAGTCCTAGGAGAGCTAGGCTCACCAAATCATCATCAGCAACATTTATTCCTACAGTCCCAAGCTCATCCCGACATTGGAAAAACTATGTTAAGTATACCGGAATAGTGTCGTTCTTCTCCATCTTGATCTTCCTGAGTTTATTTTTCAGTGCCAATTTCCTATGGTCATTGTTGCTCTGAAATATATTTGTCAAATATTTCCACATAGCATATGGTGTCACGTTTCCATGGAGGCTTGATACACTGTGGTCTCATACTCCCTCCACTAAGATCCTCCTCGCCCTTTCCACTTTCTTTTTCCATGCATCAAGATTTGCAACATTTTCCACAATGAGTTTAGGAACATCATGGTCAATGAATTCCTTCAAGACATTGTCTTCGAGTACTGCCTCCATCATGTATTTCCAAGAAATATGGTTAGAGATTCCCTCAAGTGCATACTCCAATATCAAGTCATTGAAATCCATTTCGATCTTGAATCAGTTGTAGCACCAAGAAATTCTTCTGCAATTTCGAATTCTATTCAGTCAAAACTCAGCTCCTCCTTCACTATTGTGATTTCTTGTGCTCTTATACCATGTATTAATTATACAACAATCATCTATATCATGGATTCATTCTGATCAATCAATGTACTAAAGTTAAATACTAAATCTTCTACAAATCAATTGTAGAATTAAAAACACAATCGCCAATCACATGAAGCAAAGAAGAATCAATCAAGCCACAACAAAGATAAATTCCCAGGGAAATATTTCTGCTCAAAACCCCTCTATCATATATTGTATATTCCACAAGGAATCATGAAACAATTACATACAACTCTTCTCACAAGAGTCCTCTTGTATTCAACTAATTGTCTCACACTGATCCAAACAAATCGGGCCAATACTCGGCCAATTCTTATCCTATCTTTAGCCTGCCTTTCTCACAAAAACCCTGATGAATGAAATCCCTATTCTTTAGTAATTTCAGCCTTCCTCAACTATGTTGAGTGTCATGGGAATCCTGTGGTGTTTTAACTGCATCTGGGCAGACTGCTAATATCACAACTAATCGTCACACTTCCCTTTCACCTAGATCTCAACTAGGTCTCCACTAGAACTAACGTGCATGCAGCTAATAATAGTAAATCCTCGGTTGCATGTGAGATCATTGATTGTGAATTAAATAATATTTAATTCATTTTATCTCTCACTAGTGCAAAAAACAGTTACAACTAGCACAATTGAGTTTAACTCACTTAACTGAGTTAAACTGATTACAACCTGCATTAACTAATGCACCACTGCACTTCAAACTCTGTTACAACTATAATTACTTTGCATGCCTCACCAACTACCCTTAATTCGAAATTCATGAGTTAACTGAGTTTATCACACTCAGTTAACTATTACAAGTTATTTTGAGATTAGATTACATTTTATTGTCCAGCTTAATTAAGGGATAACTAAAATAGAGATGCACAAAATTTAGCCCACACCAGTGTAGGTGCCTCTTGGACCTCTTGGTCCCACACTTAATGTAGGTGCTACTTGGAGCTCCTCATCCCACACTTAGTGTAGGTGCTGCTTGTTGTTTCTGGATGCCAATTTAATTGTTTCTTGTTGCAAACTTCAACAAATGGGGTACATATGTCTATCAAAAAATTCCATTCGAATTAATCAATTCAAGAGCAACCTTTCAAAGAGAAATGGATATTTATTTTAGATGATTAATCAATAAAACAGTGGTTGTCTATCTATATGATATAACTATTTAATCCAAGAAAAGGAGAGACCACTATCATGATCTTAAACAAATCCTTGAACACTGTTTTAAATATGGAATCATTTTAAATCCAAAAAAGTCCTTTTTCGCTTTCAGTGAAGGAAAAAATTTAGGATTTGTTGTTTCAAAGAAAGACATTTATATTGATCCTGAAATAATTAAGGCAATTTCTGAACTGTCACATCCCCATAACAAAAAATCCATGCAATCCTTTTTAGGAAAAATAATTTTTGTTAAAAGATTTGTTCCAATTTTTTCTCAAATTGTTTTGCCTTTGTAAGTGATGATTAAGAAAAATACACTATTTAAGCGGGGATATGATGAAAGAGAAGCCTTTGATTTGATAAAATAAGCCATCATTAATGCAGCTTCTCTGTCTAACCCATATTTTTCCAAAAAAAAAAATTGTATACTTTTGCATCAGAAAAATTTTACGTTGATGTATTAACACAAACTAATGATCAAAATATTGAAGGACCTATTTCATTCTTTAGTTCAACCCTTCAAGGTGCTGAACTAAATCATTCTAAAGTAGAAAAACAAGCATTTGTTGTCTATAAATATTTAAAGCATTTTATACCTTTTCTCCTTAAAACACACACCAAAGTAATAGTTCCATTCTCGGTTGTAAGGCAACTACTTATACTGAAAGAACTAGGAGAAAAGAGATAAAATTAGGTAACTTATTTGCAGAAATATGACATTAAAATAAGATCGACCAAAACCATTAGAGGACAAGGTCTCTGCAAACTATTATTAGGAGCATACAATATATCAAATGATGAGGAATCAGGTAATACTGTTCAAATTTCTAAGGAAATCTTAAATGATTCAGAATCACAGTATACTGATTTAATTTTTTACTTAAAAAAATGGATATGTTCTGATAGAACTCAATCATAAAAGAAAAAGAGCTTTAAGATTAAAATATAATCAATATCAACTCATAGACAATGTCTTGTTTAGGAAAAACTATGATTCTGTATTACTAAGATGCCTTGAGAAATCTGAAGCTCAGAAAGTCTTGTAGGAACTCCATGATGGACCTGCAGGTGGAAACTTTGGTGGAGATACCACTGCACATAAATTCCTTCATGTAGGTTATTACTGGCCCACTCTATTTAAATATGCTCACACATATGTGAGAAAATGAAAAACATGCCAAATTGTTGTTGGAAGATAAAGAAAGCCATCTTTTCCATTACAACCAGTCAACATTGATCAACCTTTTGAACAATGGGGATTGTATATCATAGGTGAGATTGTTCCTAACTCATCCATGTAGCATAAATACATTCTCACTGCAACATATTATTTTACTAAGTGGGTGGAGGAAATTCTGCTAAAGGTAGTTAATTCTGAAGCCATAATTGAATTTATTGATAAATTCATTATTACTATATTTGGCTTAATTAATGCACTTATGTTTGATAATGCATCTTATTTTTCGGGAAATAGTATGACATACTTCGCTCTTAAAAGAGGTTTTTAACTTAAATACTCTAATAACTACTATCCTCAAGGTAATGGTTTAGCATAATCAACAAACAAAAATCTCATAAGAATTATCAAAAGAAATATTGATCAAAATCAGAAAAACTGGCATAAAACTTTAACATTTGCACTATGGGCAGATAGAATTACTCAAAAGGCCTCCATAGGAACTTCTCCATTCCATCTGGTTTATGGGGAAGAAGCTATAATCCCTTCAAACTTAATTCTTCCCTTGTTAGCCCTAGTTCAGTTTATTTATGAAGTACCTTCTTCCTCCCTACAATTAAGAATGTCACAGATCCTTAAAATGGAAGAAGAAACGGAAAAAGCCAAAATAACTCATGCTCATCATCAGCAAATAGTGAAAATCTCTTTTGATGCAAATTTTGTTTCCTCAAAAGACTTCCAAGTTGGAGATATCGTACTCAAATGGGACAAAGAACATGAGGAAAAAGGTAAGCATACCAAATTCCAAATAATGTGGCTTGGACCATTCCAAATCATTGAACAAATCGGTCCATCAACCTTTATGTTCCAAGACCTTCAAGGGAGGAAAGACTTACTCCCTGTTAATGGGTTGATCCTGAAAAACTTCTTTTCTTAGAAGAAGATTTTCTTCTAAATGTATTACATCCATTTTTCTTTTCTTTATTTTTAGAAAATAATGATTGATTACATGCTTCTGGTTGTTCGCAACACCTCTGAATTATTTTATGTTTTTATTTTTGAAGAATAGAATTTTTTGAGAAAACAACTACCAACTTAGAAAATTGAAGGAATACTATAGAACTTTGAGATTTTTCCATCGAAATTGTAAATTTTGTAAACTAGGAATTTGTAAAGTCTTTTTAACCTATTATAAATCAGAAAAAGGGTTCATCTTTACAAAGAAAAGGACTTTTTTTAACTAATCTTTAACTCTAAAATGTCATCCAAAACTCTTAAGGATTCAATAATTCTCCCCTTCCATTGAAAATACATTTTTAGAGTGTAATTCAAAAATATAAAAAAAATATATATATATATATATATAACTTAAAAGGATAAGAAGTCTCATCATGATGTTGCTTATCATGATCATAAGTTAATGATTAACTGGCATTACCACAACTGCATACCAAAACAGGGTAATGGCTCGTAATTATAAAAAAATCATAAGACAAAGGGTCTCATCATGAGCCAGCTTGTTCAGTCTAATTCATAACTAGTGAATGGCATTGTCACTTTCTGGTTATCAAACTAGGATAATGACTTTTTTAGAGAAAAGAAAAATGAGTAACTAAGGAGTTAACTCAGAGAAATTTTACATAAATGGATGGGATATTGATTTATTGATGGTTAAAAGGTAACCTTGCTAAAGGTATTAATATTTACTAGCAGCAGTGGCTCTACCTATGACAAAAGGAGCAAATTACAAAGCCAAGTTACATAAAAGAATACCTACTTTATCTTTTAAACCATATAATAATTGATATAAACTAAAGAAGATATTTATATATGAAATTTTTATAGAAGATTAACAATATAGATCAGTTTTTTATATTTAGAGTAATTTTATTCATTTAAATATTTTGAAAATAATTATTGTTTCCTTCAATTATTTCTACTTACTTGAAGATATTTAAGAAATTGTTTTTCAAAGATAACCGGTTCTTCTAGTGAATTTCCAATTGTTGTGTAAATCAACAACCCCCATTATTTTAGGCCATAGTTACTTTTAAAAATAATGGGAACCCTTTTAATTTTTAGAGTTTGAACAAATAAAACCTTAGAATATTTCTTTTTATAGGAATAGGGGTTTAAAAGGGATGAAAAACTTAAGAATTGGCTTTCCAAATACTTAAGCAGAGATATATCGCATTTCGCAAATCGCAAAATCATTTACATAACCAAAATAATGAGATAAAACATTTTTGCGATGCAATGAATATTACCAAAATTCTTTTATAGGAGGAAAAAGGCATATTTTTAAGTTAAATCCAATAAAAGATACCGCATGGATCGACTTCTTCCACGTCATCTAAATCGCATTTCACAAATTGCAATTTCTCTCGACACTCTCATTTTCTCCTTCTTTTACTTGTTGATGCGATAAATCATATTGCATCGCATTATCGCAAATAAATCAACGATGTTATTTTTTGTACCGCTCATAATCATCGATGCGATAAAGTGATCGCATCACAGATCGCATATCTCACTCCCATTACACAAACACACATTGCATGTTTTTAACCTCATCGATATTGTGATTGCGATGACGTAATTAGCAGAAACACTAGTTGTTAGTATTTAATGAAGAGATTATGCACGAGTCATGATGTAATGCGATAGATCAGTTTTTAATTGAGACATGATTATAATGGCACAATAATCCATATCAGTTATCAATGTCATAAATTAACGATTTTATCACCCATACCACCATAATCATTTCCCTGCCATGAGCATTCAATTCATATCCCATCAGCATGTGAAGTCTCATCCATTTGCAGTATTTCTATTTACTACAGTATTTGTGTGTATTGTAAAACTCAAAGGTTCCTACTTCCCACTTATTCTTTCTTACTTATTTACAGGCAAGTTCGAGTAATCAAAGTTCTTCTGAAATGTCTAAGGCTTTGAAGAAAAAAAAGAAGCATATGTCTCTCGTTAATCTTGCGCCTACTACTTCAGAGAGAACAGAGATGTTTCCCTTATTTACAGATACGACTTGTGGACCTGAAAGTGGATCTTCTCTATGGGAATCTATGTATAATCTATTTGAAGACGAGAAACCACCCAAAATTTAGAGAAAAGCAACATCATATGCCCCAAATTCTTCTAAAGCTATGAATGGAGATGTAGCCAATTCATTTCTTCGGCGAATTGCAACAAGGCCCAAGATACTACCATATACTGATATGGTGAGGTGGATTATCGACAATCCTAATATCAGGGACAAAAATTTCCTTACCTGTAGAGGAACAATGATTGGTTCCTTTAAGGCGGAAAGCCTGAATAAAATGTACCATCTTCCGGACCCTAATGAGATTTATGATAAAGAATTCCTTGAAAATTCACTAAGGAAAATGAGCTCAAATCAGCGCCAATAAAGCAGTGGAGGAGTAGTCCTAACAAACTCAAGAACGATGTAAAGGGTATGTACTCTATTGATTCTCTCGCAAGTCCATATTTTTATATCTCAGCCATGATGTCTAGAATTTTTGGTCAGTCAGACACAACTAGATTTTCAGTAGAATGGGTACCCCTTATTGTTACACATCAATGTGTCACCGCCCTTGTACTCCTCGTTCCTTGATCCTGGAAGACCCATACAGTGACCCTTGTGTACTTTCCAAGCATGGAATACATACCCCTGAACCACACTTTGTCTACCAAATCATCTCCCTTTACAAATTTTCTAGAAGATCCCTATAAAAGCCTAGTTTTCAAGGTCGGCGCTTTCTCTCAGTGTCTGACCCACGCCGATAGCAGAGATTTGCACTGAGACCCGCGTCGATCGGCGCTCTGTCTTAATCTTAGACCCGCGTCGATCCTCTTTTGGAAATTTTTTTAAATATAAAGCAAGCTTCCATGACTATAAGCTTCGCATGGCGACGAGCTAGAAGTTTGTTTTGAGGATATGGTCGAGGAATTCCCCTTTGGGCTTCTTGTTCCCAAGAAATAGGAACTACTCCAAAGGATAAGCTCTTTTCCCATTATTTGAGGGCCCATAACCTCCTCCTCCATTAATATATAAGGAGACCTCTTTCATCTTTGTTGCCTTAGTCAGATTCTGAGTTAGAAAGTTAGAGCAATCATAGAGAGAAGAAACAATCATAGCTTCAAAAGAATAGTGCAGAGTGTGATTGTTTTTGTGTGTTGGGAACATAATGAGATCCTAGACCTCTGTGTATAAGGGTGTTGAAAACGTGCTTGGATACGGACCTGTCAAAGGAGAGCGTCAACATCAAGGCTTGGTTGTAAACTCCCCTTGTCTTTATCATAATAAAATGCATCTTATGTTTATCTTCCACTCTTGTTTACATCTATAATGAGATTTCTAACATTCCTTGATTAGTTAGATAGGTTATAATTGTTTTATTTTTGTCATGATTTTACGCTTTTCGTTGTTTCCTAATTGTCTATACAAGTAATCGGATGTTGGTAGCATCGTGCATCGAGCTTGAGAAGAACGACAGATCAAGAAGCTTCAACGGAAGACGACAACATAGCATCAGGACAAGGTAGGTCATCTTCCTTGCTCTGAATTTCATTTAAAATATAGGAAGGTAGATGTTAGTATGTTCCCATAGTTTCTAGACCCACCCTAGGGCTAGAGGGATAGCCTCTGTCCACAGAGGGGATTTACCTAGACAACACTTACGGAAGAAATAGTTGACGCTTGTGTTATGGATTGGGGCAATATTCTTTCAAATGATATTTCCACCCAAATTTTAGAGTACATAAGGATCGCTTTATCTCTTCTAAAAATTTTCCTCCATTTTACATGAGTGGTTATATTATGGATGTCGTATGTTTTACATCAGATTTTCCAGCCATGGGCTGGAAATGGACTACCCAAGATCCCCTTCCCATTCATGTATTTCATAGTATTCTCTAGGAGTCCAAATATGAAAATCATTTTTACAATATCTTTCATTGAGTTATACTAACCCTTTTTGAAGTTGTTTTTAATGAGAAAGCCCCCAAACTTTCCAAAGAATCCCAAGTCGACTTTTCTTCTATAGGAAAGTGGTTTGGTGAGGAGTCATTCACCTATGTAAGAGTATTTTGGAGCCTAGATCATCCACATGTCTTACCACTGTATGTTCCTAATAAACTTCTCGCAAGAGAAATTGCATACCATTCTGTGGGAAATGGTCCGACCAAATTTTTTAAAGAAGCCAAGAAGGCATTATGGCCTTCCTTTCCAATTAACTGTGGTGTGCATGTACTAGAAAACTAAAAGCATGCTATACTGGAAATTGGTCAAATAGAGTGTTTGAAATTGTTTACAGTTCCAAATAGTCAATATGATCCCCTGAAAGTGGCCAATAACTTCACTACTCAAGTAAAAATCAAACCCTTTGTGCATGGAGATGATGATTTTGATGATTTGTTTGAGTTTGTTGAAAACTATGCTGTAGTTAAGAAGTTGGAAAATTTACACCTTCACCCACCACAACTATTAAAGTTTCAGCAATACAAGAACAAAAGACTGGAGACAATTCCACTCAAGATCTTGGATGTCTCTCAAACCATGACTCAGAAATAAAATGATCAATTATTAAGGATACCGAAGTCCTTAATACACTAGATCAAGAGAATTCAGTTGAAGATCAAACAATAGATCTGGATTTCCCCAGCATTCTCAAATATTTCTGGAAAGAGTTTGACCTCAAAATCCAAGAAGAACATGCAGCCATGATTATTGACCAACAGCAGAATTTACAAACTCCCCCTTCTACAAGTCAGGACCCATTTACTGTTCGGCCCTCTGAAAAAATGATAAGTACTAAGAGAATGGAATACATCCCGGCCTTCCCAACCTCTGAGATTATTTTAAATATACAATAAATACCTCCTTTAGATATATTTTATAGTCTTAGGCATAAAGCAGTTGTTAGCAGGCAGAAGAAAAGGAGAAGAACGGAACATACCCAGACTCTCACTTAAGAAGATATGTCAATGGAAATTGTTTGGAAAGATACCGAGTCAAATCCTTCACAGGATCTAACTCGGTTATCACAGTTTGTAGGAGCTTATGCATCTGCAACTATTGACAAGGAATCATAAATTCATCAACTGATAAGAAAAAATAGTAAAAGATACTTCAGCTAGAGACAAAGTTACAAGCAGACAAGCAAAGTGTTAGTCAACAGCTACAAATACAAATTGCAGAACTACAAGAGAGGCTACATCAACTGAAGATTCAACATCAAGGTGAAATTAGTTCTAAATATGCTCATATTCATCAATTACAGCTCTCCATTTAACAAATGAAAGATGTTCCAAACATTGATGAATTTAGGAAAGAAGCATTAGAATTGAACACCTTATTGGCACAGCAACAGGTCATCTTTTGTCAGAAATTAACTAGCGTTCTTGAATTATGTGAGCAAAGTGATTCACTTGTGAATCACATTGCTAACATGAGAATTATTTTTGTTGACATTGATGAGAAGGTATCCTAATTTTTTACCTGGAAGGATTCCTCTGATGGTCGAAAGGCCAACCTGCCTAAAATTAAAGAATCAAATAAAGAAATATTGTTCAGAGATTGGGATATAAAACTAAAGAAGGTAGAAAGGGAAATAAACAAAGCTAAAGACATCGCCACAAACATTGTGGAAACTGTCAGCCAAAACCTTATCGCAGCAAATCTAATAGGTAGATGTCCTCCTAGTGCATTACCCTTAGTAAAATATTTGATAAGGCAATGGCAGGAAGTGTCAAAATTGAAAGAGGAGCACATCAAGAAGATAGAAAATTTAGATTGGGAAAGATGTTGGAGATATCTAGTGAAGCCTCATAGCCAATGGCTCATGCTTCGTTGTCTTACAGATATGTCTTCATACATGCTACCTCCATTATCTGATGTTGTTTTTACTGGAAACCTACTCATCAGGCCAAGCCAACCTCCAAAGGTTCATCCTATGCTTAATATTTTTCAACTCAAGGAGCAAATGGAATAAGGGACAGCAGGACAATCTACCAACAAATAACCCCTTTAATTTCTATTTAGGTTTTTATTTTACTTACTTTAAGGAGAGTTGTTTGAAACCTCCTCATTTTTTATTGTAATGATTATTTTAAGACTTATTAGTTTTGTATTTAAACCCATTCATGTCTTTTAAGAAGGGGTCTTGAAATTTTGAAAAGAAGACTTTACTGATGATACACTTATGTACTGTTAATTTTTTATGAATAGAAAAGGCTGGACCAAGAATTATTTCTCAAATGAATTGAGTAAATATATATATATATATATATGGTACTTTTATCTTACATGTTCCATTTAAGTTTTCAAATGAGAAATAGTTCATTAATCTTATGATGCGTTGTTTTATTTATTTGTTTGAATACAGTTTGACATCAATTCACTTTTGAACGTGTTATTCTGTTATCATTTATATTTATATACAATACATGCATTTCATAAAAGTTACGATATAAGCTTCATAAAATTGATTTAATTAACTTTTTAAGTAAATCAGTTATCTTTTTTTTTCATATCTCTTAATGAATGTATGATCTTTATTTTCACTCATTGAAAGATTATTTCTTTAGATCGCACAAGAAAAATTTTCATCCCTGGATATATAGAGATAGATTTATATATATATATATAAGCAGATAGATTTATTGTTTGTTGCAAGCTTCCTTATAATTCCATCTATCAAATTCCATTTAGAGATAAAACCATTCATTCATTCCAACTATATCAAATTGGGAAACTGGTCCCACAAATCCAGTTAGAGCCACCATTCCAAATGGAAAAGGGACGGTTTTCAAGTCCCCGACCGGGTGGTTTTCCCTGATGTTGTTGCACCGATTTTTGGGCCTCAATTGAAGGGCAGCATAAATAATGTTGCAGACTGCCTCAGCCGACCATCGATCGTGGCGCTAACCACCGTTCTCAACTCTTGTGGGATTGAGACTTCTGATTGACCACTTCTCTACAAGAGCGATCCGGAATTCGGACACACATACAAGACACTCTTGGAGGGTATGCAAGTTCCAAATTTTCACCTCCAAGATGCATTGCTATGTCACCCGGGACACCTTTGTGTTCCTTCAAGCGAGCATGCCAATATTATTTTGGAAGTGCACTACAGTCGGGTCCTTGGGAATTTCAGGATCGAGAAACATTGGCAGTACTGTAGAAGTATTTATTATGGTCAAACCTTTGACAGGATGTTGGGAAGTACATCAGATCATGCACTGCTTTCACAATTTCCAAACCGACCATCAAGAAGAAAGGCATCTCTACTCCTCTACCTACCCTTTATCAACCTTGGGAATCCATCTCCATGGATTACATGTCGGGCCTTCCTTCTACTAAGCATGGAAACGACTGTGTTTTTTTCGTCGTCAACATATTCTCGAAGATGCCCATTATGGAGGCCTCCAAGAAGAATATCACTGCAGAAGCCACTGGTAAACTCTTCTTTGAATGAGTGTGGGTGCACTTTTTGATCCCACAGTCTATCATCTCAGATCAGGACAATAGGTTCCTCAGCACATTTTGGTCTAGCCTCTGGTCAATGTTGGACACCAAGCTCAGCATGTCCACATATTTCCATCCCCAAACTGATGGCCAGACAAAGGTCGTCAACAGGATGATCGTACACATTATCCGCATGTACAATTCAAAGAATCCATGCACATGCGATTAAATCCTTCCCTATGTACAACACAGTTATAATCGGGCTCTCTACATCTCCACTGGCCACAGTCCCTTTCAGGTGAGCTTGGGATTCCAGCCACTATGTCCCATCGACGTAGCCATGCCATTTGTGGCTACTTAGGCTGATTCAGCTCCTGTCCAGTCTAAAGCTGACAAATAAAATAGCTTCATTGAGCATATTCAGCACATCCACCAATGGGTTCATGACATATTGGATAGATCCAATGCTAAGTACAAGAAATGACATGATCAACATCGGGTGCCAAACAACTTCCAGGTGGGCGACAAAGTGTGGCTACATTTGTAGAAGGAGCGCCTCGTTGGACCCTACTGCAAGCTTCGCTCGCTACAATATGGGTCGTACACCGTCACCAAGACTGTAGGGGCCAATGCCTTCGAGATTAGTATTCCACCATTCCTTGGTCTACACCCAATGTTCAATGTGGACTGCCTTCGGCCCTACTTCCCACCTCTACTGGACACCTTCGACATTGCAGAACAACTCACACCAATAGATTTAAACCCAGAATCCATAAAACAGGCCACCATGGATCATATCATGGACATGAAAATCAAGAACACTCACCAGAAAAATATCCAACTTTATCGGGTTGTAAAAGGTGGAAAACTCCTCCCCTAAGGCAAGTGGTTCACCAAGGACCAAGTTTAGCAGAATTTTCCTCATCTCATGGAGGAACTCAATGCAATGGGGACCATTGATTCCTAAGAGGGGAGGAATGATCTAGGTGGATATTGGTGTCCACCTACCTATTCCACTTAGGGCCCCACCATTTTTTCTTTCAGTTTTTCAGTTTCCTTAATTGTAGCACAGTTTACTATTTTTAGCAGTTTTTCGGGTCCTGAATTTCCGGAGCCATTTTGAGGCCCTAAATGATGTTTTTTGTAAAAATCGAGAACAACATGGGTTTTTACTTTATTTTATCACATAAAAAATTTTATTCCTTGAATATATATTTATAACAAGGTATTGTGCGCGTCAAACGGAGATCGTATGCCAAAGTTACGTCCCCGGGAAGTTTATGTACCAATTTACCCAAACGGGGCCCATAGTTTTTGTGCTTCAACTCCTACGGTTAATTTTTTGGATGTTTAGGCTTTTCCATTGTTTCTTAATAATAAATATACCCTCGAGCCTCATTTTAACATAGTTTAGAGGCCTGTGGAAACCACATCTCTTCTCATAGATAAGCTACCAGCGCCTCTCTACTTTATTTCCATTATGTCTGTAAACAAATTCCAGTTCTTTTATATTAATGAAATGAAGTTTTATTTCCGCTGCATCTTTGTATTTATGGTTATATGTGTATTCTGTTTCATTCCTACATAAATTTGGCTCAGTTGTATCAGAGCGGTCTGCTCTTTCTCGATCCTTCTTTACATGTCCCCAACGAGTTAGGGCTCAATCTGGTTGAACCTTTGCAAGATCACCCTCGCAAACCCCGATAGCCGCCCATGGGGGATGAAAAGAAAGACAAGGGAGCAAGATATCCTATCAAAATATTGCTCATGAAAGCCCTCAAAAAACAATCGAACCCTTCGATCTATGGAAGACTGCCTTCAGAGACAAGGAGGGCCTTTTCAAATGGCTGGTCATGCCTTTCGAGTCGACGAATTCTCTCGCAACCTTCATGAGGATCATGGACAGCATATTTCGGCCATTCACCAACTCATTTGTAGTAGTGTACTTGGATGACATCCTGATCTTAAGCCGAACTTGGGAAGAGCGCCTCCACCACATCCAACAGGTCCTCCAAACATTGCGGCAACACAAGTTGTGTGCCAATTTGGAGAAGTGTACTTTTGGCATGACCCAGATTCAGTATCTGGGATACATTATTGATGAGCGCGGGGTGCATGTGGATCCAAAAAAGATCTAATTCATTCGATATTAGCGAGCCCAACCACTCTAAAAGAAATTCGCATCTCTTTGGGTCTTTCTAATTTCTACCACAGGTTCGTGTTGGGATTCTCTCATATCACTTGGCCCTTGAGTCAAGTCACCAAGGGAGGAGCGAAAGAAAAATTATTTTGGTTGGAATCTCAATAGAAGGAGTTCATAGAATTGAAACATCGCTCTTATGCCCAGTTCTCACATTACCAAACTTGCAACAGCCATTTGAAATCAAGACAGATGCCTCTCACTATGCTATTGGGGCATTTCTTACTCAACAGGGGCATCCAGTGGCATATCATAGTGAGACATTGTCTGACATAGTCCGCAAGTATCCCACTAATGAAAAAGAAATTTTTGGGAAGGAAAAGGTCATCCACACAAACCGCTGACCCATGCAGTTCATACAGACACAAGGGAAGCTACAGAACAATTTCCATTAGAACTGGTCCATATGTATGCATCAGTTTCATTTGAATATCAAGTACAAGAAGGGTCGCACCAATAATGTTGCAAACTGCCTCAGCCGACCACCTATCGTGGCGCTAACCACCATTCTCAAATCTTGTGGGAACAAGACTTTTGATTGGCTGCTTCTCTACAAGAGTGATACAAGACACTCTTGGAGGGTACGCAAGTTCCAAATTTTCACCACTAGGATACACTGCTATGTCACCTGGGACACATTTTTTTCCTTCAAGCGAGCGTGCCAAGATGATTTGGGAAGCGCTCTACAGGTCGATCGTTGGGCATTTCGAGTTCGAGAAAATAGTGGCAATACTACAAAATTATTTATATTGGTCGAACCTTTGACACAATGTCGAGAAGTACATCAGATCCTGCATTACTTGCACCATTGCCAAACTGACCATCAAGAAGCAAGGCCTCCATACTCCGCTTCATACTCCTAGTCGACCTTGGGAATCCATCTCCATGTAATACATGTCCGGCCTTCCTTCTACTAAGCATGGAAACAACTGTTTTTTCATGGTCGTCTACAGATTCTTGAAGATGCCCATTATGGAAACCTGCAAGAAGACTATCACCGTAGAAGCCACTGCTAAACTCTTCTTTGAACGAGTGTGGGCACACTTTGGTAACCCACATTCTATCATCTAAGAACAGAAAAGCAAGTTCCTCAACACATTTTGGTCCAGCCTTTGATAAATGTTGGACACCAAACTCACCAAGTCCACATCTTTCCATCCCCAAACCGATGGCTAGGCAGAGGTTGTTAACAGGATGATCATACACATTCTATGCATGTAAAATTCAAAGCATCCATGCACATGGGATGAGAGCCTTCCCTATGTACAACACAGTTATAACTGGGCTCTCCACAGCTCAACCGGCCACAACCCCTTTCAGGTGGGCTTGGGATTCCAGCCACTATGTCCCATTGACGTAGCCATACCATGTGTTGCTACTCCGATCGATTCGACTCATGTCCAGTCTGAAGCTGACAAAGAGAACATATTCATTGAGCACATTCAAAAAATCTGCCAATAGGTTCATGACATATTGGACAGAGTCGACATGATCAACATCGGGTGCCACACAACTTCCAAGTGGGCGACAAAGTGTGGCTACATTTGCAAAAGGAGCGCCTTGCTAGACACCACCGCAAGCTTTGCCCGCTCTAATATGGCTCGTATACCATCACCAAGGTTGTAGGGGCCAATTCCTTTGAGCTCAGTATTCCACCATTCCTTGGTCTGCACCCAGTGTTTAATGTGGACCACCTTCAGCCCTAATTCCCACTTGTACTTAACACCTCTGATGTTGCAAAACAACTCACACCAACAGATTTAAACCTAGATTGAATGGAATAGGCCACTACAAATCATATCATAAACATGAAAATAAATAACACTCGCCAGCAGAAGATCCAACTGTATCATTTTGTCAAAGTTGGCCAACTCCTCCACCAAGGCAAGTGGTTCACTAGGGACCAAGTTTAGCAGAAGTTTCCTCATCTCATGGAGGTACTCAACGCAATGGGGACCATTGCTTCCTAAGGGGGGAGGAATGATCCAGGTGGATATTGTTGGCCACCCACCTATTCCCCTTGGGGCCCCACCATTTTTTCTTTTAGTTTTTCAGTTCCTTAATTGTAGCACAGTTTACTATTTTTTAGTAGTTTTTCGGGTCCTGAACTTCTGGTGCCTTTTTGAGGCTCTAAACGACGCTTTTTTGGAAAACCGACAGCAGCATGGAAATTCTTGAGAATTTTCTCGCATCAAAAGTTGTATTCCTTAGATATATATTTCTAACAAGATAGTGTGCACGTCAAACGGAGATCGTATGCCAAAGTTACGTCCCCAGGAAGATGATGTACCAATTTACCCAAACGGGGCCCATAGTTTTGGCACTTCATCTCCTACGGTTAGGTTTTTGAATTTTTAGGGATTTCCATTGTTTCTAAATAATAAATAGTTCATTGAGAATCATTGTAACACCATTTCAGAGGCTTGTATCCACCACATCTCTTCTCATAAATAAGCTACCAGCGCCCTAGCTAGTTTATTTCCATTATGTATGTAAGCAAATTTCAGTTCTTTGATATTAATGAAATGAAATTCTATTTCCATTGCATATTTGTATTTATGGTTATATGTATATTTTTTTGTGTTCCTGCATCAATTCAGATAAGTGGTATCATAGTGGTCTTCTCTTTCTCGATCCTTCTTTGCATGTCCCCAACGAGGTTGGGGTATAAGGAGTTACGGCTAGATCTGGTTGAACCTTTGTAAGATCAGCCTCGCAAAACCCGATAGTTTCCCATGGGGAATGAAAATAAATATGAGGGAGTAGGAGATCCTATTAAAATGTTTCTCGAGGAGGCCCTCGAAAAACAATCAAACCCTTCGATGCGTGGAAGACTGCCTTCAAAGCCAAGGAGGGCCTTTTTGAATGGTTAGTCATGCCTTTTGGGTTGACGAATGCTCACGCAAACTTCATGAGGCTGATAGAAAAAATCTTGCAGACATTCACCAACTCATGTGTAGCAGGGTACTTGGATTATATCCTAATCTTCATCCAGACTTGGGAAGAGCACCTCCACCAAATCTGACAAGTCCTCCAAACACTACGGCAACACAAGTTGTGCGCCAATTTGGACAAGTCATGCACTTTTGGCATCACCCAGGTTTAGTATATGGGATACATTATTAATGAGTGGGGGGTGCAGGTTGATCCAACCAATATCCAATTCATTCGATATTAGCCAGCCCCAACCACTCTAAAATATCTTGACAACTTTCTAGGTCTTGCTAATTTCTACCACAGGTTCATGTTGGGATTCTCTCATATCACTTGGCCCTTGAGTCAAGTCACCAAGGGAGGAGCGAAAGCAATATTATTTTGGTCAGAATCTCAACAGAAGGCGTTTGTAGATTATCCAAGAGGATCTTGCATCAGTTCAGTGAATTCCAGTTCAGTATTTAGTTTCTTCAGCGATCTGATGAGCGTTTTCAGGCATGGTGCAAGGAAAATACGATTCATGGTGCAAGTTACTTTATGGTTATGTCATTATGTGGTTAAATGTCACTATGTGGTGAAAACTTATGTAAAAAGTTTTAAACCTATGAGATGTAACCTAAGCTAAGGTGAAAGTGGTGTTATAAATCCTAAATGATAAAACCTATGTTACAACCTAAAAATCCTAAAACCTAGTGCAATGACATGTAACAATGCTATGCTCATAATCTTGTGGAGACCTAGCACAAAACCTTATGCAATGTCAAAACATATGTTTTCGGTGATATGTAACAATGCAATGTTTTAAATTTATGCAATGGTTGCAGTCCAAATACTATGTAATAAAACAATATTGCAAAACGGTCAAATCACAGTGGGGTTTTAACCACGCAGAAGGAGAAGACCGTCGGGCAATACATGTGAACAGAAAAAAGTTTACCGCGCAGTTGAATGTTAATACGCCGACTGACAGGAAGACCGCAAGGGGTTTTTTAAAGCTATCACATGGAGGAGTCAGCACACAGTTACATCGACCGCCTGAAACTAATGTACTTAACCACCAGACGGTTATCCGCATGTAGACCACCGAGACAACCTATCACATGGAGTTGTTAGTGCACCACCGTCATCCATACCGTCAGGGTTAATTTTATCATAACATTTTATTTTTGATTTTATTTTTTTTGTGCTATGAATGAAGTTATCCACCATGTCACCTAATTTCAAGGTGTTCCACTACCATTGCACTGATAGTTCATGCTCCATTAATGTAAAACCAAATTTTCCATTTTTGGCCCAAGTTCGACCTGAACCTACATTATAAATTTACTCCATTTATCATGATGAAGGGAGGAGTGTTTTTGAAGGCTTATTCGGAATTTTGTAAGAGAGATGCTTTTTTTTTTCAGTGTATCTTGGTCGTCCGGAGGTGGAATTGTGCACAGAGATAGGCGTTGGAAAGATAGGAGAGAGAGATTTCTATTGACAGAGACCAAAGGTGCCTGTGAGCACATTCATTCTGTTGAATTTTTGTGTAAATACTTCCTTGGATAAATCCTTAATAAAACGGATGCCCATCTTGAAAGTGGACCTGGAGACGTATTCCACCAGGGACAGACTCTATAATCAATACTTGATATCTTCTATCTTTGTTCTTTGCTACAAATTCATGTTTAATTGTGCTTCTTAATTTCTGTATTAAGTCGTAAAATCAATTACTTTCCTTCACTCTTCCACACTAAGCGATCAAGTTAAAAATCAATTCATTTTTGGAAAATATTCAGTTCTACTTCAGATCATATATTTTGGTATCAGAGCAGGTTGTGTTTTGTAGGGTTTTTCCCAGTGAATTTTAACTAGGTCCAAGTTGCGATGTGGAGAAGGAACGCTTGAGGAGATAGACTTAAAAGTTGGAAATTCACAAAACAATCAACCATGGGAGGATCTGATGCAGGTGAAACTCCTAAAGTGAAGTTCATGGGCAAGGAGAAAGTTCAAAAAATGTTTTTTAACATGCAGTGGATGTTGGGAGCAATCTATGAAGATAAGAAGGCGAGAGATGCGGCTTCAACTTTGAAAGCAATGAAGAAGGAAAAGGGAAAAGGAAAACTTGATAAACCTCCTTCTCCTCTATCATCTTCATCATCTTCTTATTCTTCTTCCAGTTTAGATTCTGAAACATAAAAGAAACCCCAGAAATCATCTCTTTTGAAACTTGATGCAAAATTTGAACTACCTATTTATGATGGCGAAATTAATCTTGAAAAGTTAGATAATTGGATTAAACAGTTAGAAGTGTATTGTAGAATTTATAACATTTATGATGAAAGAACAAAAATTCAGTTAGCTACACTTAGAATGGGGGGAACAGCTTTAATCTGATGGGAAAGTAAAACTCAAGTAGATTTAAAGCAGAAAGGTAAAGTCATCTCTTCATGTTCTAAGTTTTTAAAATCTCTTAGAAAACAATTCTATCCTTAGGGATACATGCAGTAAGTTTTTATTTATTAGAATCATTTGAGGCAAGGTAAAGGGAATAATGTTTAGGAGTTTACTGAGGAGTTCAAGAAAAAATATTTGGCGCTTGGTATTCCATTGGATACAGGTGAAACTTTATTAAATTACATTGGCAGTTTACATTCTTATTTACAACATACATTATTGAAGTTTAATCCCACTGACTTTGATGAAGTGTGTGTTCAATCCATACATATTGAATCAGGTGGAAGATGATTCAAGTTTTCACATAAAGCATCCAAACAGTTGAAAATCAATGATTCCAAAGACAGCGAGAGGAAGATAAATTCAAAGGCAAAGAAAACAGCGACAGCTCAGAAGGAAAGTGAAAGAACTACTTGTACTCACTGACAGAGAATCGGACATGATGATGCCAGATGTTAGAAACTTCACCCGGAACTCAGGCAAAAGAAGTTCCAGAAAAATAAAGGTGAAAAGAAGGCTAATGTTGTGTAACCAGCTCCAAAAATAGAAGAAAAGAGAGATCAATGCCTTAGAAATAAGCCACTTCGAGGGGGCAACCTCCAATACATTACATAAATGAACAATTCTTGGATGATACAATTTACAAAACCTCCTTTCTATATATAGGAGTCCATGGGGCCATAATGTAATCGTAGTGGGCCACAATGTAATCCTAGCCGACCTAACAATAATAATTTAAGGGCACAATAATAACAAAATGGGGGTTACAAGGGTACAATAATAGCAATAAGGGGTTTACACTAACAATAATAAGGGACTATACTAGTGATATAGGGACCTAACATGCCCCTCTCCTTCAAAAAAGTGTTGTCCTCAATGCTTGAGTAGCTTCAGGTGCTTCTGTATAAAATTCTCATCCTCCCATGTAGAATCTTTAGTGGGTAAGTTATTCCACTTGATGAGATACTCTGAAATTGATCGATTTCCGTAGCTGTCAAGTTCTTGTTTCCATGACCGCTTCAGGTTCCAATATGATTTTCCTTCCTCATCAAGTTCTGGCAATATTGTTTGAACTGGAAGATTTTCACCTATAACCTTCTTTAAGCATGAAACATGGAAAACTGGATGTACTCGCGAAGAAGCAGGGAGCTCCAATTTGTATGCCATAGTACCAATCTTTTGCAACACCTTGTAAGGACCATAGTACTTTGGCGATAATTTATTATCCTTCTTTTCTTGCTTGAGGGGCATTTGTTTGTATGGTTGTAGCCGTAAAAATACCCAATCTCCTACATCAAAACTTCTCTCGCTACGATGTTGATCTGCCTGTTGTTTCATTCGATTTTGTGCCAAATTCGGGTTATCCTTTAAGAGTTGGAGAACTTCTTGCTGATGCTCGATGTGATCTTCCACTGCTTGAACCTTCGAATTTTCCCTTAAAGATGATGTGATGGATGGTGGATGATATCCATAAGGTGCCATAAATGGGGTCATTTTTGCTGCAGTATGGAAGGAAGTGTTATACCACCATTCAGCGAGAGGTAACCACTTGACCCATTGTGTTTGTTTATCGGATACAAAACAACGAAGATATCCTTCCAAACATTTATTTACTATCTCAGTTTGACCATCAGATTGAGGATGATAAGATGAGCTATGATCTAATTGAGTACCCAAACAAGAAAATAACTCCGTCCAAAAATTTCCAGTAAAAATGGGATCTCTGTCGCTCACAATAACCCTTGGGCTTCCATGTAGCTTTTGAATTCTATCCATAAATGTAGTAGCAACTGTACTTGCTTTAAATGGATGAGATAATGCCCAAAAGTGTGCATACTTGGTAAGTCTATCAACTACCACCATGATGACACTCTTTCCTTCGGACTTAGGTAAACCTGTGATAAAATCCATTGAAATCTCCTCCCAACGTTGACTTGGAATGGATAAAGGTTGTAGAAGTCTGGGGTCTTAATTGTTTCCACTTTATTCTGCTGGCAAACCAAACATTCCGCCACAAACTTTCGAATATCAGATTTAAGGCCATCCCAAAAAAATTCTTTCTTCACCCTGTGGTAAGTTTTTAAAAATCCCGAGTGTCCTCCTAAAGGAGAAGTGTGCAATTCGAGAAGAATCTTTTGTTTTAGTTGGGAATTCTTACAAAGATATAAGCGATCTTTGTACCATAAGGAATCATTTTTCCAACTAAATGTATCAGATGTACTAGGATCTTGCTGCAAATTTTGAATGAGTGTCCATACATCTTTGTCCTTCTTCCATTCATCTCTTACTTCGGTTATCCAATCTGGTTGGATAATAGAAATGGCACAAAGCAATGCTTCCACCTCTTCATTCTTTCTTGAGAGTGCATCTGCAACAACATTAATCTTTCCTTTTTTGTAGATTATTTCAAAGTCATAACCCAAAATCTTTGTGACCCATTTTTGCTGCTCTTCTGAAGATAGTCTTTGTTCCAAAAAGTGTTTAAGACTATCATGATCAGTTTTTACCTTGAAGTGTCTTCCCATTCGGTAAGTTCGCCATTTCTTTAGTGCATGCAGTATTGCTAACATTTCCTTCTCATAAATAGGTTTCTGTAAATACTTTCCTTTGATTGGACGACTTTCAAAAGCAATGGGTCTTCCTTCCTGCATTAAAACTGCACCAATTCCATTTCCTGAGGCATCACATTCCACAATAAAAGGTTTTTGTGAAGTCTGGCATAGCTAAGACCGGTGCTAGGCACATTGCCTCTTTAAGATGTTCAAAGGCCTTAGTTGCTTCAGGAGTCCATGAAAATGCATCTTTCTTAAATAATGTTGTTAGAGGTGCTGCTATTCTCCCATAATTCTTAACAAACTTGCGATAATACCCTGTTAACCCAAGAAATCCTCGCAACTGCTTTATGGTTGTGGGGACTTTCCATTCCTTAATGGCTTTAATTTTGTTAGGGTCTAATTTAACACCCTCATGAGATACAATATGACCCAGATATTCCACCTCTTGTACTCCAAAGAAACATTTGGATTTTTTTGCATATAATTGTTTCTCCTGCAATAGTTTGAGCACCCTGTCAACATGTTCAACATGATCCTTCCAAGACCTGCTGTAGATTAGTATATCATCAAAAAATACTAGCACAAATGTTCTAAGGAAGGGTTTGAAAATGGAATTCATCAACCCTTGAAATGTAGAAGGTGCATTGGTAAGGCCAAAAGGCATGACCAAAAATTCATAATGACCCTCATGAGTTTGAAATCTTGTTTTTGGAATATCTTCAGTCTTCATTCTAATTTGATGATATCCTGAACGAAGATCCAACTTGGTAAAATAAATTGCTCCATGTAATTCATCCAATAATTCATCGATCACAGGAATGGGAAATTTATCTTTAATGGTGAGCTTATTGAGCTCCCTATAATCCGGACACATTCGCCATGATCCATCCTTCTTGTGTACCAATACTACGAGAGCAGAGAAAGAACTTTGACTAGGTTGAATTATACCCGCCTCTAACATTTCTGCAATCATACGTTCAATTTCGCTCTTTTGGAAGTAAGGATATCTATAAGGCCTGATGTTTGGAGGAAAACTTCCTGGAATCAAATGAATAGCATGTTCATGATCACGAATAGGTGGGAGTCCTTTGGGAGTTTCAAACACCTTGGAATGATTGTCCAAGACTTGTTGGAGATCTGCAGAAATAGATGATTTTGATGTTGGAACTTCTAGTGAGCATAATTGTGCAATTACGCCTCGTTGTTCTTTCTTTAGAAGCTTTGTCATGCCATTAGAGCTTATTATCCTTTCTGGCTTCCCTTCAATACCCCGTAATTCGACTTCCTTTCCTTCTGAAAAAAATTTCAAGAAAAGTTCTTGAAAATTAAAAGCTACCGTCCCCAAAGATTGTAACCATTGTACTCATAGTACAACATCAGCACCTCCCATAGGAATGGAAAGCATTGGACTAGTCAATACATATTCCCCCATGGTTAGCTTGATATTATGGCATTTTCCCGAGCAATTTATAGTTCCTCCATTTGCAACCATCACTTGACATTCTGGTGCTGGGTATAGGAAACAATTTAATTCCTTGGCTACCTTATAATGAATAAAATTATGGGTGCTACCTGAATCAATCAACACTATTACCCTTTTCTTCTTGATATGTCCTTCTATTTTGAGAGTTTGAGGAGTGGTAATTCCTGCCAGTGCATTACACGATATGGTCGGATTCATTTCTTCCTCTTCTAGGGCTGGTTCTTGGTGTACATCCTCTTCTTGTTCATTTTCTTCTTCTTCTTCACAATCTATGTAAAATAATTTCTTCTTAGCACACTTATGACCTTTAGTGTATTTGCTATCACAACTGTAGCAAAGCCCTTTTGCTCTTTTTTATTCCAATTTTTGTGGTGTCAACCTTTTAGGTTGTGGAAATCTAGGCGTAGCAACACTTCCTTCTTTATAGAATTGAGTGGTAGGCTTCCTTGTCGCCATAATTTTACATTCAACTTTTCTTGCCAACCTTAATGCCTTCTCCAATGAATCAGGTTCCAAAACACGAACTTCATGTTGGATGTTATCCTTTAGAGTACCTATGAAGAGATCAATCCTGTGTTCCTCTGGAATATCGGTTACCCTTATATTCAATTTTTGGAAGTCCTCAATGTGCTGCCCCACTAAACCCTTTTGTTTGAGATTTATCAATTGGCTAAAGAAGGTGTTGCTCTTTGTATCCTCATAATGTGCTATCATTTCCTCAGTAAAAATTGACCAAGTGACAATTTTTTTACGGGAGCAAAGCCATCGATACCATACAAATGTATTTTGTTCTAAATGTAAAGTTGCAATGCGTGCCTTTTGTGTGTTTTGCACGTTATGGAGATCAAAATATTGCTCCATCTGTAGTATCCATGTTACAGGATCCTTTCCATCAAACTTCCTCATATCCATTTTTGGAATATGGTGGTTCTTCCTGCCAACATTAGAGTTTATGAAATCACGATTAACATTTATTTTATTCTCATCATGAGGTTCTTCTACTATATTTCCGCCATTAGGAATTATTTCTTGTTTTAAGCTTGTCATAAAGCCTTCCATGTATGATTTTAGATCATTCTTCATGTTTTCCATGTTGTCTTTCATGTCATCCATCTTAGCTTCCATGCCCACTTCCATGCCATCCATCTTAGCTTCCACGCCATCCATCTTAGCTTCCATGCCTTTCTTCAAACCGTCCATCTTCACTTCCATGCCTTTCTTTAAAACTTCCATTTCATTTTTTGTTGCTCTTTGCGAGAGTGAAATCTGTTGCACTTGCTCTTGTAATTTTGATAGATCATGTTGCAATTCTTCATCTTCATAAGTCATAGTAGAGCCTTCTGAAGGCTTAATGGGTGTTGAATTCTTTTTAGGGGCCATTTTAGAATCCAATATTGATATCTATTCTACAAGATTCCCTTAGAATCAATTCAACTTGATTCTTCAAACAAGACTTATGCAATTCGGAAAAAAAATACACACCTTTTACTTGCTTTGAGGAGCTCGATATTGAAATTGAATTATCTCTGTAATTGAAAATCTTCGATATCTGAAATTCAGCCCTGTAGTATCCCTTTGAAGCTTATTTCAAATGCCACAGGTCTGACCTGATTTGGATTCTCCAAGGCAAAGTTGTGTCCAATCTCCCACAATGACCTAATTCTGGACTGGTTCAGTAGAGCGAACTTGTACGACTTGCCACGTGTCACTGTTTCATTTTTTGTCTCTAAAATTGATAGCCAAGAAACTACAGTCTGTGTTCTTGCGATCACTTTTTATGGCACTCCAATCCGATCCCCAAAGAAATATTTATTGCACTTTTCCCACGATCACCTCTTTGAGATGAAATTCAGGAGCCTGAAAAAACACTACCTTCCACAGATCATATCTCAAAAAATATTGCGAACCAAGCTCTGAAATTTTTTGACGAATTTCCTCAGGATTTTTTCTTTGCACCATATGAATTTCAGATTCTGAACCTTCGTAGAAAAAAAAATTATAGCGCAAATGCCACGATGACCTGTTTAGGAGCCTGAAAAAAGACCTAACTTCCACAGATGATATCTCAAAAAATATTGCGAACCAAGCTCTGAAATTTTTAGGCAATCTTTCTCAAGATTTTGGCTTCGTACCCTAAAAATTTCAGCTTTTGAAACTTCGTAGAAAAAACTTTATAGCAAAAATTCCACGATGACCTATTTGGAGCAGCGAAACCCTAGAATCCAAAGCTCTTATACCAAATGTTGTGTAACCAGCTCCAAAAATAGAAGAAAAGAGAGATCAACGCCTTAGAAATAAGCCACTTCGAGGGGCAACCTCCAATACATTACATAAATGAACAATTCTTGGATGATCCAATTTACAAAACCTCCTTTCTATATATAGGAGTCCATGGGGCCATAATGTAATCGTAGTGGGCCACAATGTAATCCTAGCTGACCAAACAATAATAATTTAAGGGCACAATAATAATAAAATGGGGGTTACAAGGGTACAATAATAACAATAAGGGGGTTACACTAACAACAATAAAGGACTATACTAGTAATATAGGGACCTAACAGTTAATACAGCAATCCAACAAGATTTGGGCTCCCACTCGGGTGATGAAAGGAAAATAACTGCAATGGTTTCAACAGGTAAAATTTCTGACACTAGTTCATGTTACAATAATTTTGCATCTTCTTCAAACATAAATCATGTGGATGAGTATAAAATATTTTAATTATTTCACATAAGGATAAATTCTAAGCACACAAAAATAGACACTTTATTTCACAGTGAATCACATGAAAATTTAATATCTGAAGAACTAGTTAAGAAATTGGGTTTGGAAACACATAATCATCCAAAATCATACCTATTAGGTTGGCTAAACAAAATACTCAGATTAATGTCACAAAGCAGTGTCATTTAAAATTTTCCATCACAACTAATTACATTGATGAAGTGGATTTATATGTGATTTCATTAGACATATGTCGAGTAGTGTTAGGAATTCCTTATATCTATGATCATGATGTTGTGTTTCATATGGAAGAGCAGAAATATCACCTTAAGAAATATGGGATTGAATACATTTTTTGAGCACATAAAATCAAAACGTGCTTGGATTTAGTCACTGCTAATCAAATGAAGAGGATAATAAGCTCAAGTAAAATATATGTACTCATGGTTGTAAAATAACAACATAAGGATCAACATGATTCTTTTTCAAGTTGTGAATCTCAATTTAAAGATAGTTTGGGTAAAGTGGTAGATTATTTTAAAAGTCTATTTAAAGAACCAAAACGTCTGCCTCCTAAATGGGAAATACAACATGATATACATTTTTTGTTTGATGCCCTCTTCCTAATGTCGGAATGTATTGCATGTCAGTCATAGAGAATGAATAAATAAAGAAACAAATCTAAGAGCTGGTTGAAAAATGCTTCATTCGACCCAGTTCATCTCCATGTGGTTCACCCATAATTTTGGTTCCTAAAAAAGATGGGACATGGAGAATGTGTGTCAACTTTATGGCCTTAAATAAAATCACAATCAAGAACAGGTATCCTCCTCCTAGGATAGATGATTTACTTGACCAGTTGAAAAATGTTGTATATTTCACTAAGTTGGATTTGCGTAGTGGGTATCATCAAATTCGCATTGCATAAAATGACATCTGTAAAACAACATTTAAAACTAGGCAAGGGCTATTTGAATGGTTAGTGATGCCTTTTTGTTTTTGTAATGCTCCAGCAACTTTCATGCGGGTTATGAATGATGTATTTCGTCCATACATTGATAAATTTGTCATAATCTACTTAGATGATATCCTGATTTCAGTTCTAGTATGGAAGGGCATGTTAGGCATGTTAAACAGGTCTTCGAAGTGTTGCAAAGGGAAAATTTGTACCTTAAACTGTCCAAATGTGAGTTTGGGAAAAATTCATTGATGTATCTTGGTTACATAGTTGGAGGTGGTCATTTGAAAATAGATCCAAATAAAATTGATGTGATTGTAAAGTGGCCAAAACCACATAATGTGACTGAAGTTAAGAGTTTTCTAGGTGCAATTCAATATTGGAGAAAATTCATTTCTCATTTTTCTTTGATTATGTCACCATTACATGCTTTAACAGTTTCTAAATTTTCCTTTCAGTGGGAAGGGAAACAACAAAAAGCTTTTGATACACTCAAGCATAGAATTTTCACAGCACCAATATTAGCTTTACCATATCTTCAACAGCCATTCGAAATTGAAACAGATGCTAGTGGTTATGCAATGGGTGCAGTCTTACTTCAAAAAGGGAAACCTATTTGTTTTTGTTCAGAAACTTTTTCTAAGGAAGTTGCAAATTATCCGACATATGATAAAGAATTGTTTTCTTTGGTTGAAAGTGTTAAGAAATGGAAAAACTACTTAATGGGTAAAGAAATAGTGATTCACACAGATCATCAGTCGCTTCAGTACCTTCAGTCTCAGACTAAGTTGCAACAATCTCTCCATTACAAATGGATGGGATTTCTTCAGCAATTTCACTTAGTAATTAAGTAAAAGAAAGGTGTAACAAACAAAGTAGCTGATATGTTGTCTACACCATCTTTGAATGCTTCAGTAGTGCTGCAGAATAGTTCTTTAAAACATGAAAGTTATTTAGAACAATATAGTATAGATGTTGATTCCAAATATATTTATGAATCACTAACTCATGGTACTCAGGTGGAATAAGTCAATTTTCATGTTCATGGTAGGTTTTTATATCATCTGGGTAAATTGTGCATACCACGGACAAAAAGGGCACATTTTATTCTAGAAGCACATTATTCTCACATTTCAGGACATTTTGGCATAAGCAAGACAATGGCGCAAATTCAAAGGTGTTGCTACTAGCCTTGTATGTATGAAATAGTTGTTAAGTACATTAAAGGTTGTGTTATGTGTTCGACAAGCAAGCAAATCAATCAAAATATTGGTTTGTATATGCCACTTCCACTTCCTTCGCGACCATGGCACAGCATTTCCATGGACTTTGTTGGAGGACTTCCTATGTCTAGGAGAGGGCATGATTACATGTATGTCATGGTTGATTTTTTAAGAAAGATGTGAATTCTTGTTCCATGCAAAAAGAAAGTGACTGCTAAACAGACTGCACATATGTTATTTCAACAAGTATGGGTTCATTTTGGGTTACCTACTTCCATCATTTCCAACCGAGACACTCGCTTTGTAGGAGAGTTTTGGTCCACTTTGTGTGGGCTCATGGGAAAAAATTTGAAGAAGAGCACAAATTTTCATCCAAAAACTGACGGGAAGACAGAAGTGGTGAACAGGACAGTGATACACATTCTTCGAGGTTAATGCAGCAAACATCCTAAGTTGTGGGATGAATTTTTACCTTATGTGCAACATGCTTACAATCGAGCCTTACATTCTTCGACTAAGTCATCGCCATTTGAAACATGTTTTGGGTATCTACCAAAGTCACCAATGGATTTCATGTTTGGTGAAGAAGATAAAGTGGATGGACACGAGGATACAAATAAAGGAGTTAAGTTCATTCGACAGATACAACAGATACATGAAGCAGTGCAGGATCAATTAGAGAAGAGTCAGGCAAAGTACAAAATGTGCCAAGACAAGCATCGAATGGATCATCATTTTTAGGTTGGTTATTAGGTATGGTTGTATATCATAAATACAGGTTGAAAGGTGAAGGTAAGAAACTGAAACCCATCAGGTATGGTCCTTTCAAGATTGTGGAAAATATTGGAAATAATGCATTTTGGTTAGATTTACCACCTTATATGTGTATTTATTCAGTTGTAAATATAGAAAATCTGAAGTTGTATGAACCTCCGATGATCGTTGATCCAGAAGAAGATACACAGATTCCTACCATTGATGATTTGGCACCTAAGTAGATGAATGAGTTGCAGAAAGATACCATCTTGGATAGAAAGGTTTACACTTCAAGGCGTGGAGATGTTGAATATCTTTGAGTGGGACTCAAAGGCATGAATCAAAGCAAGGTGAGGTGGATGGAGATCGTAAAAGTGACGGAGGTGTACCCTCACCTGGTATCTACTTAAATCGAACTTTTGTTGGTCCAAAAGCTTTCAAGTGGAGAGGATTGATCCACGAGGATTGCATCAATTCAATGAAGTCTAGTTGAGTCTTTAGTTTCTTCAGTGATCTGAAGGGCGTCTTCAGGCATGGTGCAAGTAAAATGTGGTTCATGGTGCAAGTTACTTTATTTTTATGTCATTATGTGGTTAAATGTCACTATGTGGTGAAAGCCTATGTAACTAGGTTGTAAACCTATGAGATGTAACCTAAGCTAAGGTGAAAGTGGTGTTATAAATCCTAAATGATAAAACCTATGCTATAACCTAAAATTCCTAAGACCTAGCATAGTGACATGTAACAATGCTATGGTCCTAATCCTATGAGACCTAGTGATAAACCTTATGCAATGTAAAGACCTATGGTTTCGGTGATATGTAACAATGAAATTTTTTAAACTTAATTAATGGTTTCAGTCCAAATACTATGTAATAAAACAATATTGCAAAACAGTCAAACCGTAGTGGGATTTTAGCCACGTAGAAGGAGAAGATCGTCAGGCAATACATGTGAATAGCAAAACGTTTACCGCACAGTTGAATGTTAATGTGCCGACCACTGGGAAGACTGCAAGGGGTTCTGTAAAGTTTTCACATGGAGGAATCAGCACACAGTTACATCGACCGACTGAAACCGCCAGACTTAACCACCAGATGGCAGTCTGCGTGTAAACTGTTGAGACAGCCTGTCACATGGAGTTGTTAGCACGCCTCCGTCAGCCAGACCGTTAGGGTTAATTTTATAATAAAGTTTTATTTTGGGTTTTATTTGTTATGCACTATGAATGAATTTATCCACCATGTCATCCAATTGCAAGGTGTTCCACTACCATTGCACCGAGAGCTCATGCTCCATTAATGTAAAACCAAATTTTCCATTGTTGGGCCACGTTCGACCTGAACCTGCATTATAAATTTACTCCATTTCTCATGATTAAGGGAGGAGTGTTTTTGAAGGCTTATTCAGAATTCTGTAAGAGAGAGGTATTTTTGTTTTCAGTATATCTTGGTCGTCCGGAGGCGGAGTTGGGCACAGAGATAGGCGTCGGAAAGATAGGAGAGAGAGCTTTATGTTGACAGAGACCAGAGATACTTGTGAGAACATTCAATATTTGAATTTCTATGTAAAGACTTCCTTGGATCAATCCTTAATAAAATGGATGACCATCTTGAAAGCGGACTCGGAGACGTAGTCCGCCAGGGACGAACTTCGTAACCAATGTTATTCGTCTTCTATCTCTGTTCTTTGCTAAAAATTGATTTTTAATTGTGCTTCTTAAGTTTTGGATTAAGTCGTAAAATCAATTGCTTTCCTACCGTCTTCCACACTAAGAAATCAAGTTAACAATAAATTGATTGTTGGCAAATATTTAGTTCTACTTCAGTATTATTTCAGATCTATTTTAGATCATATATTTTGGTATCAGAGCAAGTTGGGTTTTGTAGGATTTTTTGTAGTGAATGTTAACCAGGTCCAAGTTGTGACGTGGAGAAGGAAAGCTCGAGGAGATAGACTTGGAATTTGGAAATTCGCTCAACAATCAACCATGGGAGGCTTCGATGCAGGTGAAACTCCTGAAGTGAAGGTCATGGGGGAGGAACAGGTTTAAAAAATGTTTTTGAACATGCAACGGATGTTGGGAGAACTCTACGAAGATAATAAGGCAATAAATGCAGCTTCATCTTCGAAAGCAGCGAAGAAGGAAAAGGGGAAAGGAAAAATTGATAAACCTCCTTCTCCTCCATCATCTTCATCATCTTCTTCTTATTCTTCTTCCAGTTTAGATTTTGAAACAGAAAAGAAACCTCAAAAATCATCTCTTTTGAAACTTGATGTAAAATTTGAACTACCTATTTATGATGGGGAAATGAATCCTGAAAAGTTAGATAACTTGATTAGAGAGATAGAAGTGTATTATATAATTCATAACATTTATGATGAAAGAACAAAAATTCGGTTAGCTACACTTAGAATGAGGGGAGCAACTTTAATCTGGTGGAAAAGTAGAACTCAAGGATATTTAAAGCAGAAAGTTAAAGTCATATCTTCATGGTCTAAGTTTTTAAAAGCTCTCAGAAAATAATTATATCATTTGGGATAGATTCAGCAAGCTATTATTTATTGGCAGCATTTGAGGCAAGGTAAAGGGAAAAATGTTAAGGAGTTTACTCAGGAGTTCAAGAAGAAATCTTTGGCGCTTGGTATTCCATTGGATACACGTGAAACTTTGTTAAAGTACATTGGAAGTTTACATTCTTATATAAAACATAAATTATTGATGTTTAATCCCACTGACTTTGATGAAGTGTGTGTTCAAGCCATACATATTGAATCAGGTGGCAGATAGTTCAAGTTTTCACAGTAAGCATCCAAACAGTTGGAAATCAAGGATTCCAAAGACAGCAAGAGGAAGAGAAGTTCGAAGGGAAAGAAAACAGTGACATCTCAAAAGGAAATTGAAATACCTACTTGTACTCACTGCCAAAGAATCGGACATGATGAAGCCAAATGTTGGAAACTTCACCTAGAACTCATACCAAAGAAGTTCCAGAAAAATAAAGATGAAAATAAGGCTAATACAACAATCCAACAATATTTGGGCTCCGACTCAAGTGATGAAAGGAAAATAACCACAATGGTTTCGATAGGTAAAAGTTCTGACACTAGTTCAAGATCTATTACTTATCCATCTTCTTCAAACACAAACCATCTGGATGAGGATAAAAGAGTTGAATTATTTCACATAAGGATAAAATATAAGCACACAAAAATAGACACTTTATTTGACAGTGGATCACAAGAAAATTTAATATCTGAAGAATTAGTTAATAAATTGGGTTTGGAGACACGGAATCATCCAAAACCATTCCCATTAGGTTGGATAAAAAAAATGACTCAGATTAATGTCACAAAGCAATGTCATTTAAAATTTTTCATCACAATTAATTACATTGATGAAGTGGATTTAGATGTGATTCCATTAAACATATGTGGAGTAGTGCTAGGAATTCCTTATCTTTATGATCATGATGTCGTGTTTCATAGGAAAGAGCATAAATATCACCTTAAGAAAGATGAGATTGAATACATTGTCAGGGCACATAAAATTAAAACACACTTGGATTTAGTTACTGCTAATCAGATGATTAAAAGATATGTACTCATGGTTGTAAAAGAACAACATAAGGATCAACATGATGCTTTTTCAGGTTGTGAGTCTCAGTTTAAAAATAGTTTGGTTAAAGTGGTAGATTCTTTTCAAAGTCTATTTAAAGAAACAAAGCATATGCGTAGAGGCCGCCAAAACAGTCGGTCACATGGAGTTGTTAACATGCCACCATCATCCAGATCGTCAGGATTAATTTTATCATAAAGTTTTATTTTGGGTTTTATTTTTTATGCTCTATGATTGAAGTTATCCACCATGTCACCTAATTGCAAGGTGTTCCACTACCATTGCACCGAGAGCTCATGATCCATTAATGTAAAATCAAAATTTCCATGTTTTGCCCAAGTTCAACCTAAACCTGCATTATAAATTTACCCCATTTCTCATGGTGTAAGGAGGAGTGTTTTTGAAGGCTTATTCAAAATTTTGTAAGAGAGAGGTAGTTTTGTTTTCAGTGTACCTTGGTTTTCCGGAGGCGGAATTGGGCACAGAGACAGGCATTGGAAAGATAGGAGAGAGATATTTATTTTGACAAAGACTAGAGGTTCCTACTAGCGTGTTCAGTCTGGTGAATTTCTATGTAAATACTTCCTTGGATCAATCCTTAATAAAACAGACACCCATCTCGAAAGCGGACCCAGAGACGTAGTCCAGCAGGGATGAACTCCGTAATCAATGTTTGATGTCTTATATCTCTATGATTTGCTGCAAATTAATGTTTATTTGTGCTTCTTAATTTCTGGATTAAGTTGTAAAATCAATTTCTTTCCTTCAGTCTTCCACAATAAGTGATCAAGTTAACAATCAATTCATTGTTGGCAAATATTCAGTTCTACTTCAATATTATTTCAGATCTATTTCATATCAGTAGAATTGAAACATCACCTTTGTTCTGCCCTAGCGCTCACATTAATAGACTTGCAATAACCATTTGAGATCGATACATATGCCTCTGACTATGCTATTGGGGTATTTATTACTCAACAGGGGCACCCAATGGGATATCACAATGAGACACTGTCTGACACAGTCCGCAAGTATCCCACTTATGACAAGGAAATGTATTCCATTGTGTAGGCTTTCCAACAATAGAAGAATTACATTTTGGGGAAGGAAATGGTCATCCACACAAACCACTGACCCCTGCAGTTCATACATACACAAGGGAAGTTGCAAATACATTTCCATGAGTAAAAGATATGTACTCATGGTTGTAAAATAATAACATAAGGATCAACATGATGCCTTTTCAGGTTGTGAGTCTCAGTTTAAAGATAGTTTGGTTAAAGTGGTAGATTCTTTTCAAAGTCTATTTAAAGAACCAAAACATCTACATAGAGACCGCCGATACAGTCAGTCACATGGAGTTGTTAGCGTGCCACCATCATCCAGATCGTCAGGGTTAATTTTATCATAAAATTTTATTTTGGGTTTTATTTTTTATGCGCTATGATTGAAGTTATCCACCATGTCATATAATTTCAAGGTGTTCTACTACCATTGCACCGAGAGCTCATGCTCCATTAATGTAAAATCAAAATTTCCATTTTTTTCCCAAGTTCAACCTAAACCTACATTATAAATTTACTCCATTTCTCATGATGTAGGGAGGAGTGTTTTTGAAGGCTTATTTAGAATTCTATAAGAGAGAGGCAGTTTTTTTTCAGTGTATCATGGTCATCCGGAGGCGAAATTGGGCACAGAGACAGGAATTGGAAAGATAGGAGAGAGATATTTATTTTGACAGAGACTAGAGTTTCCTACTATTGTGTTGAGTTTGGTGAATTTATATGTAAATACTTCCTTGGATCAATCCTTAATAAAACGGACACCCATATTGAAAGCGAACCCAGAGACGTAGTCCAACAGGGACGAACTCCGTAATCAATGTTTGATGTCTTATATCTCTGTGCTTTGCTGCAAATTAAAGTTTATTTGTGCTTCTTAATTTCTGTATTAAGTTGTAAAATCAATTTCTTTCCTTCAGTCTTCCACACTAAGTGATCAAGTTAACAATCAATTCATTGTTGGCAAATATTTAGTTCTACTTTAATATTATTTCAGATCTATTTCATATCAGTAGAATTGAAACATCACCTTTGTTCTACCCTAGTGCTCACATTACCAAACTTGCAATAACCATTTGAGATCGATACATATGCCTCTGACTATGCTATCGGTGTATTTATTACTCAACAGGGGCACCCAATGGGATATCACAGTGAGACACTATCTAACACAGTCTGCAAGTATCCCACTTATGACAAGGAAATGTATTCCATTGTGTAGGCTTTCCAACCATAGAAGAATTACATTTTGGGGAAGGAAATGGTCATCCACATAGACCACCGACGCCTGCAGTTCATACATACACAAGGGAAGTTGTAGAACAATTTCCATCATAAGTGATCCAAATATCTGCAACAGATTCATTTGAACATCAAGTACAAGAAGAGCAGCACCAATAATGTTGCAGATTGCCTCAGTAGACCACTAATTGTGGTGCTAACCACAGTTCTCAAATCTTGTGGGAATGAGACTTCCGATTCGTCACTTCTTTACAAGTGCGATCCTGAATTCGGCCACACATACAAGACACTCTTGGAGGGTACGCAAGTTCCAAATTTTCACCTCGAGGATGCACTGTTATGTAACCTGGGACACCTTTGTTCCTTCAAGCGAGTGTGCCAAGATGATTTGGGAAGCACACTCATTAGGGGAATTTTGAGGTCTAAAATGGGCCTCCTAAGGAAATTATAAAATAATAGTGGAAATAATAAAATAAGATTTGATTACATCATCACATTTTAGAGGGAAAAAAGAAAAAACTACTTTTTCAGCTTGTATTTTCAACTTATCTCTGAATGTTTTTAATCAAATTTCAAGTAGGAGTACTTGTTGGATGAAAAATTGAATTCCTCATCCAAGGAGTACCCATGTTTCATACTTTTGATGGATCATGCTACATGAAAAATGAGAAATACATGAAAAACGTGATTGCAATCACGTTTTTTAATGTATCTCTCATTTTTCGTGTAGTAGGGTCCATCGAAAGTATGTAACATGGGTAATCCTTCAATGAGGAATTCAAATTTACATCCAACGAGCACTCTCGCTCGAAATTTGAGCAAAAAATTTGTGATATAAGTTGAAAATACGAGTTGAAAAAGTAGTTTTATTATTTTATTATTTTTTAATCTTTTTACCCTTTTACTTAAAAAATGGTGAATCATCCCCCATGGTTCAAATCATCATGTTGACTCCTATTGGTTCTTATAAATTTTATTTGGTTATACATTTTTCTTAGGAGGCCCATTTTAGACCTCAAAATTCCCCTAATGATGATCGGGTCACTGCAAATTTCGAGGTCGGGAAAACAGTGGCGGTACTACAGAAATATTTCTATTTTCCAAAATTTCGACAGGATGTCAGGAAGTGCATGAGATTTTGCACTGCTTGCGCCATTGACAAACTGACCATCAAGAAGCAAGGCCTCTATACTCCGCTACCTACCCCTAGTCAACCTTAGGAATCCATCTCCATGGATTACATGTCGGGCCTTCCTTCTATTAAGCATGGAAACGACTGTGTTTTTGTGGTCATCAACATATTCTTGAAGATGCCCATTATGGCAGCCTACAAGAAGAATATCACAGCAGAAGCCATTGTTAAACACTTCTTTGAACGAGTGTGGGTGCACTTTGGGATCCCACAGTATATCATCTCAGATCGGGATAGCAGGTTCCTCAACACATTTTGGTCTAGCCTCTGGTCAATGTTGGACACCAAGCTCAGCATGTCCACAACATTTCATCCCCAAAACTAATGGGCAGATAGAGGTCATCAATAGGATGATTATACACATTCAACGCATGTACAATTCGTAGCATCCACGCACATGGGATGAGAGCCTTCCCTATGTACCAAACAGTTATAACTGAGCTCTCCATAGCTCAACCATCCATATTCCATTTCAGGTGGGCTTGGGATTCCAGCCACTATGTCCCATTGACATATCCATGCCATTTTCGGCTACTCAAGCCAATTCGGCTAATGTCCAGTCTGAAGCTGACAAAGCGAACAGCTTCATTGAGTGCATTCAGTGCATCTTCCAATAGGTTCATGACATATTGGACAGAGTCAATGCTAAGTACAAGCAACTACATGATAAACATAGGGTTCCATAGAACTTCCAGGTGGGCAACAAAGTGTGGCTACATTTTCAGAAGGAGCACCTCCCTGGACCCCATCACAAGCTTTGCCTCCTCCAATATGGGTCATACACCATCACCAAGGCTGTAGGGTCCAATTCCTTCAATCTCAGTATTCAAAAAAAATTTGGTATGCACCCAGCACTCAATGTGGACGGCCTTCGGCCCTACTTCCCACTTCTACTAGACACCTTCAACATTACAGAACAACTCACACCAACATAGTTAAACCCAGACTGCATGGAACAGGCCACCATGGATCATATCATGGACATGAAAATCAAGAACACTCGCTAGCAGAAGATCCAACTGTATCAGGTTGTCAAAGTTGGCCAACTCCTACACCAAGGCAAATGGTTCACTAGGGACCAAGTTTAGCAGAAGTTTTCTCATCTCATGGAAGAACTCAATGAAATGGGGACCATTGCTTCCTAAGGGGGAGGAATGATCTAGGTGGATACTGGTGGCCACCTACCTATTCCACTTTTGGCCCACCATTGTTTCTTTATGTTTTTTATTTTCCTTAATTGTAGTACAGTTTACTATTTTTAGCAAGTTTTCGAGTCCTGAACTTCCAGAGCCATTTTGAGGCCCTCAATGATGTTTTTTTGGGAAACCCGGGAGCAACATGGAAGCTTATTTGATGTAACTCACATCAAAATTTGTATTCCTCGAATAGATATTTATAACGAGGTATTGTGCGCTTCAAACTGAGATCGTATGCCAAAGCTACGTCCCCGGGAAGTTGATGTACCAATTTACCCAAACGGGACCCACAGTTTTGGTGCTTCATCTCCTAGGGTTAGGTTTTTGGATGTTTAGTGTTTTCCATTGTTTCTCAATAATAAATAGGCCCTTAAGCCTCATTGTAACATATTTCAGAGGCCTATATCCGCAACATCTCTTCTCATAGAAAAGCTACTAGCGCCCTAGCTAGTTTATTTCCATTATGTCTGTAAACAACTTTCAGTTCTTGATATTAATGAAAAGAAGTGTTATTTACACTGCATGTATGTATTTATGGTTGATTTGTATTCTATTGTGTTCCCTCATAAATTCAGATCATTGCTATCATAGTGTTCTACTCTTTCTCAATCCTTCTTTGTGTGTCCCCAACATGGTCGGGGTATAAGGTGTTAGGGCTCGATCTGGTTGAACCTTTGCAAGATCATCCTTGCAAACCTCGACGATCGTCCATGGGGGATGAAAATAAATTTGAGGGAATAGGAGATCCTAACAAAATATTTCTCAAGGATTCCCTCGAAAAACAATCAAACCCTTTGATGTGTGGAATATAGCCTTCAAAGCCAAGGAGAGCCTTTTCTAATGGTTGGTCATGCCTTTCGGATTCATGAATGCTCCTGCAAAGTTCATGAGGCTGATGAACAATATATTGTGGCCATTCACCAACTCATTTGTATTATTTTACTTGGATGAAATCTTGATCTTTAGCCAGACATGGGATGAGCACCTCCACCACATCTGACAGATCCTCCAAATTACATTGCGACAACTCAAGTTGTGTGCCAATTTGGAGAAGTGCACTTTTGGCATCACCCAGCTTTAGTATTTGGGATACATTATTGATGAGCAGGGGGTGCATGTGGGTCCAACCAAAATCCAATTCATTCAATATTGGCCAGCCCCAACCACTCTAAAAGAGCTTCGCAGCTTTTTGGGTCTTGTTAATTTCTACTGTAGGTTCTTATTGGGATTCTCTCATATCACTTGGCCCTTGAGTCAAGTCACCAAGGGAGGAGTGAAAGAAAAATTATTTTGGTCAGAATCTCAACAAAATGCGTTCATAGAATTGAAACATTGCCTTTTCTCTTCCCTAGTTCTCACATTACCAGACCTGCAACAACCATTTGATATCAAGACAGATGCCTTTGACTATGCTATTGGGGCAATTCTTACTCAAAAGGGGCATCCAGTGGCATATCACAATGAGACACTGTCTGACATAGTCTGCAAGTATCCCACTTGTGACAAAGCATTACATTTCGGGGAAGGAAACGGTCATCCACATAGACCACTGACCCCTGCGGTTCATATTGACACGAGGGAAGTTGCAGAACGATCGCCACTAGAAGTGGTCCACATATCTGCAACAATTTCATTTGAACATCAAGTACAAGAAGGGTAGCACCAATAATGTTGCAGACTGCCTCAATTGACCACCAATCATGGCACTAACCACCATTCTCAACTCTTGTGGGCATGAGACTTCTGATTATCCACTTCTCTACAAGAGCGATCTGGAATTTGGCCACACATACAAGACACTCTTGGAGGGTAAACAAGTTCTGAATTTTCATCTCCATGATGCATTGTTATGTCACCTGGGAAACCTTTGTGTTCCTTCAAGCCAGGGTGCCAAGATGATTTGGGAAGCGCAATACAGTTGGGTCGTTGGGCATTTAGGGGTCGATAAAATAGTGGCATTACTGCAGAAGTATTTTTATTGGTCGAACCGTCGACAAGATGTTAGGAAGTACATCAGATCCTGCACTTATGGCACCATTTCCAAACTAACAATCAAGAAGCAAGGCCTCTATACTCTACTACCTACCCCTATTCGACCTTGGGAATCCATCTCCATGGATTACACTTCAGGCCTTCCTTATACTAAGCATGGAAACAACTATGTTTTCGTGGTTGTCTATAGATTCTCAAAGATGCCCATTATGGCAGCCTGCAAGAAGAAAATCACATCCGAAGCCATTGCTAAACTCTTCTTTGAACGAGTGTGGGCACACTTTGGGATCCCACAATCTATCATCTCATATTGGGATAGGAGTTTCATCATCACATTTTCGTTAAGCCTCCGATCAATTTTGGACACCAAGCTCACCAAGTCCACAACTTTCCATCCCCAAACTGATGGTAAGACAGAGGTCGTCAACAAGATAATCGTACACATTTTGCACATGTACAATTCAAAGCATCCACGCACATGGGATGAGAGCCTTCCCTATATACAACACATTCATAACTGGTCTCTCCATAGCTCAACCGGCCACAGTCCCTTTCAGGTGGGCTTTGGATTCCACCCATTATGCCCCATTGACGTAGCCATGTCATTTGCGACTACTCAGGTCGATTCAGCTCATGTCTAGTCTGAAGCTGACAAATCAAACAGCTTCATTGAGCGCATTCAACACATCCGCCAACAATTTCATGACATATTGGATAGATCCAATGCTAAGTAGAAGCAATAACATGATCAACATCGGGTGCCACACAACTTCCAAGTGGGTGACAAAGTGTGGCTACATTTGTAGAAGGAGAGCCTCGTTGGACCCCACCACAAGCTTCGCCTGCTCTGATATGGGCCATACACCATCACTAAGGCTGTAGGGGCCAATGACTTCAAGCTAAATATTCCACCATTCCTTGGTTTGCACCCAGTTTTCAATGTGGACCGCCTTCGGCCCTACTCCTCACCTCTACTGGACACCTCCAACATTGCAGAACAAATCACAACAATAGAGTTAAAACTAGACTACATGGAATAGGCCACCACGGATCGTATCATGGACATGCAAATTAATAACACTCACCAAAAGATGATCCAACTGTATCGTGTTTTCAAAGTTTTCCAACTCCTGCACCAAGGCATGTGGTTCACCAGGGACCAAGTTCAGAAGAAGTTTCCTCATCTCATGGAGGAACACAACGCAATGGGGAAAAATTATTCCTAAGGGGGAAGGAATGATCCAGAAGGATATTGGTGGCCACCCGCCTATTCCACTTGGGGCCCCACCATTTTTTCTTTCAATTTTTCATTTTCCTTAATAGTAGCATAGTTTACTATTTTTAGCATTTTTTCAGGTCCTGAACTTCCGGAGCCGTTTTGAGGCCTTAAACAACGTTTTTTGGGAAAACCAGGAGAAACATGGAAGTTCCTTTGATGTTGCTCACATAAAAAGTTGTATTCCTCATATAGGTATTTCTATCGAGGTATTTTGTGCGTTAAACATAGATCGTATTCCAAAGTTACGTCCCCTCGAAGTTGATGTACCAATTTACCCAATCGGGGCCCATAGTTTTGGCGCTTTATCTCTTAGGGTTAGGTTTTTGGATGTTTAGGGTTTTTCATTGTTTCCCAATAATATATAGGCCCTTAAGCTTCATTGTAACACATTTTAGAGGCCTGTAGCCACCACATCTCTTCTCAGAGATAAGCTCCTAGCGCCCTAGCTAGTTTATTTCCATTTTGTCTATAAACAAATTTCAGTTCTTTGATATTAATGAAATGAAGTGTTATTTCTCCTGCATCTTTGTATTTAGGGTTATATGTGTATTTTTTTTCATTCCTACATAAATTCGGATTAGTGGTATCAGAGTGGTCTGCTCTTTCTCGATCCTTCTTTTCATGTCCCCAACAAGGTCGGGGAATAAGGAGTTAGGGCTCGATCTAGTTGAACCTTTGCAAGATCAGCCTCACAAACCCCAAAGGTCTCCCATGGGGGAAGAAAAGAAAGATGAGGGAGCAGGAGATCCTATCAAAATATTGCTCGAGGAGGGCCTCGAAAAACAAGCGAACCCTTTGATGTGTGGAAGACTGCCTTCAAAGCCAAGGAGGGCCTTTTCGAATGGTTGTTCATGCCTTTTAGGTTGATGAATGCTACCGAAACCTTCATGAGGCTAATGGATGACATCTTACAGCCATTCACCAACTCATTTTTATTAATGTACTTGGATGACATCCTAATCTTCAGCCAGACTTGGGAATATCACCTCTACCACATCCGACAGGTCCTCCAAACATTGCAGCAACACAATTTGTGTGCCAATTTAGAGAAGTGCACTTTTGGCATGACCTAGGTTCAGTATCTAGGATACATTATTAATGAGCGAGGGGTGCATGTGTATCCAACCAAGAACCAAGTCATTCGAGATTGGCCAGCCCCAACCACTCTAAAAGAGCTTCGCAACTTTTTGGGTCTGCTAATTTCTACCGCAGGTTCATGTTGGGATTCTATCATATCTCTTGGCATTGAGTCAAGTCACCAAGGGAGGAGCGAAAGAAAATTTATTTTGGTAGGAATCTCAACAGAAGGTGTTTGTAGAATTGAAACATCACCTCTCCTCTACCCCAGTGCTCACATTACCAGACTTGCAACAACAATTTGAGATTGAGACAGATGCCTCTGACTATGCTATTGGGGCAGTTCTTACTCAACAGGGGCATCCAATGGCATATCACAGTGAGACATTATTTGACATATTCTGCGAGTATCCCACTTATGACAAAGAAATTCATTTCATTGTGTATGCTTGCCTAAAATGTAAGCACTACATTTTGGGGAAGGAAACGGTCATCCACACAGACGACCGACCCCTCCAGTTCATACAGACACAAGGGAAGTTGCATAATGATCGCCATTAGAATTCATCCACATATATGCAACATTTTCATTTGAACATCAAGTACAAGAAGGGCAGCACCAATAATGTTGCAGACTGCCTCAGTCGACCCTCGATCGTGGCGCTAACCACCATTCTCAACTCTTGTGGGCATGAAACTTCTGATTGGTCAGTTCTCTACAAGTGTGATCCAGAATTCGGCCACACATACAAGACATTATTGGAGTGTACACAAGTTCCATATTTTCACCTCCAGCATGCACTGCTATGTCACCTTGGACACCTTTGTGTTCCTTCAAGCAAGTGTGCCTAGATGATTTGGGAAGCACACTACAGTCGGGTCGTTGGGCATTTCGGGGTCAATAAAACAGTGGTTGTACTACAGAAGTATTTCTATTGGCCGAACCTTCGACAGGATGTCGGGAAGTACATCATATCTTGCTCTGCTTGCGCCATTTCCAAATCGACCATCAAGAAGCAAGGCCTCTATACTCCGCTACCTACCCCTAGTCGACCTTGGGAATCCATCTCCATGGATTACATGTCAGTCCTTCCTTCTACTAAGCATGGAAACGTCTGTGTTTTCTTGGTCATCGACAGATTCTTGAAGATGCTCATTATGGTTGCATTTAAGAAGAATATCACAACAGAAGCCACTGCTAAACTCTTCTTTAAACGAGTATGGGCACACTTTGGGATCCCATATTCTATCATCTTAGATCGAGACAGCAAGTTCCTTGGCACATTTTTTTCCAACCTTTGGTCCATGCTTGACACCAATCTCACCAAGTGTATAGCTTTCCATCCCCAAACTGATGGCCAGAAAAAGGTCGTCACAAGGATGATCGTACACATTATGCACACATACAATTCAAAGCATCCATGCACATGGGATGAGATCCTTCCCTATGTAAAACATAGTTATAACTGGGCTCTCCACAGTTCAACTAACCACGGCCCCTTTCATGTGCGCTTGGGACTCTAGCCACTATGTCCCATTGACGTAGCCATGACATTTGGGGCTACTCAGGCCAATTTGGCTCATGTCCAGTCTAAATCTGACAAAGTGAGCAGCTTCATTGAGCTCATTCAGCACATCCACCAACAGGTTCATGAAATATTGGACAGAGCCAATGCTAAGAAGAAGCAACGACATGATAAACATCGGGTGCCACGCAACTTCCAGGTGAGCGACAAAGTGTGGCTACATTTGCAGAAGGAGCACTTCGTTGGACCCCACTACAAGCTTCACTCGCTGTGATATGAGTCGTACACCATCACCAAGGTTATAGGGTCCAATGTATTCAAGCTCATTATTCCACCATTCCTTGGTCTTCTTCCAGTGTTCAATGTGGACCGCGTTCAGCATTACTTCCCACCTCTACTGGACACCTCCGACATTGCAGAACAACTCACACCAACAGAGTTAAACCTAGACTTCATGGAATAGGACACTACAGATCGTATCATGGACATGAAAATCAAGAACAATCACCAGTAGAAGATCCAACTGTATAAGGTTGTCAAATATGGCCAACTTTTGCACCAAGGCAAGTGGTTCACTAGGGACCAAGTTCAGCAGAAGTTTCCTCATATCATGGAGGAACTCAAGGCAATAGCGATGATTGCTTCCTAAGGGGGGAGGAATGATCCAGGTGGATATTGGTGGCCACCCGCCTATTCCACTTAGGGCCCCACCATTGTTTCTTTCAGTTTTTCATTTTCATTAATAGTAGCACAGTTTACTATTTTTAGCAGTTTTTTTAGGTCCCGAAATTCTGGAGCTCTTTTGATGCCTAAACGACGTTTTTTTGGGAAAAATAGGAGAAACATAGACTATTTTCTGATTTTTCTCACATCAAAAGTTGTATTCCTCGGATATATATTTCTAACGAGGTATTGTGCAAGTCAAACAGAAATCGTATGCCAAATTTACGTCCCTGAGAAGTCGACGTACCAATTTACTCAAACGGAGCCCATAGTGTTGATGCTTCATCTCCTAAGGTTAGGTTTTTGGATGTTTAGGGTTTTCCATTATTTATCCATAATAAATAGGCCCTCAAGCCTCATTTTAACATATTTCAGAGGCATGTAGCCATCACATCTCTTCTTAGAGATAAGCTATCAGCACCCTAGCTAGTTTATTTCCATTATATCTGTAAACAAATTTCAGTTGTTTGATATTAATGAAATAAAGTGTTATTTCCATAGAATATTTGTATTTATGGTTATCTGTGTATTCTATTTCATTCTTGCATAAATTCGGATCAGTGCTATCAAAGGGGTCTGCTCTTTCTTGATCCTTCTTTCCATGTCCCCAACGAGGTCAGGGTACAAGGAGTTAGGGCTCGATCTGGTTAAACCTTTGCAAGATCAACCTCGCAAACCTCGATGGATGCCCATGTGGGATAAAAATAAATATGAGTTAGCAGGAGATCCTATCAAAATATTTCTTGAGGAGGCCCATTAAAAACAATCAAACCCTCTGATGTGTGGAAGATTTCTTTCAAAGCCAAGGAGGGCATTTTCGAATGGTTGGTCATGCCTTTCGGGTTGAAAAATTCTCCCACAACCTTCATTAGGGTGATGGAAGACATCTTGTGGCCATTCACCAACTCATTTTTAGTAGTGTACTTGGATGACATCCTGATTTTCATCCAAACTTGGAGAAGTGTACTTTTGGCATGACCCAGGTTCAGTATCTAGGATACATTATTGATGATCGGGGGGTGCATGTGGATCCAACCAAGATCCAAGTCATTCAAGATTAGCCAGCCCCAACCACTCTAAAAGAAATTCGTAGCTTTTCTGGATGTTGTTAATTTCTACTGCAGGTTCGTGTTGGGATTCTCTCATATCACTTGGCCCTTGAGTCAATTCACCAAGGGAGGAGCGAAAGAAAAATTATTTTGGTCGGAATCTCAACCGAAGGCATTCATAGAATTGAAACATCGCCTATGCTATGCCCTAGTGCTCACATTACCAGACTTGCAAAAACCATTTGAGATCGAGACAGAGGCCTCTGAATATGCTATTAGGGCAGTTCTTAATCAACAGGGGCATCGAGTCGCATATCATAGCAAGATATTGTCTGACACAGTCTGCAAGTATCCCACTTATGACAAAGAAATGTATTCCATTGTGCAGGCTGCCAACAATGGAAGCATTAAATTTTTTAGAAGGAAACAGTCAACCACATAGACCACCAACCCCTCCAATTCATATAGACACAAGGGAAGTTGCAGAATGATCGGCATCAAAAGTGGTCCACATATCTGCAACAATTTAATTTTAACATAAGTACAAGAAGGGAAGCACCAATAATATTGCATACTGCCTCAACCGACCACCGATCATGGCACTAACCACCATTCTCAACTCTTGTGGGCACGAGACTTCTGTTTGGCTACTTCTCTACAAGAGTGATCCAGAATTCAGCCACACATACAAGGCACTCTTAGAGGGTATGAAAGTTCCATATTTTACCTCCAAGATGCATTGCTATGTCACCTCAGACACCTTTTTGTTCCTTCAAGCGAGCGTGCCAAGATGATTTGGGAAGCGCACTACAATCGATTTTCTAGGAATTTCAGGGTCGAGAAAACAGTGGCAGTACTGTAGAAGTATTTCTATTAGCTGAACCTTCGACAGGATGTCAGTAAGTACAAGAGATCTTGCGCCATTTCCAAACATACCATCAAGAAACAAGGCCTCTATACTCCACGACATACCCCTAGTCTTGGGAATCCATCTCCATGGGTTACATGTTGGGCCTTCATTCTACTAAGCATGGAAACAAAAAAAATTTCATGGTCGTCGATAGATTCTCGAAGATACCCATTATGGCGGCCTTAAAGAAGAATATCATAGCAAAAGCCACTGCCAAACTCTTCTTTGAACTAGTGTGGGTGCACTTTGGGATCACACAGTCTATCATCTCAGATCATGACAGCAGGTTCCTTAGCAAATTTTGGTACAGGATTTGGTCAATTTTGGACACCAAGCTCACCAATTCCATAGCGTTCCATCCCCAAATTGATGGCCAGATAGAGGTCATCAATAGGATGATCGTACACATTTTGTGCATGTATAATTCAAAGCATCCACGCACATGGGATGAAATCCTTTTGTATGTACAACACAGTTATAATTAGGCCCTCCACAGCTCAACCAGCCACAGCCCATTTTAGGTGGGCTTGGGATTCCAGCCACTTTTTCCCATTGACATAGCCATACCATTTGCGGCTAGTAAGGACGATTCGGCTCATGTCCAGTCTGAAGCTGATAAAGAGAACAACTTCATTGAGCGCATTGAGCACATATTCCAATAGTCTCATGACATATTGGATAGATCCAATGTTAAGTACAAGCAACAACATGATCAACATCGGGTGCCACACAACTTCCAGGTGGGCGACAAAGTGTAGCTAATTTTGCAGAAGGAGAACCTCTCTAGACCCCACCGCAAGCTTCGCACCCACTCCGATATGGGTCGTACACCATCACCAAGGTTATAGGGTCCAATGCCTTTGAGCTCAGTATTCCACCATTCCTTGGTCTGCTCCTAGTATTCAATGTGAACCGCCTTTGACGCTACTTCCCACCGCTACAGGACACCTCCGACATTGCAAAACAACTCACTCCAACATAGTTAAACCCAGACTGTATGGAAAAGACCACCACGGATCGTATCATGGAAATTCAAATCAAGAACACTCTCCAATAGAAGATCCAACTGTATCGGGTTGTCAAAGCTGGCCAAATCCTGCACCAAGGCAACTGGTTCACCAGAGACCAAGTTCAGCAGAAGTTTCCTCATCTCATGGAGGAACTCAATGCAATGGGGACCATTGCTTCCTAAGGGGGGGGGGGATGATCTTAGTGGATATTGGTGGAAACCCACCTATTGCACTTGGGGCCCCACCATTGTTTATTTCAATTTTCAGTTCCGTTAATTGTATCACAGTTTACTATTTTTAGCATTTTTTCGAGTCATGAACTTCCGGAGCCATTTTGAGGCCCTAAATGAATTTTTTTGGGAAAACCAGGAGCAACATAAAATTTCCTTTGATGTCGCTCACATCCAAAGTTGTATTCCTCAGATATATCTTTCTAACGAGGTATTATGTGTATCAAATGGATTTCGTATGCCAAAGTTACATCCCCAGGAAGTTGATGTACCAATTTACCCAAATGGGACCCATAGTTTTGTCACTTCATCTCCTAGGGTTAGTTTTTTGGATGTTTAAGGTTTTCCATTGTTTATCAATAATAAATAGGCCCTTGAGCCTCATTGTAACATAGTTCATAGGTTTTCCATTCTATCTATAAACAAATTTCAGTTCTTTGATATCAACGAATTGAAGTGTTATTTCTGTTGCATCTTTGTATTTATGGTTATATGTGTATTATGTTGCGTTCCTGCATAAATTCGGATCCGTGGTATCAGAGAAGTCTGCTATTCTTCTCCAGTTCTCACATTACCAGACTTGCAACAACCATTTGAGGTCAAGACAAATGCCTCGGAATATGCTATTGGGGCAGTTCTTACTCAACAGGGGCATCGAGTGTCATATCGCAATGAGACATTGTCCGACATAGTCTGCAAGTATCCCACTCATGACAAAGAAATGTATTCCATTGTGCAGGCTTGCCGACAATGGAAGCATTACATTTTGGGGAAGGAAACGGTCATCCACACAGACCACCAACCCCTGTATTTCATATAGACACAAGGGAAGTTTCAGAATGATTTCCATCATAAGTGGTCCACATATCTGCAACATTTTCATTTTAACATCAAGTACAATAAGGGCAGCACCAACAATGTTTTAGACTACCTCAGCCGACCACCAATCGTGGCGCTAACCATCATTCTCAACTCTTTTCGGAACGATACTTCTGATTGGCTACTTCTCTTCAAGAGTAATCCAGAATTTTTCCACACATACAAGACACTCTTGGAGCATACACAAGCTCCAAATTTTCACCCCTAGGATGCAATGCTATGTCACCTGGGACACCTTTGTCCCAGGTGAAAATTTGGAACTTATGTACCCTTCTTTGAACGAGTGTGGGTGCACTTTGGGATCCCATAGTCTATCATCTCAGATCGGGACAGCAGGTTCCTCAGGATATTTTTGTCCAGCCTCTGGTCAATGTTAGACACCAAGCTCACCATGTCCATATTTTCCCATCCCCAAATTGATGGCCAAACAGAGGTCGTCAAAAACATGATCGTACACATTTTGCGCATGTACAATTCAAAGCATCCACGCACATGGGATGATAGCCTTCCCTATGTACAACATAGTTATAACCGAGCTCTCCATAGTTCAACCGGCCACAACCCCTTTCAAGTGGGCTTGGGATTCCAGCCACTATGTCCAATTGACGTAGCCATGCCATTTGAGGCTACTCATGTCGATTCGGCTCATGTCCAATCTGAAGTTGACAAAGTGAATAGCTTCATTGAGCACATTTAGTACATCCACCAACAGGTTCATGACATATTGGATAGAGCCAATTTTAAGTACAAGTAATGACATGATCAACATCGGGTGTCACACAACTTCCAAGTGGGAAAAAAAGTGTGGCTACATTTTCAGAAGGAGTGCCTCGTTGGACCCCACCGCAAGCTTCGCCCGCTCTGATATGGGTCATACACCATCACCAAGGCTATAGGGGCAAATTAATTCAAGCTTTGTATTCCACCACTCCTTAGTCTGCACCCAGTGTTCAATGTGGACCGCCTTCGGCCCTACTTCCCACCTCTATTGGACACCTACGACATTGCAGAACAACTCACACCAACAGAGTTAAACCCAGACTGCATAGAATAGGCCAATGATTGATCATATCATAGACATTCAAATCAAGAACACTCACTTGTAGAAGATCCAACTGTATTCGTTTGTAAAACTTGGCTAGCTCCTACACTGAGGCAACTGGTTCACAAGGGACCAAGTTCAACAGAAGTTTCCTCATCTCATGGAGGAACTCAATGCAATGGAGACCATTTCTTCCTAAGGGGGAAGGAATGATCCAAGTAGATATTGGTGGCCACCCACCTATTCCACTTGGGGCCCCACCATTGTTTCTTTTAGTTTTTCAGTTTCCTTAATTGTAGCACAATTTAGTATTTTTAGTAGTTTTTTGGGTCCCAGCCTTCTGGAGCCGTTTTGAGGCTCTAAACGACATTTTTTGGGAAAATTGGGATCAACATGGAAGTTCCTTTGATTTATCTCACATGAACAGTTGTATTCATCATATAGATATTTCTAACGAGGTATTTTTCACGTCAAATGAAGATCGTATGCCAAAGTTACGTCCCCGGGAAGTTGATGTACCAATTTACCTAAACAGGGCCCATAGTTTTGGCGCTTCATCTCCTAGGGATAGGTTTTTAGATATTTAGGGTTTTCAATTGTTTCTAAATAATAAATAGGCCCTCGAGTCTCATTGGAACACAATTAAGAGGCCTGTAGCCACCACATATCTTCTCAGAGATAAGCTACCAATGCCCTAACTAGTTTATTTACATTCTATCTGTAAACACAATTAAGTTTTTTGATATTAATGAAATGAAGTGTTATTTCCACCGCATATTTGTATTTGTGGTTATTTGTGTATTCTATTGTGTTCGTGCATAAATTCAGATCACTTTCAGTCTTAGATATGTTACTTGGTACACGTCGTTTGCAAGGAGGGGATAGTAGTGGACCCGGAAAAGATTAAATCTATCATGGAGTGGCCAACTCCTAGGAATGTGGATGAGGTTATATCATTCATTGTACTAGTAGGTTATTATGGGTGGGTCAATAGGAACTCAAGGATTGGCTATATTATTACATATTTGCAAAGAAAAATGAATAATTTTGAATGGATTGAGAAGTGTGTAGCTAGTTTTGAGTAATTGAAGCATTCGCTTACAAATGCTCCAAACTTGAAGATTGCAGATTTTGATAAGGAGTTTGTAGTATGTACAGATGCTTTCAAGGAATTACTTGGTGGTGTCTAGATGAATGAAGGGCAGGTGGTATGCTATGAGTCAAGGAAGTTGAATGGGCATGAGAAGAACTATATGACTCATGATCTTGAGTTGGAAGCTATCATTCTTGCATTAAATATGTGGAGACATAATCTTCTTGGTAGGAGGTTTGCTCTGATGAGTTATCATTGTGGGTTGAGGTACTTGTTTGACCAACCCATTTTGAATGTCAGGCAAGAAATATGGTTGGCTACCCTCGATTAGTTTGACTTTGAGATCAGATACATTAAGGGACATGGGAATAGGGTTGCGGATGTTCTCAGTAGGAGAGTGCGGGTGAATCACATTTCAGTTGTGACCTCTTATGGGACAGATTTATAGGAGTAGATATTACATGGAGGGAAGCATGATGACATGTACCAGCAGTTAAATTAGAGGTTGCAGCAACAGAGTGAAGGTGATAGAGATGAGGAGTATCACCTCACAGTATATTGCTTGTTCAGATTCAAGAACAATATTTATGTGTTAGATAACAGACAGCTCAAGAATATTATCTTGAGGGAGTTCCATGTCAATTTTTATTCAGAACACGCAGGATATCAGAAGAATCTAAAAATAGTTTATAAGTTCTATCATTGGAAAAATTTGAAGAAAGAAGTGGTTGATTTTGTTGTTAGATGTTTGGACTGTCAATAGGTGAAAGCAAAGTGAAAGCATCCAACTTGTTTATTGTAGCCTATTCCAATTCCAGAATGAGAATGAGAGGTCATTTCCATGGACTTCATTACAGTATTATCAAGGACATCAGGACAACATGATTCCATCATGGTTGTGGTTGACAGGTTCAGTAAGGTAGCTCGCTTCATTGCAGTGAAATCTACTAATTCATCTAGTGAGGTAGTTTAGATATTCATCAGGGAGATAGTGAGATTGCATGGTGTTCCCAAGAACATTATATCAGACAAAGATGCCAAGTTCACTTCAAATTTTTGGAAGGAGTTATTTGCAAGTTTGAGGAGAGAGTTAGCTTTCAGCACAACATATCATTTGCAGATAGATGGACAGATAAAGAGGGTTAACAGGATTCTTGAGGATATGTTGAGGATGTATGTCATGCTTCAATAGAGGAAGTAGGAGAAGTATATTCCATTGGTAGAGTTTGTATATAATAATGGGTATCAGGAATCCTTAAGGATGAGTCCATTTGAGGCTCTTTATGGACGGAGTTGTAATACTCATATCAGTTGGAGTGATCCCATGAACATCGTGTTGATTAGACCAGATATGTTGGTTAAGATGGAGCATGAGATGTAGGTTATCGGAAGGAATTTGAAGGAAGCAGAGGACATGAAAAATATTTATGTAGATCAAAATGGGGCATTCAAGGAGTTTCATTTTGGGGAGCATGTGTACTTTCACATCAATCCCAAGAGGAGCTCCATGAGGATTGGATCATGTGCCAAGATGGAACCTCAGTATTGTGGGCTTTTTGAGATCCTGTTAGGTCCCTATATTACTAGTATAGTCCCTTATTGTTGTTGGTGTATCCCCCTTATTTTTATTATTGTACCCTTTTAACCCCCATATTTTTATTATTGTGCCCTTAAATTATTATTGTTAGGTCGGCTAGGATTACATTGTGGCCCCACTAGGATTACATTATGGCCCCATGGACTCCTATATATAGAAAGGAGGTTTTGTAAATTGTATCATCCAAGAATTGTTCATTTATGTAAGGTATTGGAGGTTTAACCCTAGAAGTGGCTTATTTCTAAGGCGTTGATATCTCTTTTCTTCTATTTTTGGAGCTGGTTACACAACATTTGGTATCAGAGCTTTGGATTCTAGGGTTTTGCCACTCTAAACAGGTCATCGTGGAATTTTCGCTATAAATTTTTTTCTACGAAGGTTCAAAATCCAAAAATTTTAGGGTGCGAAGCTGAAATCCTGAGGAAAATTGTCAAAAAATTTCATATCTTGGTTCGCAATATTTTCGGAGATATGATCTGTGGAATGTAGTGCTTTTTCAGGCTCCCGAATTTCATCTCAAAGAGGTGATCGTGGGAAAAGATTCATAACTCTCTCTCTGAGCATCAGATTGGAGTGTCATAAAAAGTGGTCACAAGTACACAGACTGTAGTTTCTTGGCTATCAATTTTAGAGTTGAAGAAAGAAACAGTGACACGTGGAAAGTCGTACAAGTTCACTCTACTAAACCAATCCATAATTAGGTCATTGTGGGAGATTGGACACAACTTTTTCTTGGAGAATCAAAATCAGGTTAGACCTATGGCATTTGAAATAGAATTTAGAGAGCTACGTCGATACCAAAATTCAAATATTGAAGTGCTGCAATCACAGAGATAATCCAATTTCAATATCGAGCTCCTCAAAAGCAAGAAAAAGGTGTGTATTTTCTTTTCTGAATTGCATAAGTCTTGTTTGAAGAATAAATTTGAATTGATTCCAAGGGCATATTGTAGAATAGATATCAGTATTGGGTTCTAAAATATGCCCCATAAAAATAATTCAACACCCATTAAGCCTTCAGAAGGCTCTACTATGACTCATGAAGATGAAGAATTTCAACATGATCTATCAAAATTACAAGAGAAAGTGCACCAAATTTCGCTCTCGCAAAGAGCAACAAAAAATGAAATGGAAGTTTTGAAGAAAGGCATGGAAGCTAAGATGGATGGCATGGAAGCTAAGATGGGTGACATGAAAGACAACATGGAAAACATGAAGAAGGATCTAAAAGCAGACATGGAAGGTTTGACAAACTTGATACAAGAAATGTTTCATAATGGTGAAAAGATAGTAGAAGAAACTCATGATGAGAAAAAAATAAATGCTAATCATGATTTCATAAACTCTAATGTTGGCGGGAAGAACCACCATATTCCAAAAATGGATATGAGGAAGTTTGATGGAAAGGATCCTGTAACATGGATACTATAGATGGAGCAATATTTTGATCTCCATAACGTGCAAAACACAAAAAAGGTACGCATTGCAACTTTACATTTAGAACAAAATACATTTGTATGGTATCGATGGCTTTGCTCCCGTAAAAAAATTGTCACTTGGTCAATTTTTACTGAGGAAATGATAGCACATTATGAGGATACAAAGAGCAACACCTTCTTTAGCCAATTGATAAATCTCAAACAAAAGGGTTTAGTGGGGCAACACATTGAGGACTTCCAAAAATTGAATATAAGGGTAACTGATATTCCAGAGGAACACAGGATCAATCTCTTCATAGGCACAAGAAGAAGAAGAAGAAAATGAACAAGAAGAGGATACACACCAGGAACCAGCCATAGAAGAGGAAGAAATGAATCCAACCATATCATGTAATGCACTGGCAGGAATTACCACTCCTCAAACTATCAAGATAGCAAGACAGATCAAGAAGAAAAAGGTAATAGTGTTGATTGATTCAGGTAGCACCCATAATTTTATTCATTGTAAGGTAGCCAAGGAATTAAATTGTTTCCTATACCCAGCACCAGAATGTCAAGTGATGGTTGTAAATGGAGGAACTATAAATTTCTCTGGAAAATGCCATAATATCAAGCTAACCATGGGGGAATATGTATTGACTAGTCCAATGCTTTCCATTCCTATGGGAGGTGCTAATGTTGTACTAGGAGTACAATGGTTACAATCTTTGGGGACGGTAGCTTTTAATTTTCAAGAACTTTTCTTGAAATTTTTTTCAAGAGGAAAGGAATTCAAATTATTGGGTATTGCGGGGAAGCTGGGAAAGATAATAAGCTCTAATGTCATGACAAAGATACTAAAGAAAGAACAACGAGGCGTAATTGCACAATTATGCTCACTAGAAGTTCCAACATCAAAATCATCTATTTCTACAGATCTCCAACAAGTCTTGGACAATAATTCCAAGGTGTTTGAAACTCCCAAAGGACTCCCACCTGTTCGTGATCATTATCATGCAATTCATTTGATTCCAGGAAGTTTTCCTCCAAACATCAGGCCTTATAGATATCCTTATGTCCAAAAGAGCGAAATTGAACGTATGATTGCAGAAATGCTAGAGGCGGGTATAATTCAACCTAGTCAAAGTTCTTTCTCTGCTCCTGTAGTATTGGTACACAAGAAGGATGGATCATGGGGAATGTGTCCGGATTATAGGGAGCTCAATAAGCTCACCATTAAAGATAAATTTCCCATTCCTGTGATTGATGAATTATTGGATGAATTACATGGAGCAATTTATTTTACAAAGTTGGATCTTCGTTCAGGATATCATCAAATTAGAATGAAGACTGAAGATATTCCAAAAACAGCATTTCGAACTCATGAGGGTCATTATGAATTTTTGGTGATGCCTTTTTGCCTTACCAATGCACCTTCTACATTTCAAGGGTTGATGAATTCCATTTTCAAACCCTTCCTTAGAAAATTTGTGCTAGTATTTTTTGATGATATACTAATCTACAACAGGTCTTGGAAGGATCATGTTGAACATGTTAACAGGGTGCTCAAACTATTGCAGGAGAAACAATTATATGCAAAAAAATCCAAATGTTTCTTTGGAGTACAAGAGGTGGAATATCTGGGTCATATTGTATCCCACAAGGGTGTTAAGGTAGACCCTAACAAAATTAAAGCCATTAAGGAATGGAAAGTCCCCACAACCATAAAGCAGTTGCGAGGATTTCTCAGGTTAACAGGGTATTATTGCAAGTTTTTTAAGAATTATGGGAGAATAGCAGCACCTCTAACAACATTATTGAAGAAAGATGCATTTTCATGGACTCCTGAAGCAACTAAGGCCTTTGAACATCTTAAAGAGACAATGTGCCTAGCACCGGTCTTAGCTACGCCAGACTTCACAAAACCTTTATTGTGGAATGTGATGCCTCAGGAAATGGAATTGGTTTTGTTTTAATGCAGGAAGGAAGACCCATTTCTTTTGAAAGTCGTCCAATCAAAGGAAAGTATTTACAGAAACCTATTTATGAGAAGGAAATGTTAGCAATACTGCATGCACTAAAGAAATGGAGAACTTACCTAATGGGAAAACACTTCAAGGTAAAAACTGATCATGATAGTCTTAAACACTTTTTGGAACAAAGACTATCTTCAGAAGAGCAGCAAAAATGGGTCACAAAGATGTTGGGTTATGACTTTGAAATAATCTACAAAAAAGGGAAGCTTAATGTTGTTGCAGATGCACTCTGTAAATTGGCAAAGGCATTGGCAAAGGCAAAGAGGCAATAATTGGCATTTAATTATGAAAATAAAGGAAAATAGGAGAAAAGGGAGGTGAAGAGACACAATTTTTCATGCAAAGAGAATTAGAGGGAAAATGAAGAAAACATAGACATTAATGATAAAAAGGCATCAGAGAATCAATTTCTAGACTTTAAAATTTTGAGTTATGCTCTCCTTTCATTCTCTCCCTCATATACTCTTGCACACTTAGAGCATTCTTGGAGCATCCATGGAACACTCTAGCATTCACTTGGATTGGAGAAAGAAAGCAAAGGAAAGCAAGTGACCACAAAGGGACAGTTGGATCAACAACTACAAGAGGGATACTTTTCATGTAACAGGTTTCATGTGTGATTTCCTTGTTGATTTTTGGATGCATGGTATATGCATGTGATTCCTTGGTTATGTGTTGTCATTGGCATAAATATTTTCTTGTATTGACAGTGGTTGAAGCCTTGCCTTTCCATTTCCTGGATAACCATGGTGTAGTGGGTTCCCCATTCTTGGATTTTCTTAATGGTTCTCAGGTTCCCTATGGGTGTGGGTTGGAACAAATGCTCTGGAGTCCTATAACAACTTAGGTTTCCCTGGATTCTATGGGTTGAGTTACTAGTCCTTGCAGCCCTCGGGTTGGGACAAACAATCTAGAATCCTAGAACAGGTCAAATCCCCTGGAGATTGTGAGTTAATTTACTAGTTCCTAGAGCCCTATACATCTTGGGTAGAGACTGATTTGGTCGATGTTAGTTATTTTTGGACCGTATAGGTGAGATCATTGTGCTTGAGGGTTGAGGTGGTTTGGCCTCTGGAAGCCCTGGTTGGTTTTGTTTTAGTTCAACCCTTATGATCCCGCATTCATGCTTGGAATATGGTGCGGTGGTGATTGAATGAAAGAGATGTTTGGTTCGGCCCAAAAAATGGTCGGGTGGTACATGGAAGTCCCTGACTTGGTTGGAATTTTCATATTTTAATATGAGATATTTTCCTATTGTGATATGTGAGCACTTGTACTGGTTATTGTGGTGATCTTATGGTTGATTTGTCATAGTTTCTATTCTGGTTATATGTTTTTTATATACATGGTTTTATGATGTTCTCTATCTATGGCTCTTTCTCATGATTTTTTAAGTTACTAGATGGTTGATGAATGCATGGACTAACAAGTGTTGTTGCATCTAGTTAGAGAGGTCTTGGAGCCTTCTTGGTGATTCTCGGATAAAATTCATAAGTTTATGATCATATATGCATTCATGACTTGTAGATTTCATGTTTACCATATGTTTGATAAATGTTTGTTGTGTATTAGGCATGTCCTGGGTAAGATCTTGTTCAAGTTTGAATGTTTGGCATTGTTTTCATCTTAATCATGATTCTAGAAACTTACAAGCAGTTATGAGCAGTGATCTGGAGGCTTTCCTGAAAAAGAGACATAGATCTCATGACTGTGTGCACTTAACTGGGAATTTTAGGCTATAATTGCATGCATACATGTGTATGGGTGTGGTGGGAACCTCATAACCACACGCACTGTGTGTGAAGGGCATGGTTGGGTTGTAAACCTAGTGAAAAAGAGTTCCAACTCGGGGATTGATCACCTGGGGTGGTTGGTATAATCCTAAGTGATCTATAATATTTGAGGGATGTTAGTATGTTTCTGGTTTATAGGAACCACTTCCATAACTGTAACTTGGAGGTCGAATCATATCACAATGACACTCAACTCATGTTTATCCTGGAAATCTTGTAAAAGTGGGTAAATTTGGGGTGAGGCAGTTACAATTAGAGTTTAAAAATCATGAAAAAACAAATTTTAGAACATTGGAGTTTATCAATGGGATTTATTTGAATAAGGAAGGCATTCGACCCTTTCCCAAATCTAGGGTTTTCAATAAGCATTAGTAACCCTAGCTATCTGAAATTGAGTGAGACTGGTCTTTACTTAAAAATGAGGATACCATTTGGATCATGGTTGACTGATACAGTCACAAAGTGTGCATGTTTTCGTTGTTTAAATCTATAATCTTTTACCTTCGGTCCTTATGAACATTTCATACATTTAAACCGTGATACAATGATACATTGAACCCTATTATCCTACACTCGTAGTGTAGGAGCCAATATTGAGTGAATGATCTCAACATTTGTAATTTCATTTTATGAAATTTATCGGTATAACTTGAGGAAGTTCATTGCTCATATTTCCTATGCATTAATTAGATTATTATTTCTGAAGTTTGGTTTGAAAAGAAGGTCATTGCAATGTGTCTTTTTGTAAAGGTAAACAACCGAGTGGATGAAGTTGATTTGACTAGTGCATACAAAACCTGCCTCTTTGATTGATGCATTTGGTTTGCACATAGTAAGGGATTTTTTATGGTTGAAATATATTTGATCTAAAAGAAAATTTGAGTTACAGCTTTTATGCAGATTGGAGTGGTTTTAATTTCCTTTTTTGCACAAAGAATTTTGATGAGGTTTTATCATGAGATTGAGAAGTCTTGTTTGATATTAGAAGATTTTCTTTAGGATTGAATGTAATTGCTTGGGAATATTAGAATGGTAAGGCAATATTTTGATTTATTTGTAGGATTTATTTGCTAGTTAGAAGGTTGATTGGTAGTTTAGATTTTTTATTAATAAATTTCCATGTGTTTATAGTTTTTTTTATCAGGAGTGTTAAGTTTAGTCAGGAATTGAATTGGGGGATTTATGCATTGTTCTCTAAAGCATAGATTAGAGTGAAGAGTGGTTTTCCATGGTTTCCAATATCTTTCTAGAATTTCCAGTGTTGTGTCTCTAAGTTTACGAGTCCTAGTTGAAAATAAATGTTGAATCATTTATTCCATTAATACTACACCCAACACCCCTTGCTTACAAGCTATTCAAAATCTCGGTAGCCATAGTTTCTAGATTCTTTAACAACCCCAACTCTATGATTACGTCGTAACGATATTACAACTTATTACAAAATGATTTAAAAACAGTATTTGGTGCATTCATATATTTCCATATCGATTCAGTTCCAATGGTTGCCTATGTCCAATGGGAACACTTGATGGTTAAACTGATTCAATTAAGTCATGTAGGAATCTTAGAATTCTCCTTATAATGCAGTCGAGCTCATTTGATGAGGATCTTTCTAATTTTGTAGGGATTGCCTCCAACTAATGCAGAATATACGATTTTTTTTTTTTAATCTTCATAAAATACCACCGATATCCACGAACCACCTACAAAATGGCAAGCAAGAATCACAGGTTACATAATTCAATTACAAAACAGTAATTATGTCGTATGCGAGGTCTATAATGGAATTGGGCTTGAGAAATTTTTATTTTAAAATCAATGAGTGGACAAGATTTTATTTCAAGTGAATATTCTTCGTTTAATACATCATCCAATGGATGATATGAAAACTATTTGAACAAGTTTTCAGTTTCAAATCAAAGAATAACATATTTAATTTAAAAATTATTTATTTCACCACCTATTAAGTTGAAGATATAGGAAATGAAACATAATTGTTTTCAATTTCAAAATAAAAAATAAACAATTTAATTTAATTGTGATTTGTTTCGCCACCTATGAAGCACTCACTTCCATTTTTTTTCACCTGCATTTCATTTTAGCTCCTCCCTGCAATGTTGATCGACATGTGAAGTAACGACAGACCATGTTTATCATCCCACCGCCCAACATAAATCTCTTGGCTCGGCTCTGTTCAGTTTTCTCTCTAGGTAAAACATAGTTACCAATCATACGAGTATTGAACTAAGTTCTCATTTTTTAGAGGCAGCAAAAAATCATTCGATTTTGAAAAGTGTTGATTCAGAATACACCTTTTTATTTAGCATATTTTTTAGACTTAAAATTTTCTTATGTATTAAGTATGCACATTTTTTTTAAATGTTAGTGATTTTCAAGTTAATTTGAAAAGTGTTGATGCAAAATAAAACCTATTTTTTTGGGCTTATCTTTTACACTTCTAATATTTTGATATATATAAAGTATGGATTTTTTTTAAAATGTTGGCAATTTTCATGTAGATTTTGAAAAGAATCAACATTTTTTTAGGCATATTTATAATACTTTAAATTTTCTTATGTCGTAAGTATGCGATTTTTTTAAAATGTTGATTATTTAACCATTTTTCAGGTTGTCTTATTCCTCTTCTTGTTTTTGGTCTTAAGATTTTGTTTTTAAGGGTTTTCCAAATTTTTGTTTTTTTGTTTTCTTTGCAATGTTTTTTTATAATGATTTTTTTTTTCAAAGTTCAAAAATAATAATTTTAAACACTTGACAAAAAATACACATTTTGCATTTAGATATAATTAAAAAAATATGTATTTCAAGACTTCTTTAATATTTTTACGAAAATTTGAATAAGGAAAGTCAAAATCTAACAATTTTTTTGAATTTTACATCCAAATATGATGACATTTGAAAAAAAAATTCCAAAAAAATGATTCAGATAAAAGTTTAAGTAAAAATATCAAAAAATAAATTGTTAAAAAATAAATAAACTATGAAAATAAATCCTTAATAAAAAAATATATTAAAAAAAAAATTAAAACAATTTTTTTGAGAAAAAACAATTTAAATAAAACAATAAAAATAATTAAACAAATAAAAAACACAATGGCCCCCACCTAAGGCCCCTCAAGCGGCTTGGGTGGGGTTGGCTGATTATGGGAATTAGCCAGCGTCGCCCGACGGGACACATGCCAGGGTGGGGAGGTCTTCATGTAGCCCCCCTCCCCCACCCTGGCTAGCGACCTAGGAGGCGATGGTCAATTCGTGCAGCTCCCGATCATCAACTAGAAAGGCCTTCAATGCTTCCAATGTTAATTACTAAGATATAATTATTTTGATGTTGTTTCACTGAAGCATTATTTAGGTTATCAATGTAAGATTGTTGTCTCAATTTATAATTTGAAGTCATATGAAAATGATTTAGATTTTGTTTCTCAAGATTCACTGATGGACCATATGATGAATCATAGAATAAATTCGAGCATCACATAAAGGGGATAATATTTTATTTATAAAAATCTTTGAAGTGCTTAGATCTGCATTATCAAACATTATATTTGGCAAGGCTTACAAGATATCATGGATGACTGACTCAATTTGTTACATGATCAAAGTTTTGATTCATAATTACATGTAAAAAAAAACCAACCAAGAAAAAAGAAAATGCAAGGTGTTTTAATCCACTCAATTTGCCTCATAAATATAATATACAGATGTATGAAAAAAGCTTATATAATATACATATTCTCACAAGGCTTTCAACGCTTCCAATTCCTAAGGGTACCAATTGTTTGTGTGAGTTATTTAAATTAATTAGTTATCAACAAATGTTAGAGAATCTGATAATTCTTCTTTCTATCTCAATTTATTTATTTTAGTATCGATATATCTATTATTATTTTTCTATATAATACTAGCACAATCACATTAATAAAACCATAAAATTATAAAACCCTAACATTAATATTGCTATTTTATAAATTTAGGGTTTTATAGCCTACGACGTATATCAACCACATTTATCAATGTGGTTATGCTATTTAAGATCTCGCATGGACTAATAAATGCAATGAGCTCTGCACATTATCGAACAAAAATAAAAATTTGATAATATGGCACAATGGAAAACGTTAACATTGCTTGAAATAATGTCATACAATGTCATAATTACACCGTAGGCGTGGTTTATATTGGAATTTGGATTGAGGAATTTCAAATTTTCATAAATGAAAAATGATTTGAATGGTCCAGATTTGATAGTCATGAAATATTCTTTGTCTGAGTCACAATCAGATGGATTAAATTGAGAGTTTACAAATGAAAGGTTGCATTTTTTAGTTTCAAATGCAATAATATCGCTTCTGAATGCATGATGTTTCTCCCGCTACATAAGCCTGCGCGCAACTAGGGTTCACCCACGCCGCCATGGAGGTTCTGGGCTCGCCCCAGGTTCCTCTGCCCCCTCCTCCCCCATCAATAGAGGATGCATTCAACTTATTTCTGGCCTCGATGCCGAAGAAGAAGAAACCTGAAGATGCTAAATTTTTGAAAAAATTGGAAGATATTCCTAAAATCTCCCTTCCACCAAAGGGACCGATCCAGGTAGCTTTATCCCTCGCAAATCGGGCCCTAGTGGGAAATTTTACTGGACTTTGGCCCTCTCCAAAAACAACGGAGAGTTGGGTTGTCAAAAATTGGGCGCCCTTGATCAAGAACAGCGCAGCCTTGTATTTTCTGAGGAGAGGATATTTTTTGTTCGAATTCATCACAAAAGAGGATAAAGAGCTTATATTTTGGAATGGACCCTATTTCATGGGACCTGAGGGCATGTATCTCAATAAGTGGATGTCGGATTTTGACCCAGCAGTGGATGTTCCAACGGCTGTCCCAGTGTGGGTCAGGTTGTCGAATCTCCCAGTGCACATCTGGAACTGGGACTCTCTGAAACACACAGGTAACTCCCTGGGAAAATTTATTGATCGGGAAAATAACAAAGATCAATATGACTGTGCTGGAATATGCGTTGAGGTGGATCTAGAGGTGGGACTACCGGAGGAAATAAAAATCAATGTTGGCAGTTGGACGCATGTGAAAATACTGGACTATGAGTAGCTTCCTTTCAAGTGTCAGAAATTCCATGTCTACGGTCACTTTGCTAGGGATTGCTCGAGAAATGGAGAAGCGGTGAAAGGTAAGGAGGAGGGCTGGTATCAGGTCAAGCAGTCGAAGACCTCCCATAAAGCCCCCAAATCTGGGGCTCCAAATGGTAAATTTCTCCTGCTGGCTTCTGTACAGCAAGTCCCTTCCCCGAATGGTCATGAAAACAAGTTTGGGCCCTTAAGCTCAGCTTCAGAGGAATTCCAAGACGTCGAAATGAAAAATAAATCCTCCCCTGACAAAGGGACCCCCTCAGGCTCGAGGCAAGGAGAGAATTCTACAGAAAGACCTAAGGAAAAACATGCAGAAGTCGAAGAGGAGGAACAAGACTCTGAGGAATCAGAGGAGGAAGGAGAAATAGGGGAGTCACAAATCTCGACTAGAAGATCGACAAGAGGTTGAAATTCCGTTGTGAAAGGAGAGAACAGGAAACCTACAAAGATAAACTCCAGGGAATTCAACCAACCCTTGAGAAACTCTTGGCTAAAGCCCCAAAGATGACAAGAAACCATACACAGGGCTCCAAGGGAGCTCATCACTCCCAAAAAAGTAAGTGATAAAGGTCGTCTCCTGGAATTGCAGAGGTATGGGGAGAAAAGTGAAAGAAGAAACCATAAGAAGCCTTCAAAGGATAGACACCCCAGACATTCTACTAATTCAGGAGATAAAAATGGAGGACAAAGACTTCCTCAAAATAAGCAAGAAACTTTGGAATAAAGGCAGCGGACATTTTGCCTCTGCTCAAGGAGCATCGGGCGGATTGGGCTCTCTTTGGAACAATACCAAGTTATCAATGGTCACCGAGATCCTAAATACACACGGGTTGTTCCTGAAACTTCAGCATCCCGACATTAAGGAGGTCCTCTCTCTCTCTTTAATGTGTATGTCCCAGTAAACGCTGGGGAGAAGAAGGCTTGCTGGGATTCCATCAGAAATTTTGTAGAAACAAAGAATCTGGAAAATGCCATCATTGTTGGCAATCTAAACCTTACCTTTCTTATGTCAGAAAAGCGAGGAGGCAGCATCATAAGGGATCTGGTAAGGGAGTGGGTGGAGGAGTTCATGCAGGATTGGGATTTTCTCGACATAAATCCCTCTACTAGTAAGTTTATTTGGTCTAATAAAAGAGTCGGCCCTGGACACATTGCTACAAGACTAGATAGATTTCTGGTTCAAAGTTCCTTTCTTCTTTTAGGATTAGATTCAAAAACGCATATTCTTCCTTGTAGTGTTTCATATCATAAACCTATCAAGCTTGAGTTGCTTCCCCAAAACGGCCTAGGCCCTATCCCATTTAGATTTAGCCCTCAATGTATCAAGGACCATGAATTCATGAATAAGGTCAAGGAATGTTGGAGGTTTCCTGTCAAGGGCTCTCCCTTCTTCTTTTGGGAGGAAAAACTCAGAAGAGTCAAATTTGTTCTCAAAATTTGGGCCAAATCCATCCCTAATCCGGCCTACGAGAGAAAGAAATCCTAAGACAATCTTGAGCTCCACCTCTTGCAAATGCAAGAAGCTGAAATTACAAAAGAAGTCCTCGACAGGGAGGCAGAATTACAACACAAGTTTCATAAGGCATGCCTGTCGGAGGAATAATATTGAAGACAAAAATCATGCAATCTTTGGCTTAAAGCGGGAGACAGAAATTTCTCCTTCTTCCATAAACAAGCCCATGCGAGAAGAAGCTTCAAATTCATTTCAGAAATCAAGGAAGAGGTGATTACCCACAAGGATTTTATGACCATCAAAAGGGCAGTGTTTACTCATTTTAAAAATATTTTCCATGAAGATGGGGTGATGGACCCAAACTCTAAATTCCTATATGTGGTTCCTCCAAAGATCACCACCAAGATGAACTAGTACCTTGAAGGAAAGGTCACCAAACACAAAATAAAGGTGGCTCTCTTTGCCATGGAGCCCGAAAAAATGCCTGAACCAGATGGTTTTACTGCTATATTTCTCCAATCTAGTTAGTAGATAGTGGAAAAGGATCTCCACAAAATTATCTTGAAATCCCAAGCCTGTCAGAAAATTGGGGGCAGCACCAATTCTGCCTTTCTTTCCCTCATCCCTAAGGAAAAGAGTGCCAATGTTTTCAACGGATTCCGCCCCATTTCACTTTGTAACATAGGCTACAAATTGATAACCAAATTGATAGCCAATAGATTGAAAATCATCCTTCCTACCATCATCCTGGAGAATCAAGGTGGCTTTGTTCATGGGAGATAGATTGTGGATAATTTCATCCTAGTCCAAGAGGCGATCCATTCAATTCTACATCGTAAAGAAAAGGGCATGGTTGTCAAACTAGATCTGGAAAATGCCTTTGATCGTGTCAGACACAGCTTTCTCTTGGAGGTAATGCACAAGTTTGGGTTTGGGATTAATTTTATTAACTGGACTCGGGCTTGTATTTCTGAGCCTTTGATTGCCCCTCTGGTGAATGGGAAAGCAGCAGAATTCTTCAAAGCGTCAAGAGGGCTTCAACCGGGGTGCCCTCTTTCCCCTCTCCTTTTTTTCCTTCAAGCTTATGTTCTAAGATTTTAATTGGACAAGAAGCAGTCAGATCAAGAGATCATGGGCCTCAACATCGCAAGAGGGGTCAAAAACATAAACCATGCTCTGTTTGTCGATGATTCTCGATTGTTGGGGGCAACCTCCGTTCTCACGGCTTCAAGGTTCAAAGAAGTGTTGGAAGATTTCTGTGAAGCTACTGGAAGCATCCTAAACAAGTGTAAATGTCATACTTACTGCTGGAACACTTCTTCCAGCATCCTCAGTTCCATCTCCAGATGTTTGGGTTTTTTTGCTTCATTAAATTGGACCTTGTTCAAGTACCTGGGCCTCCCAATCTTCCAAAGAAACGCCTTCAGTAAATATTGGCTCCCTCTGCTTGAAAAAATCAAGCTCAAGATCTAGGCTTGGCGTTTCTCATGGCTCAACCTCGCAGGTAAGTCAGTTCTTATCAAGGATGTCCTTAGCAGCCTTCCTATTTTTCAATTTTCTATTATGCTGGCTCCCTCTTGTATTCTCAGAAAAATGGAGGAGTTAATCAGAAATTTCTTGTAGAAAGGAGGTAAACAAAATGAGAAAAGAATCCCTTTGGTGAGTTGGGACAAAGTCACCAAGCCTCTGATGGAAGGAGGCTTAAATGTTAAAGATCATTGTACTCAAAACATGGCCATGGGAACTAAAGTTATTTGGCGACTCATCGCTCCTAATCCTAGTTGGGCGCAAAATGCCTTGTGGAAGAAATACTTCTCTGGTCTCAGAAACGCTATCTTGACAATCCCAGAATAAAATTGGATCGCAATTTATAAATCTTTGGGCTAAAGTCACACCGTTGATCAATCTCCACACATTCTGGATCCTGTGCAATGGAAAACAAATAAAAATCTGGGAGGATCGCATCATGGATAATCCTCCTCTTGTCGAATTAAATTCTTATCAAGCGCTGCGGAATTGGATGGAAATGCCGGCCTCACCACTCTGTGGGATATATCATGCTGGAAAGACAATAACTGTCACAGTTGGAAGCATATCCAAATGCCTTTGGAGCTGAATCGCGATTGGGAAGAATTATTGGTGCTCCTGAAAGGTATGGCACCAATTCATGCGAGGGGAGTTGATAAACAGGGCTGGGGTTCCCAATCGGGCTCCTATACAGTGTCTTTGGGATATAAAAAACTACAGGAGCAGCCCTATGTCCCTCTGAATCCAACGACGTGGAAGGGAATTTGGAGACACAATTCCATCCCAAAAATTGATTGTTTCTGTTGCCTCATTTTCCACAATAGAATCTTGACACAGGATAGACTGAAAACTAGAGGCTTTCATGGGCCTTCAAAATGTCGATTATGTTGTGATAATGAAGAAAACGCAGGCCATCTATTGTTGACATGAAAATTCGCAGCAGAAATTTGGCAGGAGCTTCTGAGCCCTTGGAAAAACAATCTTAATTTTCCCACCTCCATCTATGATTCATTTGTTAATTGGCTACATATTTATCTAGGAGAATTTCCAAGAAATGAGCTTCAAAGTTGCCTGGCTCTCTTTACCTAAGATCATTTGCTGGAAAATATGGCTTGAGAGAAACAAGAGAATTTTTAGAGACAAAGTACAGGATGTGAAACTTATCATGGAAAATATTAAATGCTAGATGAAAGAAATCTTGGGTGATCAGCTTAAGGATACAAATTTAAGTCAGCACAAGCTGGAATGGGGCGCCACGATGGGACTCAAGTTTTCTAAGGTAGTAAGGCAAAGCAAGTCAATCAAAGAATGGAAAATTAGATGTAATGAGAAATACTTTTTAGAATGGACCAGCAAGAAATATAAGCCTACTTTATTCTTTGACGGGGCAGCCAAAGGTAACCCTAGAAAAGCTGGCGCAGGAGGAGTTATCAAGAATATTGAAGGCAGAATCGACCATAGTTTTTCCTGGGGCTTGGGTCACAATACAAGCATTCAAGCAGAAGCGTTGGCTCTGATCCAAGACCTCAAGCAATCCAAGGACTTAGGTATCAAAGAAGCAAATGTAATTGGCGATTCTCAATCCATTATAAAAACTATAGTGGAATATTTTGTACCTATAGATTTTAGATTTGCAAGAATGGTGACAAGAATCAAAACTCTAGTTAATTCTTTTCAGAGTGTGAACTTCTTCCATGTGTTGAGGGAGAATAACAAGGAAGCAGATTCGAAAGCCAATAAAGAGGTTCTCCTCTCCGCCGGTACTCTTTTAAGAGACCAGGTTGAAGAATGGGATCCCATCCCTTAAATCTTTTGCTTCTATGTTTTATTGCATTTTACTGAACTAGTTCGTTTGTATTCATAAGTTAGGGAAAATTACGGAGATAGACTCAATTGCTAATTGTAAGTACCACCGGCTCTTAAGTAACTGGGTCATTGAGCTCTTGGAAGGAGAGGAAATCTAGGATTTGCTGTCACTTATTGTAATCATTTTTGTGGAATTTATGCCATGGCATTAATATAAACCAATACCCATTCCTGTGAAAAAAAAATAAAGCGTTCCAATTTAACTCCTCATCGCAAGTTGGACGGATTACGTAGATATAACTGCCTAACATCTCTTAGCATTGCACGAGGCTAAGGGAGCACAACTGAGGCTATTATTGGGACAATAGCTATACCACGATAGAGGTTCAGAACAAGCATAAGTTTTCTTGCATCAAATTTTCCAAAGATTGTAAAAGTTGTAGAAACCAAATTGGTTCCATCCTTCCTCGTAACAATTCCTCCTCTCTTGACGGTTGAGGCCAGATCAGACATCATTATATAAATATAATTATTATAAAAAGACATATATAAATCTTGATGAGGCCAGATCAAACATATACAAGATTTGATGACAATATATGGAAATATTGCTTTAGAATTGTTTTCAATTTTATTTAATGGTATTTATTTTCTATCTTATATCTCTATGTGTAATGTTATTAGTGAATATAAAAATCTTGTAATATTGTAATGTTACATTTTTTTTCATTATTCCTCCATTCCTTATCACATTAATAGCCATTATCTAAATCCACCTCAGGCTGAAGGAAGGCAGAGTCTAGGGTAACATCAAACCACGCTTAATCTAGTAGCTAGCCCTACCAGATCGGGAGAGGGCTCTCTCCTGGTCAATCTCAGCAAAAATAATCAGTGAGGCTTTGAGATGACTTGAATAAAGGCTTATTTTAGGCTAGGTATATATGTAAAAGAGTTTTATTTTATTTTATGAGTGTTTGTTGGATCAAAGGGAAAGGTAGATTCTGGGTATGGGAAATGAGCAGTTTTGCAGGGATCTGAATGGGGCAAGGTAGGCAACTGTTTTGATGTTTCAATTTTGAATGAAATGGATAGCTCAAACCGGTGAGGGGTTGAAGAGGGCAAGAGACTTTCAATAATCCTCTTCAGACAGTTGAAAACATAGAAAATTAAACAAAACTCAAGGTAGAGCACTGCAAATCTAATGAATTCCACCTTTATACTTGTTTTTTTAACTTAAGAAGAAATAAGAAGGAAGATGATACACATGAAACATCAGTAAACTTACAATCAAAGAGAGAAAGAAATCATAAAAAAAAAGAGCCACATGAATCCCAAGGAGTTCTGCAAACCCTGATCTATTCCTTTGCCAAAATGCAGAGATGAAATGTCCAATGAAGCTCAAAGCAATCCCAAGTGTCCAACCCTGAAAATGACTGAAAAACTACAAGATATAGACAAGAATAACTCATTCCCATGCCTCTAGGGGTCGAGCTCACTATTTTAGGAGCTATTTCAACAAGATATAAACTAAGAACTGGAAAATAGGCAGTGGAACAGCTTGCCTCTATAAGATAGGAAACTGATTCATTCAGTTACAATTCACCTTTTGATGAATGAATATACTTCCATGAGTAAAAATTTGCCAAAATTACATCAAGAGCCATGAAATTACATCAAATTACATCAATAGTTTTACATGTGGAAGTAAGAAAGTCAAACTGGCCAAAACTAGGCGAAAAACAGAGTTACTGAGTGAAAAATGTGCCAAAATCCCCAATGTGCCGCGCCTGAAATCTCTATGCGTCGTGCCAGTTTGGAGCTAGTTTTGAAGGCCTTCCTGGTGTCCAAATTGAGCTCAGGATATCTTGTTGGAAATATATGTCTGTCTACTTTCCAACCCAAGCGGAATTTCTGAATTTGGTTTCCATTTTCTCCTCCAAAAATGAGTTTTCCCAACACTTCTTCATGTTTGTCCAAAAAGGGGCAGAAAGGTCATTTTTAGGGGTTTTTTACCCTTTTGGAGGCCCAAAACTTGTCAAAATATCTAGGAAATGGGTAGGCATGCATAATGTTCATGAAAAATCCAAAAATACAAATTTTTCCCCAAGATGAGCTCCCAATCATAAGCGCGCGCCAAGTGGCGCGACGCGTCGGGCAGAAAAATCTGTGTTTAGGCCCAAAAATAAAAATTTACAAAATGTGTCCCAAATTTCTTGAAATTTGGGCTGAGTGTCCTCCATCATGCACTATTTTAGGCCAAGGAATATTCGGCCAAAAATTGAAGTCTATCATGCCTTTTGCGACGCTTTAATGCCCTCTTTAACTTTGCCTTCAGGATCTTGATTCGTGCCTTGCAAACATGATTTCTCGCCCAATAATGATTCTTCATGTGCCTCAACATGTTCTTTTCTTTGTTTTCCTTCTCCAACAGCTACTCCAAATGAATATTGACCCTTTTGAGCCAATTTTCTCGATTAGCCTCAATCTCTCGCTCAATGGATGTCATCTCGGTTTGGCTCCTTTGGGCAGCTTATCGGTTCTCACGTATATTTTGCAACTCCATGATAGTTTGTTGATCTTCCAACTATTTGTTTCACTTCTCAAGGTAGTTGATAATCCATTGGGCTCTTTGCAACTTGACGGTCAAAGTGTTTATTTCCGTTTTCTGCTCCTGAACAACCTCACTTAGCTTTGAGCTAGGAGAGCTCAAATCCTCATCAATGAGTATGAAATCTGTATCCTGGCCTCCTGAAGGCCCCTTCTCCTACATGGGTCTCTTACCCCTGTCTTGTACCTGTACCTATGCTGCTGATGATGGAAGCGAGACCCCTTCCACCCCAGGTGGAGATAATACTTGCCTCGCTGTTGAAAATAACCCTCTAGTGCCTCTCTGATAAGTGACATACACCGGCACACTAGTAGTCTCTGTCTCCTGACCCTCATGCTGATATGAAGATTCACCTGCCTCGTGAACAACTTCCGAAGGTACTTGAGGAGCTGTGAAGAAATCATTAGAAATGAAATCCTCCCATGAAATACACTGCAAGCCGAGCTGATGCATAACCACAATCTTGATGAGTGCAACGTGATAGATACTGCTATACTACTGCTCAGGAGTTTTCCTTTGCATGAGAGTGGTCATCTTCTCAATATTTCAGCACATGAAATAAGGGAGGTTCATCATCCTCACCCTGGTGAAATGCATCAACAACCTAATATGATAGGCATAAAGACGTGAAAACCGACCCTCACAACTGAAATATTTGATAATAAGTTTCATCAGAGGAGCATAGGAATCCTTTAGGAACCGGAAAGGAAACACTCTGATGAGTTGTCTCGCAAAGTTGTGTCTGATATATGGCTCATAGTGTACCCTGTCAACCTGCTGCCTTTTGTTCCATTGTTCTCCAACATTTGGTATTCCGGTTGCTTGAGAGATAGTTTCAGGTGTTAAAGTGAATGTTACACTGGAAAGGGTGACTTGACCATCATGTAAATGCAACACAAACAAATGGGCCAGCTCTTGATGGTGATGGACCCTAGCAACCATTTCACAAAATTGATAACAAGACTGTTGTTGAAAACATGCCATGGCAAGTGGACAAGCCTGCAACTCAGCCAAAGAAGTGGGCTCCTCCCTCACATGTCTGCCACTCTTATGAGGTCTTCTAGGTGCATGTAATTCAGTTTTGGAATCACTATCTCGATCATAAGATGTATCGGTATCTGTCTCCATGATGTCCAAGGTCTATATTGTCTTGGATGAAAATGAGAAGTTTGGTGTCTTTGGTTTTGTTGCCAAATATGTGGTAACAAGTGAGGGACTATGGAGGGATAGAGTAGTGGAAATGATGGACTATTATTAAGTGAAGTTTGCCACTTGAAATCTGTGAATTAATAAGTTTAGGGACAGCCACTTAATCTCTTGGGATAGCCTTGGGGTTTGGGGAAATTTACAATTGGGATGGGGATAATGGGAATGGGATAGGAATGAATGATTTAGGGATACATGGGAATAGGGAAATGGGCTGTTGTGAGAAGATAGACAATGAGGAGGGATTAACAAGATGGGGGAAATGGGAATGATTGACACCAAATCAATTTCAAAACCCTAAAGGAGCATTCTTCCAACAAGAGAATAGGGTTTGATTTTTTGTATTTAAACTCTCATAAACATCACCAAACACATGTCATTGGCAATTAAAAGGTTTATTTACTTACTTGGACAAAGATGGACCGAGTCAATTTGAAGATTTGGAAGAAATATCAATAAACTTGCTTCCTATCCCAATGCATCGCCCAACCAACCCAGTGCGCCTTGTTGCTTCTATGCGTCGCGCAGGAGAAAATTTACACATAGGGAGTCGACCCAATGCGTCGCGCTCGCCTGATGCATCGCGACAGTCACCCAATGCGTCGCGCTCAGAAATTTTACACAGTCTGCCCTCAAATTGCTTGCTTCGCCCTCCACGATTTCTCCTTGGCTTACTCTAGTCTTCTTGGCATACAAATGAAGTCTTGAAACATGAAAATAATATATATACCAAGGATTTTTATTTTCCATTTTGTAAAACCCACTTTGTAATGTTTCAAATTTTGACACTTTTCAAAAACTCTGTTTTGCTTCCTTTTGGCTTTTAAACTGAATGATGAGCTTTCTGTCTATCTTGCAAGGAATGAATGGCATGGATCTTTGACAAAGGTGACCAGGGTTGCGAGTGAAAGTATTATTACAACTAAAAAATTTAAAATCAATTACATTTATTTACATAAAGATGAAATAGACTATTTTTCTTCAAAACAGAGTTTTGAAGAAAAATCATTATTAAGCATATAATGATGAAATCTTTAGCACTGAAACCTTATTTCAAACTTCCTCGTGTGCTTGCTGACCATTATTAGGGATTCTGAAGACCTGATTAATGAAACCCTATACCTAATGAGACTAAAACTCTAAAATGACTATTTGCAAACTATGAGAGCAAAAATGACTGTAAATGATTTTAATGAACAGAAATAGGCCAGCAGGTAAAGGACATGAGGGACATGAGTGAAAAGCCACTACCATAAGATGATCCATGCTCCTAATGGAATGTAGCTGACTGGACTGACTGAGACACCTACTAATGCAATGCAACAAGAGAAATTTGATCTCTGACGGAAGGATGAAGATACTGACACTAACATTGGCTCCAATGGGGATGGTAGCTCCTTGGAGGTTCCAAGAACTACAGATCTCTGGGAAAGTAGGCAATGCCTTCATCCATTGGGCTATGGAGTCAATAACTTCGACAAACCAAAACAAGACTCTTGACTCATTTCCAGAATTGAAAACTGACTCAATTTCGAAACCAAAAATGACTGAAAGACCTGACTCAACAAACTGAACCAAAACTGGAATCAACCTTCAGCTTTATAGCCTTCACCCCGGGCCCCAAACTGAAAGAATGATGACAACACACACTTGCTCTAAAACTATGTCAAAAATGACTCAAGACCTACTTAACTGAAATTAGTACTTACAAAGCTTTCTTAATGGCAGCAGTCCATCAAGAATTGAGGGTTTCAAATCATGATGACAACCAACTGCCTACTAATGAAATATGTAAAATCATGTGCAGTGAGCCTTCCAATGTAACCAATCCAGCAAATGACTACATACCAAAATTATGCTCTCACTTTTCTCGAGCAGGTAGAACGATTTACATGTAGGAAAATCACAATAACCACTGAAACCAAGGCTTATGATAATGAACCAAGCAACATTTATATTTTCTGATGCTTGCAAAATAATGCCGAAGGGATCTTGAAAATCCTGAAGCACTAGTTGGTCTTGAGATCCAGCAGCAAAATTACAACTACTCGTTTCATTCTGATCTGAAAGAACAATTGATTGCCGAGTGACAGGAAGGCACAGAGAGGTATAAGATTTTGTCATCTGAGTGTTAGCTGTAAGTTCCTTGACCATGAGAAATTCTGGCATATTGTCTCTCTCAAGCTCATATTCCTCAACTTCATGGTCTAGGTCATTCTTAAACAGAAAACAATCTTCAAGATTATCAAACATGACAGCCTTATCATCTGCATGAAAGAAAATATTATCTGTTTGCTGATCTATAAAGCTAATTACAAGACCGTCATCATTTTCAAAAGAGGAAGAAGTTTCACCAACACTTTCTTGACCATGTGCGCACTGCAAATCTGCTTTAGCTTAGGCTGTAACATGACCTTTCAGGAGTTGATCTATCTCATCTTCAAACAAAGGAGATAATACTTTTTGTTTCTTTTGCTCAAACAGTGATTGTCTTCATGAAATAAAATTTTAAAACATGAAAAACCTGAATGACAGTCCTTAATTCCCTGATCTTCTGAAATTTAAAAACATTGTTGATTTTCTTCATATGACATGGCAATCAAATTATCATTTATCACTGAGTTATTGAAAGAATATTTTTCACTTACTTGAACAAAGATCTCATCTTGTTTTTCATGAACTGACTGGATTACCTCCTCATGAAGGCTTTGCTCTAGTGAAATGAGAACATTTGGATCAATAACTCTGTCTTCTTCATTCCAGATGATCTCCACAACAGATCTCTCCTTCATGGGATTCAGCACAAGGTATTCTTGATCATCACGATACAAATCTAGATCTGAAATAACTGACTTGACTTTATCACATTCTGAAATTGAAACTTGACTTTCCTACATATTGTCTCCTTCTATGGACAGATCTGAAACAAAACCTTCTCTTTTATCATTTTCCATTGTACTAAGATCTTGATCCTGCTGCAAAGTTTCCTGATCATCTTGATGGGTATCCTCTAAGTTCTTTGTATGCTACTGAAATGGATTTTCGTACAGTGCTTCCATGATTTCTCTGTCCATGAAGTCATCATATTCATAGACTTTTTCAAGATTTTCAATAAAACTATGAACATGACTACAACAGTTCTGAACTAAAGATAAGGATGGATAAGATTCCTTATACCTTTCAAAGAACATGGTATGAAAATCATTTAAACAGTAAATACAAGCAGGCGGCAAACTTTCATACCAAGATCAGGCTTCACCTTCCAGAGTGGCCATGAATATCTTCATCAAGCAATCTTCAGGAAAATCAACTTGCGAATATGTATGTGAAATCAAACTAGATGTAAAGCAGCATCCTTCTTATCATCATCTTTAAATGAAGGCAAATTCCTTTGCCAATCTACCTTAGGAATTTTATTTGGAAAACCTGGAATGTGATATCAGCTCATGGGAGCATACCTTCGATCCAGCGAAACCATTTTGATAACAATGAATTCACCAAGAACTTCCTCAGGCTACTAATTCTTGAAGAGTAGAGTCGCCATAAAAATTCTAAAACTTGGGATTCTTCGACACTGGAGTCGCCAGGTGAATGATTTCAGCCTTACTATGTCTGATCATTGTCCACCATCAATAATCAGATCTAAACTTGATTAGATTTTACTGAGTAAACCAGATGTTCAGTTCATAAACTATACCGAAGATTGACTGAAGCAGCATTCATCTACTTTCGCTAATGCAAAGCAAGAGCGTTTTGAAGGCTACCTAGCTAACTTCAGGCTCCATCTGTAGTTTATAAAGCAAACAACAAACTTTTCAACCCCAGTGAGTCGCCACTACGTTATTGCCTAAATCCACCTCAGGCTGAAGGAAGGCAGAGTCTAGGGTAACATCAAACCACGCTTAATCTGGTAGCTAGCCCTACCAGATCGGGAGAGGGCTCTCTCCTGGTCAATCTCAGCAAAAATAATCAGTGAGGCTTTGAGATGACTTGAATAAAGGCTGATTTTAGGCAAATTTTATGAGTGTAAAAGAGTTTTATTTGATTTTATGAGTGTTTGTTGGATCAAAGGGAAAGGCAAATTTTGGGTATGGGAAATGAGCAGTTTTGCAGGGATCTGAATGGGGCAAGGTAGGCAACTGTTTTGATGTTTCAATTTTGAATGAAATGGATAGCTCAGACCGGTTAGGGGTTGAAGAGGGCAAGAGACTTTCAAGAATCCTCTTCAGACAGTTGAAAACATAGAAAATTAAACAAAACTCAAGGTAGAGCACTGCAAATCTAATGAATTCCACCTTTATACTTTTTTGTTTAACTTAAGAAGAAATAAGAAGGAAGATGATACACATGAAACATCAGTAAACTTACAATCAGAGAGAGAAATACATCATCAAAACAAAGAGCCACATGAATCCCAAGGAGTTCTGCAAACCCTAATCTATTCCTTTTCCAAAATGCAGAGATGAAATGTCCAATGAAGCTCAAAGCAATCCCAAGTGTCCAACCCTGAAAATGACTGAAAAACTACAAGATATAGACAAGAATAACTCATTCCCATGCCTCTAGGGGTCGAGCTCACTATTTTAGGAGCTGTTTCAACAATATCTAAACTAAGAACTCGAAAATAGGCAGTGGAACAGCTTGCCTCTATAAGATAAGAAACTAATTCATTTAATTACAATTCACCTTTTGATGAATGAATCTACTTCCATGAGTAAAAATTTGCCAAAATTACATCAATAGCAATGAAATTACATCAAATTACATCAATAGTTTTACATTTTGAAGTAATAAAGTCAAACTGGCCAAAACTAGGCGAAAAACAGAGTTACTGAGTGAAAAATGTGCCAAAATCCCCAATGCGCCGCGCCTGAAATCTCTATGCGTCGCGCCATTTTGGATCCAGTTTTGAAGGCCTTCCCAGTGTCCAAATTGAGCGCAGGATAGCTCTTTGGAAATATCTTCCTGTCTACTTTTCAACCCAAGTATAATTTCTGAATTTGGTTTCCATTTGTCCCTCCAAAAATGAGTTTTCCCAACACTGCTTCCTGTGTGTCCAAAAAGGGGCAGAAAGGTCATTTTTAGGGTGTTTTTGACCCTTCTGGAGGCCCAAAACTTGTAAAAATATCTGGGTCATGGGTAGGCATGCATAAATTTTCATGAAAAATCCAAAAATACAATTTTTTCCCCAAGAGAAGCTCCCAATCATAAGCGCGCGCCAAGTGGCGCGACGCGTCGGGTAGAAAAATCTGTGTTTAGGCCCAAATATAAAAATTTACAAAATATGTCCCAAATTTCTTGAAATTTGGGCTGAGTGTCCTCAATCATGCACTATGCTGGGCCAAGGAAGCTTCGGCCAAAATTTGAAGTTTATCATGCCTTTTGCGACGCTTTAATTCCCTCTTTAACTTTGCCTTCGGGATCTTGATTCGTGCCTTGCAAACATGATTTCTCGCCCAATAATGATTCTTCATGTGCCTCAACATGTTCTTTTCTTTTTTTTCCTTCTCCAACAGCTTCTCCAAATGAATATTGACCCTTTCGAGACAATTTTCTCGATCAGCCTCAATCTCTCGCTCAATGGATGTCATCTCGGTTTGGCTCCTTTGGGCAGCTTGCCGGTTCTCACGTATATTTTGCAACTCCATGATAGTTTGCTGATATTCCAACTGTTTGTTTCGCTGCTCAAGGTAGTTGATAATCCATTGGGCTCTTTGCAAATTGACGGTCAAAGTGTTTATTTCCGCTTTCTGCTCCTGAACAACCTCTCTCAGCTTTGAGCTAGGAGAGCTCAAATCCTCATCAATGAGTATGAAATCTGTATCCTGGCCTCCTGAAGGCCCCTCATCCTACATGGGTCTCTTACCCCTATCTTGTACCTGTACCTGTGCTGCTGATGATGGAAGCGAGACCCCTTCCACCCCGGGTGGAGATAATACTCGCCTGGCTACTGCAAATAACCCTCTAGTGCCTCTCTCATAAGTGACATACATCGGCACACTAGTAGTCTCTATCTCCTGACCCTCATGTTGATATGAAGGTTCACCTGCCTCATGAACAACCTCCAAAGGTACTTGAGGAGCTATGAAGAAATCATTAGAAATGAAATCCTCCCATGAAATACCCTGCAAGCCGAGCTGATGCATAACCACAATCTTGATGAGTGAAAAGTGATAGATACTGCTATACTGCTGCTCAGGAGTTTTCCTTTGCACGAGAGTGGTCATCTTGTCAATATTCCGGCACATGAAATAAGGGAGGTTCATCATCCTCACCCTGGTGAAATGCATCAGCAACCTAATATGATAGGCATAAAGACGTGAAAACCGGCCCTCACAAATGAAATATTTTATAATAAGTTTCATCAGAGGAGCATAGGAATCCTTTAGGAACCGGAAAGGAAACACTCTGATGAGTTGTCTCACAAAGCTGTGTCTGATATATGGCTCATAGTGTACCCTGTCAACCTGTTGCCTTTTGTTCCATTGTTCTCCAACATTTGGTATTCCGGTTGCTTGAGAGATAGTTTCAGGTGTTAAAGTGAATGTTACATCAGCAAGGGTGACTTGAACATCATGTAAATGCAACACAAACAAACGGGCCAGCTCTTGATGGTGATGGACCCTAGCAACCATTTCACAAAATTGATAACAAGACTGCTGTTGAAAACATGCCATGGCAAGTGGACAAGCCTGCAACTCAGCCAAATAAGTGGGCTCCTCCCTCACATGTCTGCCACTCTTATGAGGTCTTCTAGGTGCATGTAATTCAGTTGTGGAATCACTGTCTCGGTCATAAGATGTATCGGTATCTGTCTCCATGATGTCCAAGGTCTATATTGTCTTGGCTGAAAATGATAAGTTTGGTGTCTTTGGTTTTGTTGCCAAATATGTGGTAACAAGTGAGGGACTATGGAGGGGTAGAGTAGTGGAAATGATGGACTATTATTAAGTGAAGTTTGCCACTTGAAATCTATGAATTGATAAGTTTAGGGACAGCCACTTAATCTCTTGGGATAGCCTTGGGGTTTGGGGAAATTTACAATTGGGATGGGGATAATTGGAATGGGATAGGAATGAATGATTTAGGGATACAAGGGAATAGGGAAATGGGCTATTGTGAGAAGATAGACAATGAGGAGGGATTAACAAGATGGGGGAAATGGGAATGATTGACACCAAATCAATTTCAAAACCCTAAAGTAGCATTCTTCCAACAAGAGAATAGGGTTTGATTTTTTGTATTTAAACTCTCATAAACATCACCAAACACATGTCATTGGAAATTACAAGGTTTATTGACTTACTTGGACAAAGATGGACCGAGTCAATTTGAAGATTTGGAAGAAATAGCAATAAATTTGCTTCTCGGCCCAATGCGTCGTGCAACCAACCCAGTGCGCCGCGCTGCTTCTATGCGTCGCGCGGGAGCAAATTTACACACAGGGAGCTGACCCAATGCATCTCTCTTGCCTGATGCATCGCGACAGTCACCCAATGTGTCGTGCTTAGAAATTTTACACAGTCTGCCCTCAAATTGCTTACTTCGCCCTCCACGATTTCTCCTTGGCTTACTCTAGTCTTCTTGGCATACAAATGAAGTCTTGAAACATGAAAATAATATATATACCAAGGATTCTGATTTTCCATTTTGTAAAACCCACTTTGTAATGTTTCAAATTTTGACACTATTCAAAAACTTTGTTTTGCTTCCTTTTGGCTTTTAAACTGAATGATGAGCTTTTTGTCTATCTTGCAGGGAATGAATGGAATGGAGCTTTGAAAAAGGTGACCAGGGTTGCGAGTGAAAGTATTATTACAACTGAAAACTTTAAAATCAATTACATTTATTTACATAAAGATGAAATAGACTATTTTTCTTCAAAACAGAGTTTTGAAGAAAAATCATTATTAAGCATATAATGATGAAATATTTAGCACTGAAACCTTATTTCAAACTTCCTCATGTGCTTGCTAACCATTATTAGGGATTCTGAAGACCTGATTAATGAAACCCTAGACCTAATGATACTAAAACTCTAAAATGACTCTCTGCAAACTATGAGACCAAAAATGACTGTAAATGATTTTAATGAAAAGAAATAGGCCAGCAGGTAAAGGACATGAGCGACATGAGTGACAAGCCACTACCGTCAGATGATCCATGCTCCTAATGGAATGCAGCTGACTGGACTGAGTGAGACACCTACTAATGCAATGCAACAAGAGAAATTTGATCTCTGACGGAGGGATGAAGATACCGACACTAACACATAGCATAGATGGAACTGGATAAGTATTTCAGTGGTAAGTGTGGGGTAGAGTTTCAATGTCGTTATTTTAAATTTAATTTTGTTTTGAATGACTTGGATACTATTGCATTGGGTTAACGCATTAAATAATATTGACTTGAATCAAAGAATATGGTATTACCTTCATTCTATCAAATAACTTATGGAAAAAATGTAAGATTGTACTCACTTATAACATTTTCGAGAGTAAGAATATGGCATTATATTCATTCTATCAAATAAATTGTGGAAAAAATGTAAGATTGTACTCAGTTGTAACATTTTAGAGAGTATTTTTTATGCAAAGCGAAAATGGTTACAACTTTTAGTGATATTAAAGATATAAAATATATATCTATATATATATATCTATATATATATATATATATATATATATATATATATATATATATATTATATGAAGTGCAATTTCTACAATTTCAACAACTGATAAGGTACGTTTGAAGAATATCTGAAACTATCTAAATGTTGATACCAAGGGTTTTAGGGATTTCTAAATAGTTCCAATTTCCAATTTAATCGTATATAGATCACAAGAAGCTATAAATGTGTGTTTAATTTTTAGGCCACTCAATAAAGATTCGAAAATTTGCAAGATTAGGATTTAGCTATTAGCTATTAAGGTTATGGTTTTGGTTGCATAAAATTTTTAGTATTTGAATTTATATTTTTTGTTGACAGATTTACCTATATGTCTATGGTGTATATCAATCACATAATAAATATAGTTGTCTTAACCTTAAATCATCATGTTTCTTCGTATATAAATTATGATGAATTCAAATGAGAACACAAACACTTTGTGATGAACCTCACAAATTAAATGAATCATAATCAACCTTTCGATATTGCAAGGGTGCTAATGGGGTCACATTACTCGAATTTGGCAATCAAAATTTTTAGCGAATCTGCTAACGTCGAGTATTCGCCATGAAGGGAGCAGAGCCTTTGGTTTAGTTTTGCATCTAGTTAAAAATGAAATGTGAAAGAAATTCATCGTTGTTCTGACATATGCAAATGTGATGAGATACATTATCTCTCCATCGCAGTCTATTTAAGATAACAACGAATTCCTCATCGCCTTTTTTCCATAAGAAACTTTGATTGCCCCAAAAGTTTGCAGTGAGATAAGTGATGAATCTTTGATGCATTCTTAATATTGTAAAGAGCCCTATTATGAATGTGATAAACTTTAGACGATCGATAGTAAAGGTTTTCTATGATAATTTGATTTTTCTGAGAATGATCAAGACCACCGTGCGTTAAATAAAATTAGTAACGCAAATAGCGCATGGTGGGATTGGAAAAAGGGAAGGAGACAATGACGGAGTTGCTGCGCATGGCGGCCTAGGGTTTTCTTTCAATCCAAGGACAGGACTCGTCTGGGGATCTTTCTCCCCAACCTTGTGGCGACGCTCCTAGATTATGCGCTTCACAGAGGTTGCCTGACATGGAGGCTAATGATGGGGGGCAGAGCCTTCCCCCCCCCCCCCCCACATCTCACTCACCTACAAACAAAGAGACAATGGGATCTGACTCCGCTCCTCATAATGATACAGACGTGAAAGCCTACCTCTCTGGGACACCTGACCCCCTAACAAATTTGCAAACAGACAAAAATGCTCAGAGGAAAGCATCCTCATCTACATGCATACCTAAAGCATCGAAAAGGCCCAAGATCTACCTTCTAGCATAGTGCATCAATAGCATAATACGCGCTCATCGATAAGTTCATTAACTTCTGGCCCACAGAGAGGCTTTATGGGCTGGATCGCCTCAACATGGAAGCCAAAAGGCAAAATCGCTCTCCAACTAGGTCTGAAATGATTTTTCAACATCAACTTCACATGCCTAGAGGAAAATAATTGAATCATGGATGGGGGACCATACTTCTTCAACTCAGCAGGAATTTTCCTCAAAAACTGGGTGGAAAGATTCAATCTTGACAAAGAGGACTTAAACTAGGCATTGGTCTGGATCAGATTGTACTCCCTCCCTCAAGACTACTGGGATGATCTATCTCTCAAAGATATTGGCTACCATCTAGGAGAATTCATCAAAATAGAAGAAGAAACCAAGATCAATCGATATACTGCCTATGTCAGGATTTGTATTTACATGCACATAGCCAACGCCCTCCCTCACTTGATAAGTCTTCTCCATGATGATTCTGAATGGGTTAAAACTATTGAATATGAACATGTTCCTTTTCGTTGTCACAAAATTCATGAGGATGGGCACATCTTTATAGATTTCCCCCTCAATCACAACCATAAACCCATTTTGGTCTCAGACAACACAAATCTGGATGGTTTCACCGAGATCACCAGCCGCAAACAGCATGCAAGAAAGCCCACTTATACCCCAAGGCCTCACACCCCTCTACCAGCAAAAGCTTTGACGTTTTAGCCAGCCAACCCTCCCAGGAAGCCCTCACCTCTTCACCTCCTAAGCTTCCCTTAAAGCCAGCCAATCCCCCTCTTGATGCCAGCCATCCCCATTCATCTTAGATTCACCCTTATGATACCCTTCCTCTTGAAGAAAATCAAGCTCAAACCTCGCATGAAAATAAAGCCAAAAAAGGGAAAAAATTTGAGCAGGATCAACCCTCCGCCAAGGATGAAGAGCCGGAAAGCATCGACTTCAGCGAACTCGATATCTTAGACCTAGAGGAAGTTCTCTCCAGAGCTCAACAACTACCAACTCTTGGCATCCAAGGAGGTACTGTTGAGTCTCAAATCTGCATCTTTCCTATACACCTTTCTAGACCTTTTTCATTCACCTGAACCTTCTAAGTTGTCAATATCATTGCATATTAATTGTAAAAGAGCATCTAAAATGGTTTTTAACTATGTTTTGTGTCTGCTGTTTGATTTAGATTTTTGCTCATTTAGCTGCGGAAACTTGCCACTTTCCGTAGCTGCCGCAACTTTCCGCAGCCATTTTGTGAAAGTCTATGTTGCAGGTGTCTTCAGGCAAATCGAGCCACATGGGCAAGTCAAAAATGATGTGGACATGGATCGTGTCCTATTGGCTCAGGCAAATTCACCTAAGGAGGCTGTGGTCAAAGGTGGCCAAGTGGAAGTCAACCGTAGAGTCCCACGGTGACAGGACTCTGTTTCTCATCACGTGAAGATTTGTATGACCGTTTCTAATTTACGGGAGACACATCAACACCTGTGCACGGCTCCATAAGCCGAATCCAACATCCACTCTTCATAGATTTACTCCTCACCGTGGCCATGATGCTGGATCTCTGGACGTGATGGTTCACGTTTCTCTATCAGCACAAACTTTAGGGAATTAGTTATATCACCTTTGTTATAAATAACGTGTTTTCATACGCATAATAGTTAGCCTCCATATAGCTCTGTAATGTAATTGCGTTGCCACTGTGCTATAATATCAATTTCTCTGTTATGACTGCATTTTAATATATAAGAAGACTCTGTTTCCAAGCGTAATTCGTATTTGAACATTGTTGCCCGAGGCTGGTGCAGAGGGCCCCTGCACACGCTGAGGTTTTTTGCATTACTGTATATTTTCTTGTTTTATTTCTTTAAGTTCATTGTGCCATAAGTCATTCACGTGTTTATACATTTCATCTTTCATGGTATTTATGCTTCATCTCTGTTCATAATCTTTCATGCTTTACATTTTATTTCTGTCCATAATCTTTCATGTTTTATGTTGTTGTTAACTGATCAGTGTTCTTGTTTCAGATTACAATAGGCAGCCCGGGCACTTGCACATCTTTTTATAATGACTAATGACATGGAATCAATATTGTCCTTCTGCTAATTTAATTTTCTTAGTTTTTGTTTAATTCCAGCACTGTTTGTTTATTTCAGTCTTGCACATTTGCTTCAGTAGTTAGATTTAGATATATTAAATTGCTCATGTCATTTTCAGTTACCTCCGAAAGCCATAGCTGGACTAATGGTGAGGGATTGAAGTATGAGTTTGTAGTTTGATATTAGTTTACTTTCTGCAAGTTAGAAATATTAAATTGCTCATGTCATTTTCAGTTACCTCCGAAAGCCATAGCTGGACTAATGGTGAGGGATTGAAGTATGAGTGTGTAGTTTTATATTAGTTTACTTTCTGCAAGTTAGAAATATTAAATTTCTCATGTCATTTTCAGTTACCTCCGAAAGCCATAGCTGGACTAATGGTGAGGGATTGAAGTATGAGTGTGTAGTTTAATATTAGTTTCTTTTTAAATATTAAATTTCTCATGTCATTTTCAGTTACCTCCGAAAGCCATAGCTGGACTAATGGTGAGGGATTGAAGTATGAGTGTGTAGTTTGATATTAGTTTACTTTCTGCAAGTTAGAAATATTAAATTGTTCATGTCATTTTCAGTTACCTCCGAAAGCCATAGCTGGACTAATGGTGAGGGATTGAAGTATGAGTGTGTAGTTTGATATTAGTTTCTTTTTCTGCAAATTAGATATCAGGTTGCTCAAGTTGTTTATGGTTACCTCCAAAAGCCATAGCTGGACTAATGGTGAGGGATCAAAATATAAGTTGATGTAATTTGATTTAGATTTAATTTGTTGCAATTCTTGGATTTCTTTAAGCATAGTTTCTTTTGTATTTGGACAACAACAAGGATAATGAGTTCCATGATCAGTAGTTCACTGTTTGTTTGACTAGAATAGTGATGCAATTTCATTTTCTTTGAAGAATTAATTTTTTCATTGTGTGTTTTAAAATTATTTTGAAGTTTAGAAAATCATTAGAAGGACATCATTGTCTTGAATATTTGTCTCCATACTTGTCTTTTAGAATTTCATAAAAATCCAAAAACGACAAAAAGTAAGAGATAGATTATCTTGCACATATAGTGCGCCACACTTCATCAGCTTACGAATCCCGGATTGATAAATTAATGTAGCACTTTAGGACACACTAAATTGACCAAAAATTTTGGCGCCGTTGCCGGGGAAGTGTAAATAGGTAGCCAATTTCTTAAAAAAAACAAAATAATAAAAGAAGGGAAAACTTGATAACTTCTTGAAGTATGCTCTCCTCTTGCACCTAGTGTGATCTGGAGGATCAGAAAAGAGAGTTATTAGTTCAGTAATTTCTTAAGTATGCTCTCTTCTTGCACCTAGTGTGATCTGGAAGATCAGAAAGAGAATTATTAGCCCAACTTTTTAAAAAAAAATAAAAAAATGACATGCATAGAGCAAGAGATTCTAGGGGAAGGTTTATAGCTAAAGCCAAGAGTTCGATTTTCACAACTCCATCTTCTTCAAGGCATAGACAAGATTCACCACCATCTACCCCTAGCTTTAAGATTTTTTGAATTCAAGGAGCAGCTGAATTAGAGGATTCTCCTATACCACCTACTAAATCTCATTTAGAAAAGGAAGAGACTCCCTCTCATCCTCCCTTGATAGAAGAACCAGAGGACTTTGAAGACTCTAAAGAAACTATCATGGCAGAGGAAATAATAGATGATTTATAGGGTAGAGGTAGAGTGGCAGGAGGAAACAATGGAGACAACAATGGTGGAAGGTGAATAATGAAGAAATAGGAAGGACAACTTCCGTTTGATTCCCTGAGAAGTTGATGAGGTTGAGGAAACTCATATTAAATAATCAAAAACATTCACCATCTGTCCTCAACTTTTATGGATTATGGTCAGATCCCAAACATTTCTGCTTGAGCTAAAGTCAGGTCGAACGTATATGACTATATGGAAGACTCTCAAAAACTCAAACTGTTTCCTTCAAAATTGAAGGGAGCCGCTTTGAAATGGTTCATGGGATTAGCCACCTAATATATTAGGACTTATAATGATATGAAACAAACATTTTTGGATAGATACTTGGACTATTGTATGCCCACCAATCACAAGGATGAGGTATTCAAAATGATGCAAAAAGAAGATGAAAATTTGGAAGATTTACTTGAAATATTTCAATACAACTTAAAAAGAGCAAAGATGAGCAACTTAGATGATGAAACCTTGAAAGCCCTCATATTAAAAGCCATTAGAGATGAATGGATAGATATTTTAAACATGATGGGAAAGGAGACATTTCTCAACTCCCACTTCGTGACATAACAGAACTATGTGTCCATCTCTCAAGAGGAAAATCTAAAACAGGAAAAGGGCCTAGGGATCCTTCTCTTATTAGGGCTAACAAATCTGCAACTGGATCATTAAGTAGGGTAGAGATTGGTAATATGCTTGATGAATTCAAAACTGATATCTTAGGGAGCCTTAGTGAACAACTAGACACCCTTAAAATCCAAAACAAGCAGAAAGCATAAACAGATGCTCTAGCCATCTTTTGTTCGAAATGTAGGAAGAAACATGCTTTAAGGAATGTCCCTTGGATGCAAAAGTTGTAGAAACATGTATAATTTGCTCAGAGAATCATGAGATCAAGGATTGTCCTTCAATTCCTGGACTCAAAGCTGTCTTTCAAGAAGATCCAATTTCAGTAGAATCTCTCTGTTTTGTTGCAAGAAGACCTTGGCAGGGACAACAAACTCAAGGGTTTAACAACCCTATGAATCTTCAAACCCCACCAAATTGGAATCCTTGGCAACAACTTTGGCCCCAACATCAAAATCCATATCAGCCATGGGTACAAGGGATGCAAAATTCTTATGGGAGACTTGCTCAATTTTATCAATATCCTCCATCTTTTCAAAATCAACAAGCTCCACAACTTCCAAACCCAAATCCACAACTTTCATTGCCATTTCCACAACAACAACCTTCTCAACAAAATCCAAATCCTCAACTCATGCTCCCATACCAACAAAAGAAAAATCAACTTCCAACTCAGCCATTGCCAAATCCTAACAATAAAAATCCTCATAATACTTACATGATAGAAGGACAACAATTTCCTACCTATATGATTGTTCCTCTCAATGATGTACAACTCGGATCTGGTAGAGTTTTAGAAAAACCTTCTATAGATGACCAAGAGCAAGATACCTCTGAGGAGGACTCTCTTGAAGCCAATAAGGGTTCTGAGGAAGTATCTCTTCAAAACTCAAACATTCAAAAAGAGAAAGAAAAGTTAACACCCACAACTCCTATAGTTGAGCAACCCGCATCTTCATCTACACCTCCTTTTCCTGAAAGACTACAAATTGACAAGGGGGTGGAAAAAAAAATCTTGTTGCCTAACTATGACTTTCTAGATGAATTGAAGAATGTTTGTATCAATATTCCCTTGCTACAAGCCATTCGAGAGATTCCTATTCTAGAAAAAACAATAAAGGAGTTGAGTTTCAAAAGACCAGGAAGGAAACTAAAAGATACAAGAAGAATCCACCTGGTAGGAAAAATTGCAGATATCATGATGGGAAAAATTACCATGCAGAAGTATGTAGATCCAAGAAGTCCAATTGTCAAGACACATATAAATGGGATAGAAATTCCAAACACATTGATTGACTTAGGGGCTGCTATCAACATTATGAGTAGACAGACTATGGAACAACTAAAACTTCCTAACCTTCTTTTTACACCTACTTTACTGCAACTTGTAGATCGATCAATTATTAAACCAGATGGTGTATTAGAAGATATTTCAGTCTCCTTAGATTCTTGGGAATATCCAGTAGATTTTATGATTTTGACTCCCAAGAGTAATCTAGGAGGGCATCCACTTATCTTAGGAAGACCTTGGCTAGCCACAGCTGATGCTTTTATTAGTTGTAGATCTGGGGATATGTACATTTCTAATGGTAATTCGACAAAGAAATTCAATTTGTATCCTCCAGCAAAAGCAATCACGGAAGTAGGAGACAATGAATGGGTCGATGATGAGGACACTATACAACCTGTCTTTACCATTTCTGAAATCAGTGAGGATAGTCAAATTCTGAACACATTAGAAAATTTTGAGACATCTTCAGAATATGACCCCACACAATTTCAGTTGGAATCTGACATAGAATATTTATCATCAAGACAAATGTTTCTTTACTCTATGGAAGAGTTTGGTAGTTCTACTATTGAGATTTTTCCAGGAAAAACATTAAATATCAACAAACATTTGGAAAAGTCACAACAAGAAGAACTAACCAAAATCTTGCAAAAACATTCTACCGCATTTGCATGGGAGTATACTGACATGAAAGGTATTGATCCTAAGACTTGCATCCATCATATCTATATTGAGGAAAACAGTAGACCAATCAGACAACCTCAAAGAAGGATGAATCCAAATCTTAGGAGATAGTGAAAGAAGAGCTCCAAAAACTACTCAATGTAAACTTCATTTATCCAATTTCAGATAGCCGATGGGTTTCTCCTTTGGTTATAGTACCTAAAAAGAATGGTAAATGGAGGGTATGCATTGATTACAAGGAATTGAACAAAGCAACTTTGAAGGATCACTTTCCTTTGCCCTTTATCGATCAGGTATTAGATACATTAGCAGGCAAAAAGTACTTTTCATTTTTGGATGGTTTTAGTGGCTATAATCAAATTCAGGTAGCACGTGAAGATCAAGATAAGACCACATTTACCTGTCCATGGGGGACTTTTGCCTATCGAGTGCTTCCTTTTGGGTTATGTAATGCACCGCAACATTCCAAAGAGCAGTACTAGGAATTTTTTCTGATCTAATCCATGATTGTGTAGAGGTTTATATGGATGATTTTACAGTTTATGGTAATTCATTTGAAGAGGCATTAGAAAATTTGGAAAATGTCCTTATAAGATGTAAAGAAACAAACATTTCATTAAGCCATGAAAAATGCTTTATGATGTTTACTGAAGGTATTGTTTTGGGGCATCATATTTCAAGAGATGGGATTAAGGTTGATAGATCAAAAGTTGAAGTCATCTCCAAGTTGCCTATTCCAAATTGTCAAAGAGATGTTAGAAGTTTTCTAGGATTTATTGGTTACTATAGAAGATTTATAGAAAACTTCACTAAAATAGCATCTCCACTCTTCAAATTGCTTACAAAAGACTGTGAATTTAAATGGGATCCCGATTGTCAATCAGCCTTTGAAACTTTGAAAACAAGAATATCTGAAGCACCTATCTTGAGAGGACCAAATTGGAAACTCCCTTTCCATATTTCTACGGATGCTTCAGATACAGCTCTAGGAGCCGTGTTGGGTCAAAAAGATTTAGTTCCTTATGCCATTTATTATACCAGTAAAAATTTGACTCCCACAGAGTTGAATTATACTGTGACTGAAAAAGAGTTTTTAGCCGTTGTTCATGCAATTAATAAGTTTAGACATTACATAACAGGCTATGAAACTTTTATTCATACTGACCATTCTGCAATTAGATATTTAATGAACAAACCTGTTACTAATGGCAGAGTGACAAGATGGCTTTTACTTTTGCAAGAATTCAATATTACCGTGTTGGATAGACCAGGAAAACAGAATACAGTAGCTGATTTCTTGTCTAGGATTCAGAATACTAAAGAAGATTCTCCTGTAGAAGATAAATTTCCTAATGAATACTTGTTTGCAGTAACTATTAAGACCCCTTGGTATGCAGATATTGCTAACTATTTGGTTACAGGGAAATTACCTTCACATTTATTTCCAAGTGAAAAACGAAAAATTATTCAGGAGAGTTCAAAATATTCATGGATTTCTAATGAATTGTTTAAAACAGGGCCAGATCTTGTGATCAGAAGATGTGTCAGGGAAGATGAGATGCCTGATATCCTTAAGGCATGTCATGATGAACCATGCGGCAGACACTTTGCAGACAAAAGGACGGCCTATAAAATCCTCTCTTTAGGATATTATTGGTCTTCCCTCTTCAAAGATGCAAAACAATATGTCAAAAGGTGTGACAGCTGCCAAAGAGTAGGGAAACCTACCCTTTCAAATGAAATGCCATTGCAACCACAGGTACTCATCGAACCCTTTGAAAAATGGGCTTTAGATTTCATTGGACCTATTAATCCACCATCTAAGTAAAAGAAGTATATATTGGTTTGTACTAATTATGTTACTAAATGGGTGGAAGCCAAAGCATTAGTGTCTGCTACTGAAAATTCAGTTGTTAATTTTCTTTATGAGGATATTTTTACTCGCTTTGGTGTTCCAAGAGAAATTGTGACAAATCAGGGAAGCCAATTCACATCCAACCTGGTGGAGAAGCTGATGGAAGAATACAAAATCAAGCATAGAAGATCTACTCCTTACCATCCGCAAGCAAATGGTCAAGTGGAGTCTACCAACAAAGTTCTCAAAAGTATCATCACCAAAACTGTTCATCTACATAGAAGAGATTGGGCAGAAAGGCTTCCTGAAGCCTTGTGGGCCTACATAACTACATGGAGAAATACAACAGGACATTCTCCCTATGAACTTGTTTATGGGAAGGAAGTCCTGCTCCCCATTGAGTTCCAAGTCAAGACCTTCAAGATAGCAGTTCATTTGGGGATGGACTTATCAGAAGCCCAAAAGCATAGAATGGAGCAGTTGAACGAGCTAGATGAGATCAGACAAGAAGCAATTTTAAGAACTGATCTAGTTCAATATCAAAGAGCTAAATGGCATGAAAAGTACATCAAAGAGAAGAAGTTTCAAGAAGGAGATTGGGCATTGTTATTTTATTCCAAGTTTAAAGATTTCAAAGGAAAATTTCAGACTCATTGGCTTGGGCCATATGAGATTGACAAGATCTTTAGCAATGGAGCAGTAAGAATCAAGACCATTGATGAGTTTCAAACTCCTCTTATTGTGAATGGCCACAGATTGAAAGTTTATCATAAGCCACTCTCAAAAGAGGATTTTGTCAAAATGTTTCAAGAAAGTTCTGCAATCAGGCTGGTACAGAAGAATTCTTCTTCTCCACCAGCCTAGCTTTTGTTCTTTTCAGTTAAAAAATAAAAATAAAAATTGTATAAGCCTGAAAACCAATCACTGATTGGCAGTCTTATACAGAAAATATTGGGTGAAAATCAGGAACACCTGACACCCTATATTTTCCAAAAAAAATCTCTCTTTCATTTCACAAGTTTTGTGACCACCCACTCCATTCCATTCCACTTCATTTCACTCCACTTCATTCCATTTCACTTCATTTTATCTATTTCATTCCATTTCACCAATAAAATTCTCTTTCATGACCATTTCCATTTAGTCAATTGTCATCCGTTCATTTCCATTCACCCAAATAATATCTGTGTCAGTTTCCGTAGCTGACATCTGTTTCCGCAGCTGACACCAGTTTCCGCAGCCATAAGCAAATTCCGCAGCTACCACTCTGTTTTTCAAAAGAATGTACAGCCAGATGTTATTTCCACAATCATGAAATCAAATGCAGATATGAGGACCAATTATGAAGACATGGGGCATTCAAGATATCAATGAGGAACAACTAATTGAAGACCAAGGAAAAATGGCAAGAATTCCAAGGTATGAGTAAAAATTTATTTCAAATAGCATTTAAGCACATTTTTATATAGTTATAAACCATAAGCTCCATTATGTGCAATGATTGTATTGACAAAATCCGTAACCACTCCATGATCTCTGTACAATCCTCCCACAATCCTTGCATTCATTCTCAAACGGTCCCATAATTAAACCTCCGATCTTCACTCATACTTCGATATTCCACCTGTGACAATGAAACGTAGTTGATTTGACTACGACTTCTTTCAGCCGCATAAAATCCGTAGCCGTTGTATAAATGTGCTTACATTTATTTTGCAGCCACCAAATTTTAAAACACTTCCGGATGTGTTATACTCCTCCTATTGTTCTATTAATCTCACAGCCGCATTTCTGTCGTGCTCACGTAACCCTTCTCTGTTCCGCTTCACCCCATTTCGTTCTCTGTTACGCTACAGTCTGTATACCCACTCTCTAATATCTACCTACAGTCATCGTGCTCATTTCCGTTCATTCAGCCGTCCTACTTCCATTGAACCCTCCTCACGCAGGCAAGTTTTTAAAGAGCAGAAAGAAGGATGGGTAAATTGTTGAGAGTAGAACCAGAGGGACCTAAATTCATGGAAGGATACCCGCAAGTCAGGGATATATTGAAGAAGGCAAAGTGGCTGCGGTTTATCCAAAAGTTTAGAGGCTACCATAAAGATGTGACAAAAGCTTTTGCAAGGTCTTTCAATGGCCTGGAGGTAGAGATTGGAGACCTTAAGTTTACAGTGAATGAGGCATCTATAGCATCTGCCACAGACCTTCCTCAAGAGGGTGAACGTTGGTTTAAGAACAAAAGCATTAGTGATGAATCCTGGAGAATAATTCTACATAACCCAGGTATGGACATAACTATTTTTAAAAGAGGAATTCTTGTTCATGCTTTGAAAGAGGAATGGGCTACTTTGCTGCTAGTTGTTCAAAAATTTATCACCTGTGAGGGCCGTTTTGGGTCAATGTATATGTACCATACCCGATTGCTGATGAATTTTCTAGATAACCAGACCCTCAATTTTCCATACTTTTTATTAAATAGTTTGAAGAAGATGTCTGTGACTGTTCAGAAGCATTTAGGGGATGTAGAACCACATCTATATCACCATGGTCTTGTGAAAATTTTGATTGAAAAACAATTAAAAGAGAACAAGGACACATGGGAACAATTTTTGATCAGAAATTTCTTTGAAGAACCCCAAGAAATTCCTGAAGGTAGCACATCAAGAAGGAGTAGGAGAAAAAGAACAAATGATGAAACTCAAAGTACTCCTACTACTACAATTGAAAGAACTAGTAGGGAAGAGAGATTGTCAAAAAGGAAGAAGAAAGAAACCAAGGGTAAAAATCCAATAACATCAAAAGAGAGAAAAAGTACTGAGGCTATGCATCAAACCCCTTCTTCCGAAGAAGATCATCAAGTGTTATCTGAAAGACTAGTTCACCTTCAAGAACAGTCATCTATGGCCAAGAAGAAAGGGAAAGGAAAACAAAAGCAAAAAGACAGTGGTCCACAGCGTGTGAGAAGAAGTTCCAGGCTTAAGGGGAAGTTGAGGAAAACGCAAATGAAAGGACCCCATTTTATTGATTTGGGGGAAGAAACATCTGAACAATCCCCAGCTAGCCATAGTCCATCTCACTCTCAGTCAGACAGTGAACCTAGTTCATTTCATTCTCAGTCAGACATTGAACATAGTCCATCCCATTCTCAGCCAGACATTGATGTGAGCCCTTCTCAGCCAGATTTTGAAGACAACTCTCCTCCACGGCATTTTGGGGACAGCCCAATAAAAACGACACCTGAGATAGACCCAAAGCAACAAGAAGTATATGATTATATAGAATCTTTAGAAAGAGCAGCTACGGGTCCCAGTACTTCGTCCACTCAGCCTCACACAGCACAAGATGATCTAGTCCAATCATTGAAACAAGAAGTCTTTGAGCTAGAGCTTTTAAATAGACACATTAAAAATGAAAATGAGACATTGAAGGAACAAAGCAAATTGGACAAAATCATTCATGATAATACCATGCTACATCTGGGACTATGGCAGAAAAAGAACAGGAAATTGAAGAAGAAATGCCAGAAGTTAAGCAGAGCACTGATTAATATCAAATTCAGATGCTTAATGAAGAAGCCCAGGATGTTAGCAGCACCAAGGAAGAGGAGGAGAGGACCGGATGTACTGGCTGAAGTGTCAAGGCATATGAACTGAAGAAGGATTATCAAAATTTTGGTTGCATGAGGACATGCAACACCTTCACAGTGGGGGTATGTTGAGTCTCAAATCTGCATCTTTCCTATACACCTTTCTAGACCTTTTTCATTCACCTAAACCTTCTAAGTCGTCAATATCATTGCATATTAATTGTAAAAGAGCATCTAAAATGGTTTTTAACTATGTTTTGTGTCTGCTATTTGATTTAGATTTTTTCTCATTTAGCTGCGGAATCTTGCCACTTTCCGCAGCTGCTGCAACTTTCCGCAGCCATTTTGTGAAAGTCTATGTTGCAGGTGTCTTCAGGAAAATCGAGCCACATGGGAAAGTCAGAAATGATGTGGAAATGGATCGTGTCCTATTGGCTTGGGAAAATTCACCTAAGGAGGCCGTGGTCAAAGGTGGCCAAGTGGAAGTCAACCGTAGAGTCCCACGGTGACAGGACTCTATTTCTCATCACGTGAAGATGTGTATGACCGTTTCTAATTTACGGGAGACACATCAACACCTGTACATGGCTCCATAAGCCGAATCCAACATCAACTCTTCATAGATTTACTCCTCACCGCGGCCATGATGCTAGATCTCTGGACGTGATGGTTCACGTGTCTCTATTAGCACAAACTTTAGGGAATTAGTTATATCACCTTTGTTATAAATAACGCGTTTTCATACGCATAATAGTTAGCCTCCATATAGCTCTGTAATGTAATTGCGTTGCCACTGTGCTGTAATATCATTTCTCCGTTATGACTGCATTTTAATATATAAGAAGACTCTGTTTCCAAGCGTAATTCGTATTTGAAGGCTGTTGCCCGAGGCTGGTGCAGAGGGCCCCTGCACACGCTGAGGTTTTGTGCATTAATGTATAGTTTCTTGTTTTATTTCTTTAAGTTCATTGTGCCATAAGTCATTCACGTGTTTATACATTGCATCTTTCATGGTATTTATGCTTCATCTCTGTTCACAATCTTTCATGCTTTACATTTTACTTCTGTCCATAATCTTTCATGTTTTATGTTGTTGTTAACTGATCAATGTTCTTGTTTCAGATTACAAATAGGCAGCCCGGGCATTTGCATATCTTTTGACTAATGACATGGAATCAATATTGTTCTGCTGCTAATTTATTTTTCTTAGTTTTTGTTTAATTTCAGTACTGCTTTGTTTATTTCAGTCTTGCACATTTGTTTCAGTAGTGAGATTTAGATATATTAAATTGCTCATGTCATTTTCAGTTACCTCCGAAAGCCACAGCTGGACTGATGGTGAGGGATTGAAGTATGAGTGTGTAGTTTGATATTAGTTTACTTTCTGCAAGTTAGATATATTAAATTGCTCATGTCATTTTCAATTACCTCCGAAAGCCATAGCTGGAATAATGGTGAGGGATTGAAGTATGAGTGTGTAGTTTGATATTAGTTTACTTTCTGCAAGTTAGAAATATTAAATTGCTCATGTCATTTTCAGTTACCTCCGAAAGCCATAGCTGGACTAATGGTGAGGGATTGAAGTATGAGTGTGTAGTTTGATATTAGTTTCTTTTTCTGCAAATTAGATATCAAGTTGCTCAAGTTGTTTATGGTTACCTCCGAAAGCCATAGCTGGACTAATGGCGAGGGATCAGAATATAAGTTGATGTAATTTGATTTAGATTTACTTTGTTGCAATTCTTGAATTTCTTTAAGCATAGTTTCTTTTGTATTTGGACAGCAGCAAGGATAATGAGTTTCATGATCAACTGTTCACTGTTGTTTGACTAGAATAGTGATGCAATTTCATTTTCTTTGAAGAATTAATTTTGTCATTGTGTGTTTTAAAATTCTTTTGATGTTTGGAAAATCATTAGAAGGACATCATTGTCTTGAATATTTGTCTCCATACTTGTCTTTTAGAATTTCATAAAAATCCAAAAACGACAAAAAGTAAGAGATAGGTTATCTTGCACATATAGTGCACCACACTTCATCAGCTTACGAATCTCGGATTGATAAATTAATGTAGCAATTTAGGACACACTAAATTGACCAAACATTTTGGCGCCGTTGCCGGGGAAGTGTAACTAGGTAGCCAATTTCTTAAAAAAAAAATAATAATAATAATAAAAGAAGGGAAAAATTGATAACTTCTTGAAGTATGCTCTCCTCTTGCACCTAGTGTGATCTGGAGGATCAGAAAAGAGAGTTATTGGTTCAATAATTTCTTAAGTATGCTCTCTTCTTGCACCTAGTGTGACCTGGAAGATCAGAAAGAGAATTATTAGCCCAACTTAAAAATAAAAATGACATGCATAGAGCAAGAGATTCTAGGGGAAGGTTTATAGCTAAAGCCAAGAGTTTGATTTTCACAACTCCATCTTCTTCAAGGCATAGACAAGATTCACCACCATCTACCCCTAGCTTTAAGATTTTTGGAATTCAAGGAGCAGCTGAATTAGAGGATTCTCCTATACCACCTACTAAATCTCATTTAGAAAAGGAAGAGACTCCCTCTCATCCTCCCTTGATAGAAGAATCAGAGGACTTTAAGGACTCTAAAGAAACTATCATGGCAGAGGAAATAATAGATGGATTTAGAGGTAGAGGTAGGGGAGGAGGAAACAATGGAGACAACAATGGTGAAGGAAATAATGGTAGAAATAGGGAAGGAGACAACTTGTTTGGATTCCCTATAGTTGATGAGGAAACTCATACAACAATGAAAAATATCTCACCATCCGTCCTCCCTAACTTTTATGGATTGCGAAGTGAGGATCCTGAAACATTTCTATTTGATTTTGAAGTCGTGTGCCGAACCTATGACTATATGGAAGACTCTCAAAAACTCAAACTGTTTCCTTCAACATTGAAGGGATCTGCTTTGAAATGGTTCATGGGATTAGCCACTCAATCTATTAGGACTTGGAATGATATGAAACAAAAAAATTTGGATAGATACTTGGACTATTTTATGCCCACCAA